>NQII01000807.1:517423-569248 GCA_002778355.1 Clitarchus hookeri
TTCTTCCTCTCTCTTGTTCCCTTTCGTTGTATGCAAATAAGTGTGCCCTGGTAGCCCTTCTCCGTACCTCCCGCTTCCCCCCTCCCCCTTTATCTATCACTCCCAGCCAGAGTTGCCAACTTGGCGATTTTCTCACCACGCGTGGTGATTTCAGAGGTCGCCAGATTTCAGATTGAAAAGTTGGCGATGCCCGTAAAAATCAGGTGATTTGACGGAAGACTGGAGATTTTTTTTTCTATTATATAATCGCACTTTTGTCCCTTCCAGGTTGTTTTTAATTTTCTCGAAATATATGATGCACACCTGGGAGAGAACATCGGAATATCTTAAATGCGTATAGCGCGTGTTTCATGTTTTGTTGCTTGTGATTCTCTGTAGTCACGTTGGAAACCTCCACACTGTAATAGTATTCCAAGTGTCTATTTGTACAGCTTGAGATTACTGTGTGTTTGTACGTATGTCTAGCTAATAAGTCATTTAGGAAATTCAGATGGATTTTTTTTTTTTTTTTGCTTTTAATGTTTGTTTTAATTTCCATCGGTGCGTGTGTGTGCGTGTGCGCGCGCGCGTGTATTGTTGCGAGCAACTGTAACAAATAATAGTAAATTTTCAAGCTGTGAAAACCAATAATTTGTATATTTTGCTTAAATTTAATTTGAAATAGTAGTATAAGCTGGTGATTTTTGTACTACGGCTTAGGGGCTTTATTTTAAGTAAGTTGGCATCTCTGCTTCCAACTCGTCGTACTCTGCGTCCTTTTCTCCGATTGTTTCGGCGCTTGCGAGTTCTGGGTTGAAATTCCGCCTCGTATTGTGCGCAGCGGTTTCGCCGCCCTCGCCAAGGGGCTGGAAGGGGGGAACTGTGGCGCCAACTGCTGCATGTGATTACCAACCTTGCTGCACAGAAATGCCGCAGGTGCTGACGGATTTCCCTTTGCTCCCTTGTATTTGTATCGAGTTCTCCGACCGCGGCGGATACCCGATTTTTTTTTCTTTGTGGTCGCAGATGAAACGCGGAACCGTGCAGTGGGCTCGTTCACGGTGAAGGCGAATCCTTAATAAACAACATTGAACGCCTCAAGGTCAAGTATTGCGACGGCCATGAAAGATGGCGTCAGACAAGCTCCGCGTGTGTTCTTGTTTCCTTAGAATTTTCTGCGGCGACTGTAGGGCTTTAATACAGCAATCTGTTAAAAAAAAATATACAATATAGTCGCTCAGAAGAATAAATATTATAAACAGAGGACTTCTTAAAAGCTATTTTTGCTGACCGACACTTTTCAACGTCTACATTCGTGTTACAATAACCGAATTTTATGAATGGGCGACAAAATATCGACTTTCATTTTTGCCGTGAAAAAAAGTTTTACGTTGAAATATTCCTTAATTTTTCAAAAACGCGTAGTAGACTCGACTGCGTACATCACACGGTGTGCACGAAAGTAGATCACAAGCGGGGCTTCCGAAAGTGGCCAGTTTACCGCGAACAGACGTTACACGTAGGGTGGTTAATCCGTGGGCTGCGAAGCTCGCCTCGCGGGATGTGTTTGGGATTACCCCGCCCCGCGTTGGCGCGGGCTGGAGACGGCCGCCGTACTCGGGGCTGAAGGGGCGAGAGCTTGGCCTGGGTGTTCGCCGACCTGCACAGCGCCCTTGCTCTAAATTAATTACTGTCCAGCCCTTCGGCGTGCTGCTCTTGAGCTTGCAAGCGCGCGGGCCAAGGGGGAGGACGTTTCCAAACCCCGTTAATTTCCCACGCATATCTCTCCTTTTTTTTCTTTGCCANCCGCGTGTTAGAGGGCAGTGGAGATACTGTTGCGCCGTGCTATTAACGTGGCCTGTGCCTTTTGAAAATGGTTTCACGACGCCGGTGTTAAGTAATAGTTTTGGTTATCTGACATTGGTGTCTCAAATTGAGTGGCATTTAGTGCAAACATTTGCCTCGGAGAAGTTTTATCCGATGCCTAGTGGGCACAGTTTGTCGGAACTGGTTACGTTTTGTCCCAGTTAAGTTTGTTCGCGTTATTTTGTTGCCATAATTCATCTTGATGAGTTTTAGCTAGTTCTGTAATTGGCATTATGTGTATGTAGACACTCTAAATTCGAATAAGTGTAAAACCACTGATTCTCAGTGAAATTCAACTACTAGATTAATTGAAAATGGCCCCACTTACAATCTGTGGAAAACACCGATTGTTTCAGTGAAACCATTTCACTGATTGAATAAGTGATGTGAAACCATTTCACTGATTGAATAAGTGATGGTCAACTGCTGCGGCGAATTAAATATTGTTTTTATTGAATTTAACCAAACAGTTACGATAATTGAACATATTTACAATAGTTTCAGCAACACACTATTATTTCCCGCAGTGTACGGAGAGCTGAAAAGACAGGCAATGAATTAAAACACGCCGTTTTATTTTAGCGAATTGGGGAAAAGAGCAAGTCCACGGAANAGCTGAAAAGACAGGCAATGAATTAAAACACGCCGTTTTATTTTAGCGAATTGGGGAAAAGAGCAAGTCCACGGAACCTACACTGCTTCGGCGTTAATTCAGAGCGATAGCAAGGTTATGAATTAAAGTCCCTAAAATATCTGACGAATCTTTGTGATTTCGCAAGCCATTAACGGAAATAGAACATAGCACTGTCTATATTAAACTGCACTGGCCGCGCCGTATTCGGACATAAGTTTTTACGTAATGAAGATGTGTATTATACCATGTGTTTGGTTTTGCACACGAATAGTAAAAACAAAACATCAAGAGAAACACTTCAGAAGTGCACCAGCAGTGGTACGCTTCGTTAACTTGCCAAGGTCAGTGTCGCTACGAATGCGTTTCGCAGATTCACTTTACAGCACTGGGGAGCCACAAGAACGTGACGATTCCGAAGCGCATCAGATCATTCGGCACGGCGCATCGTGCGGAAAAATCTGCCACTGTCCTTCCCGTAGGTAAAAAAATTTGCATGGCAGGCTGTGTTCTAGGTCGTCGGAAGTTTCTCGCGTTGTTACGGGACAACGTAAATGGGGTCAGTGGTGGAGGTTCTGTTGGAAGGTCTCTTGGGTTGATGTTTGAACGCGGCGCTGTTGGTCGCGCGGGCCCTACCCGTAGAGTGAACACCGGGTAGAGCGATCTCGCTGGCTGCGCAAACCAACCTCCGTGTCCCAACATTGAACTGCTTGATGTAACAAGTGAATTGAGATGATTGTATACTTTATTTTTAACCAAGAGTGTGAAGCGAACACTTTCATTAGTGTTGGCCACGTGACTTTGACAGTCGTGTTAGTGAGGGGGAAGGGCTATGTTCGGGACGTGAGCAAATGACGAAAGTCCGTCTATCTTATCTGTAATGCATGGTAACCTGAGCGCTGACGGTAGGANTTCGGGACGTGAGCAAATGACGAAAGTCCGTCTATCTTATCTGTAATGCATGGTAACCTGAGCGCTGACGGTAGGATGAGGAATGCAGCGAAGGTAGATAAAGCGGCTGCGCCGTTATAACGGAGGCCAAGGCGGTGTACAATGGACGTGGTGCTCTGGTGTCGCCGGCAGACCAGGACGTGACTCGAGGCCCGGCACGTGACTCCGCCGGCCGTGGCGAGGCGTACTGCAGGCGATGGCACGTAGCAGCCTCTCGAGGCTCTGGCACGCGCCATTACTTCTATTCTCCACGAGGGTAACAGGCCATCACTTCCGTTTGAGTTAACGCCAGTGCTTTTTTGTTTACGTAACCATTGTTTTGCCTGATTGCCGTCCCCCGCCTCCTCTCTTCTAGTTTCTCCTCTCCCATTAATAAAGAGCATGGTACCCACCTATATTTCTCCTGTAGCATTTTCTCATAATGCATGTAACAATTTTTAATTCTTTCCTGTCGAACGGGCTGTCGAGGTCGGAAAGCCTCGGCCGCACCAGAGACTAGAAGCAGGAGACATTTTTCTAGGGTACCTCGAAGCATTTCAGAGGCCAAAGGAAGGTTTCTATGCCGGTTTCAGGGAACAAACAGGTTACGTCAGTTTATCAGTTGCGTTAACTAGGAGAGGGAAGTATTTTGTGTAGTTCCGGCTGCCTCGCGAGGACACAGATGACATTCAGAAACCAAAATGCGCGTTAAGGTTCGTCGGAGTGGTTCTACGTTAAACACAAGCAGTTTTGTTATCCTGTTTATTGAAATGTCTTCGTTGGAAGTGCCACAGATGCCACGCTCTCTTACTGCGCAAATTTTTAGAGACGTATATTTACGTTACAGAATACGCGAATGCTATACGTAAATATTTAGCCTTGAACATGCTCTTATTTAGTCAAACACTTGTGGAAAATGAGGTAGATGTATGCAATGCAACTTCTAGCCTAGCCCAATTCCTAAGGGAGATAAATCTTACGCCCTTGAAAATCAAGTTTAGAAATTGTATTTTTGTGAGATCTCGGAAACGGCGTGGAATCAAACCGAAATTCTCTGCGTAATGTTTCGTATTATCGAGATATTCAATAACTTATTTATCCGCCTTCATAAAAATAATAGGATGGCTGACTACCATCTAGTTTTATAAAATTGTTTTACCTCCAGTTCTTATGGAATTGTGATGCCGGTTTATTGAGCATCACATCCTACAAACAAAAAGAAGGGTCCTCTAGTTGCAAATGCCTAGCCAACACCGCCTTGCACCTGCGTTTTCTTTTCAAACGCACACAAAGTTTTCAGCGGCGTACAATGTCTGGCACGTAGGCAATACTTCGTACACACCGAGGCAATACTTCGTACACACGGAGGCAAATTTCGTACATACGGAGGCAATACTTTTTACACACCGAGGCAATACTTTTTACACACTGAGGCAATACTTTTCACACATTGAGGCAATACTTTTCACACATTGAGGCAATACTTTTCACACACTGAGGCAATACTTTTTACACACTGAGGCAATACTTCCTACACACGGAGGAATACACATCGTAAGAAACATATATTGAGCCGACTATTCTTAAGTTACTTCTTACGTGGGAAATGTACTTAAGCAACACAATAGCAACACAAACATACCTTGTCTCTGTGATCTCTCTTAAACACGCATAAATGTTCTAGTGAGTCAGCATGTACCAAACAACTGCACAGTTCAATATTTATGACGGTCAATGTACCCGTTTCCCTTATGCGTCGGTCAACCGCGACAAACTTCCCTAGGTGAGGGGTCATGAGGTGCAAGTATTTCCCCTGGTAGCTACTAACTACATGCTTTCAGACCACTGCAGGCTGTCGCACCTTACGTCAACTGCAAATCAGCAAATTATCCTACGTAATCCTTGACATGCAGTCTACACTGAAGTCGTAGATAATATTCACGGTAAATTAAGCACTTTTGAGGCCCTAGTTACTTTTGCCTTTCAGCCATTTTTTTTAATCCTTTAACCACCCTTTTAAAAAAAATTGCTATGCAAGCAATAAACACTGTGTGTACATTCCACCGCACTCTGAATATTACGTCTAAGGCTAAAATAAAATATATTTATTGACTATTATTCCAAATGAGAGGGGGTTTCAAAAGTGCTCACTTCACCGTGAATAGCCTTTACACGCATGCAAGCCCAGCACACACCGTCTGTCTCGTTTCACTTGTGCTTTCACGAATAGTCAGCCCAGTGTCGCTTGCTTACGATGTGTTTACCTCCACTTGTGCGATGTATATTCCGCGCGCCAGGCACTTTTGTCGCTGCTGAACACTTTGTGGAGCTGGTTGCTTGAAACAAGAGAACCTTCTTTGTTCAGTAGTGCGTGCTGCCCGATAAGACGGCGTCAAATTCCAATCAACTTGAAGGCAAAAAATGGTATGCAATAAGAGGGTGGGCACCCCTATTAACTTAATGGTGGCGGGAGGTATTAACGCCAATTTTTCCATAGCGTGAAGATCTCGATATAACATAACCTTATCCAGAGAATTGTAGTTAAATCACACGTTGTTTCTGGAATTTTGCAGAAATATTATTTCTAAACTCGATTTTCAAGCGTGGATCTCTCTTTTATTAACTGCGCTAGGCTATAAGTTGCACTGCATACATTTACCTAATTTTCCACACGGAATCACATCCCGAAATATTTCGGGCGAGTTTCCGAACAGCCTGTGGTTACTTGTCTTCTACTTGTTAAAGTATTTTTACGTTTTTTTTTAACCTCGTTTATACAGGATGAGTATAAAATAATACGTATAAAAGAATACCCCAACTTTGAAGGTCTATAATATCAAAACCAAGCAACCTACAACCTTGATTGACCAATCATATGAACCGTGGAACAGTGAAGTTTGTTTTCCATACATTCATAAATGTTCAATGTGACCACCACGAGCGGCCGTAACGACATATACGCGATAATCAAACTCGTTCCACACTCTTGTCAGCATGTCCGGTGTTACAGTTTGGATGGCGTCCGTAATTCTCGTTTTGAGCTCGTCAATGTTAGCCGGCAATGGTGGACGAAACACTTGATCCTTTATGCACCCCCATAGAAAAAATCGCATGGGGTTAGATCCGGGCTTCTTGGGGGCCAGTGATGAAGAGACTGGTCACCAGCTGCTCCTCGACCAATCCAGCGTTGCGGCAACGTCTCGTTCAGGTATTCGCAAACAGCTATGTGCCTATGGGGCGGCGCACCATAAAGGAAACATCAGACCTTCCCCTTAACATTGACGTGTCGAATGCGAGCTCGCTTCCCCCTCACCATCATAACCGAGAGTTACGAACGTCATCCAACACCGTAACACCGGACATGCTGACAAGAGCGTGGAACGAGTTCGATTATCGCGTAGATGTCGTTAAGGCCGCTCGTGGTGGTCACATTAAACATTTATGAATGTATGGTAAACAAACTTCATGGTTCCACAGTTCATTTGATTAGTCAATCAAGGTTGTAGGTTGTTTGGTTTTGATATTATAGACCTTCAAAACTGGGGTATTATTTTATACTCAACCTGTACAATTCTTCTTTTAGTTATGTCGGATAAGCTTGCGGTCGGTAAAATCCGCAAAATAATTTCTTAGTAGCTAGTGAATGGAAAGAAAATGTTAACTTAAACTATTGTGTTTTAATATATAAAGTAAAATGTGAAATGTATGATTTCTCCTGATATTGTAGACATTATGCGTAGTTTTAGAAAAATAAAGGTAAGATCCATGTAGGTATTTTTTTTTTCAGTGGCTGAAAATTGTAAAACTATGGTGGATTCGCAGACGTGGTGTTTGTGTTATGGTGTGCTTGATGTAATAGTGTGTTTGCTCGCTATTGAGCGTGACGCATCGTCCTGACAGTTGTTTGTTGTTGTTGTTGCAGGCGCATACCCCGCTCTTGTCCGGAGACAGCAAACACGTAAGTAGTCCAGACTTCACTCACCTTGTGAGCATGTTGCGTAACAAGCTTTACTTAGCGCCCCGGCGTCGACGTGCATGTAGCGACACACTTCCGGCCCCCGCCATGTTCCTGTCTCGTGTCCCGCGTCGCTCCTTGCGTGCCCGCCGAGCTGAAGCTTACAAGATGTTCGCCACTAACTAAGCACTTCGGAAATCAACGTCTGGAATACTGTCACTGCTCCTAACTGCGTACACTGTCACTTCCTTATTCATACAATTCAGTTTTATGAAAATATGTTTGTTTTTCATAGTTAAATTAACTGTTATGTGGCTTTCGTTTAGCAAAAAAAAAATTGGGTCATTTGTTTTATCTCTAAATAGTATAAAAGAAAGTCACTTATCTGTGCCTGTCTGTGTGTTCGTTTAGTACTTCTAAATTACGTCATGGATTTTGATGCGATTTTCAACATCATTTAGAGAATTTCTTGAGGAAGGTTTAGGTGTGTAATACATTTATATTTAATGTAAGGATAGTAGAGAAACGTCGAACCGTTTGTAATCAAGGAGTAAAAAACCGCTTTTAGGGCGCTTACATGGATTACGCTGACTAAACCATAAGACATACATCAAATTAATGTACTGCATAATTGTAACTCTCAAAAAGGCCTACAGAAAAGTCCGCGATAGCATATGTTTATCTTTTAAGGGTGACCTGCAGTAACAATTTTTGTCTTTCAAAGTATCGCTGTAAAAACTAAGTTGTTACCGGGCGAAGCCGGGCAGGTTCGCTAGTTTATCATAAACAATTACATAGTTTGTACTAGAATCTAACACAAATACAAAATAAAACTAAGGAAATTAAATTTTGCTATGTTCCATTGTTATTAATACAGTTGGCAGAATGAATTAATGAAACCCAAAAAAAACAGAAGTTTTATCATCATTTGGAGTTGACGAGTCCCTCGCGTCTTTCACGACTGATGCTGTGCCATTCTTCAATCACTGCTATTTTTGTAGCTCCTGTTTGCGAGAAATAATTGTGCTGTGTACTCGAGGCTTCGGAAATGCCCATATATGTTCAATGGGAATGAGGTTGGAAGACTAAGAAGAATTTTTCAATTTTTTTTCTTGGAATGTTACAAATTAACCATTACTGTATAAAGGCAAGTTGTTTGCTTCGGATCGTTTCCGTGTCGAATAATGTAGGAAGGTAACACTCCTAATTTGTCTGCGCTTCGCTTGACATTCTATGTCGTTATACACAAACTTGCCCATTGCACCACCAATCAATTGATTACTCCCGACCCTTTAAGGTGGCCGCTTGGGTAGGCCGCCGAACGGTGTGCATAGCCCCAGCAGAAAAAGTAATAAAAAAAACCGTCCAACGTGTGTGAGTAAGGTCTACTTACGAATAGCATTTAAGAAACTTTACGCGTCTGTATACGTTTTTCAGTTCCTCCATTTCTCCCTAAACCATGTTTTTGTGATAGTAAAAATGGCTCAAACGTGTGTTTTCACGGTCATTTTTAGGTACGAAGATTCCGGTACAAACCATTAAAAAAAGGAATAGCGACGTGCATAAAACCTTTATTTTTATTATTACCTCATAAAATGGTGGGGTCTCCGCTGAAAGACTCAGAGGCGCGTTATCGACGGCAAGACTTCACGCCAGTTCAGTGCTTTGCGCGTAGAGGCGATGAGAGAGTTGATGCGCATGTCTCGGTCGCTCCTAGCGCTCCCTCGCTTTTAGACCTCAGACGTGCGAAGTTCCTTCAACCAGGCAACCACCTTAACATACATACACCTCCAAATCATAACGAAACCCCTTCGTATTTAAATGTGGAAAATATATTGGTATAGTCCATTTACGGTAACTTCCAACTTTTCTGAAGCCCTGGTAAAGATCTACTTCCAGGATATTCTTCCGCCTCATACGAACAAAGCTTATTCGAGTGTAGAAAATTGCACCAAAGGGACAGTGCATCGCATTTATGCGCAATCAGTGTAATATATTTTGCATAAAAACTATTTCGTACTAGGCGTTACCAACACCCCTATTTTCTCCCTGTTGTTATTCATATTAATGATGAATGAAATGTTCTAATTTACAGATCAAATATAATTAATGTTTCAATTTAACCAAAATAAGGTAATTTTATATAAAAACAAGTATGAAATACTTGTCATGCGCTGCATATTTAGGAAACAGCCAAACACGTCATAAATGGGGTGATTTTTGAAAGGTTTGATTCAAAAAGTTAGAAGAAACCGCGACTGTGCTATATCAGCATCAGCTCTATAAGCTTTTCTCCAGGCCTGCAGACACCATCTGAGCCAAACCTGTTAATTTAGTCTCTTCTGACGAAATGACATTGTTCCAAAACTCCTGGTTCATGCATATTTAGGTGCTCTTCAGCAGAAAACTGTCTTGTAGCACGGTTCTTTTTCCTACCGATGTTTTTTTTTTTAAATACTAAACTAAACTAAACTATTCTACTTGTTAAGCCATACCGATCAAACACTGGCTTCTGTTATTTTTAAATTTAAAGTTAAATTAGAACTAAAGTTATTAAGTTCAATTGCAAAGAAAGTAAAAAAAACAAGAGGCTATAGCTTTTAAAGTTACTGTTTAGGGTAAAGTTTAAATTAGCTTTCTATTCTTATTATTACGATATTAAAATTAGGGATGGTGTGATGATTCTTTATTCATTAATTTTGGGTTTTCTCTATTTTTGTTTTGGGGAAAAAGTAACCCCGTTGCACTGTTCATGGCTTTACTGTGTTTACTTTTGGATTATTTAGGTTAATTCTGGTTGTTGAGGGCTAACATAGTATCCGATGTAGGATCTCTTCCTTTCTGCCCTGCCATTATATCCGTNGACCCTTTAAGGTGGCCGCTTGGGTAGGCCGCCGAACGGTGTGCATAGCCCCAGCAGAAAAAGTAATAAAAAAAACCGTCCAACGTGTGTGAGTAAGGTCTACTTACGAATAGCATTTAAGAAACTTTACGCGTCTGTATACGTTTTTCAGTTCCTCCATTTCTCCCTAAACCATGTTTTTGTGATAGTAAAAATGGCTCAAACGTGTGTTTTCACGGTCATTTTTAGGTACGAAGATTCCGGTACAAACCATTAAAAAAAGGAATAGCGACGTGCATAAAACCTTTATTTTTATTATTACCTCATAAAATGGTGGGGTCTCCGCTGAAAGACTCAGAGGCGCGTTATCGACGGCAAGACTTCACGCCAGTTCAGTGCTTTGCGCGTAGAGGCGATGAGAGAGTTGATGCGCATGTCTCGGTCGCTCCTAGCGCTCCCTCGCTTTTAGACCTCAGACGTGCGAAGTTCCTTCAACCAGGCAACCACCTTAACATACATACACCTCCAAATCATAACGAAACCCCTTCGTATTTAAATGTGGAAAATATATTGGTATAGTCCATTTACGGTAACTTCCAACTTTTCTGAAGCCCTGGTAAAGATCTACTTCCAGGATATTCTTCCGCCTCATACGAACAAAGCTTATTCGAGTGTAGAAAATTGCACCAAAGGGACAGTGCATCGCATTTATGCGCAATCAGTGTAATATATTTTGCATAAAAACTATTTCGTACTAGGCGTTACCAACANACAGTGCATCGCATTTATGCGCAATCAGTGTAATATATTTTGCATAAAAACTATTTCGTACTAGGCGTTACCAACATCCCTATTTTATCCCTGTTGTTATTCATATTAATGATGAATGAAATGTTCTAATTTACAGATCAAATATAATTAATGTTTCAATTGAACCAAAATAAGGTAATTTTATATTAAAACACGTATGAAATACTTGCCATGCGCTGCATATTTAGGAAACAGCCAAACACGTCATAAATGGGGTGATTTTTGAAAGGTTTGATTCAAAAAGTTAGAAGAAACCGCGACTGTGCTATATCAGCATCAGCTCTATAAGCTTTTCTGCAGGCCCTGCAGACACCATCTGAGCCAAACCTGTTCATTTAGTCTCTTCTGACGAAATGACATTGTTCCAAAACTCCTGGTTCATGCATATTTAGGTGCTCTTCAGCAGAAAACTGTCTTGTAGCACGGTTCTTTTTCCTACCGATGTTTTTTTTTTAAATACTAAACTAAACTAAACTATTCTACTTGTTAAGCCATACCGATCAAACACTGGCTTCTGTTATTTTTAAATTTAAAGTTAAATTAGAACTAAAGTTATTAAGTTCAATTGCAAAGAAAGTAAAAAAACAAGAGGCTATAGCTTTTAAAGTTACTGTTTAGGGTAAAGTTTAAATTAGCTTTCTATTCTTATTATTACGATATTAAAATTAGGGATGGTGTGATGATTCTTTATTCATTAATTTTGGGTTTTCTCTATTTTTGTTTTGGGGAAAAAGTAACCCTGTTGCACTGTTCATGGCTTTACTGTGTTTACTTTTGGATTATTTAGGTTAATTCTGGTTGTTGAGGGCTAACATAGTATCCGATGTAGGATCTCTTCCTTTCTGCCCTGCCATTATATCCGTGCGTACATAACACCCGGCTAACTGTCTCGCAGTACATTTTATTACCGGTAGCAATTTCCAATTCGTGGGTTGTTTGGTTCTGATATTATAGGCCTTCAAAGTGGGGGTATTCTCTTATACACGGCCTGTACATTTGAACGCTCGTACTGTAACGACACGCGGACGTGTTCTCGGGCCACGCACGCAAGCCAGCAGGGTGACAGACGTCGGTGACAGCCCAAGAAAACGTTCCACTTTACGTAATGTCTCAGCTCGCCGATCCATCGGGCTACTCACGGTATNCTGCGACTGTAGTGGAAAATGCTTCCCGGGAAAAAAAATTGTTGCTCGTAAATATCTTTAGTTGCCGGAACTGATAAGCAAAGCAAACGCGTCTAAGCAGGGCTTTCAAAAGTGGTCACTTAACCGTGACCATTATATAGTTCATAATCAATATCGTGTACCGTAAGACGTCTGCATAGAACTTGTATGGAAATGTGGGGTTTATAGTAAATTTACTCCTCTTATGTAGAAATTAATTTGATTTTAGTGAAGAAGTGATTTTTTTTTAGCAAATAACAAAATTTAGACGAATAATTTAAATAAATGAAAAAGAATTATGTATTTTTTTTAGGAATAAGACATTAAAATAAATGCAATAAATTACCTCTTATTCCTTTTTTTCTCTTAAAATTATATTAACTAAAGGGTTTACGTACACGACACGAAATAAAATATCGCTTTACACATCCACACGTCGAGGATGTCGAAATGTACGCGATGATCATGGACCGTTCCGTAAAAATACCTTCATCCAATCTGATAGGTGTTTAAAGTTCAAATGAGAAAATAATCTTCTCGCAGCTTTGGAGGGAGGGAACGTAGGGGAGGGTGCTCCCGCGCGCTCGCCGCTGGAGGAAGGGAAACCACGTGACACTGCTGGTATTTTACATGCCAAACTGATAACATCGCTCTCTGGTACTGCGCTGTTAAATACCGCCGACGCGACTTACGTTTTTGCGACAGGCTTTACGCACGCGAGGAGCAGCTCTGGCCTGACAGTTCTCGGCCGCTGTCGCCACTGAGTTGAACAACCCCACACCCCTTCGTGCTGCGGCAATGGACTCTCCCCCGACTCTCCCAACGCGTTTTGGACTTCCGCTCATTATTCTCTCTTTTGTTGGGTTTCACTCTACACGTTAATCACGTGCGCACGTTTTTCATTTATATTGCGCCGGATGTGCATAAAAGCTACAACCGTTAATTGTATTCTAATAGTTAATGGCAGCCAATAGAGAAACGCCACGAAAAGGCAGTCCTACATAACTGGTTTTTGCTAACTTCGTGAGAAAATATTTTACCAGAGTGATTTGTTATTGTCGATATATTTCTTACGCTGTAAATATTAGTATGTTATTGCGGCACAGGATATGGTGAAAATTTTAATACACCAGGACAGAGGCTTACGAAATTATGCGGTCACTTCCCTGTGTACTGTATGACCGTATAATATTGTAGTATTGCATATATGCTAGTAAACAAAAATGTTTGCAGATATTATATGTATTATCCACCATCACAAATGTTAACAACTATTTATAATACTGAAAAATAATCGCATATGTCTTCCGAACAGTTTCGAATGAGTGATATGCATCTCACGTGAATATTCGGTCACCACAATAATAAGCACCATAAGCACCATGCCCTCAGCACTTCAGTGCCTCGTTGGATACACTTTTTTTGTCTGATCACTTCTTTCAAACGAGTCTGCATGTGGGAAATTATTTTCTTGGTGTTATCTTGACCTACGTGATTCCATTCTTCCGTCGGCCACCTCTTCAATTCTTCTTTCGTGGTAACCGGTGTTCTCCTGACTCTGGTGTTAAGTTCATCCCACAGATTCACAGTAGGGTTTAAATCAGGTGATTAGGATGGCGTTTCGATAACCTTTTGAACAGTTATATAGCAGCCGTTCTCGCACCAGACGTGACTTGTGGTTCGGATCGTCGTCCTGATAGAATTTGAAAGTCTGTAGAATACCTAATTTGTCAGCACTCCTATGAAAACTGCCTTCAAGGATTGCCTTTTTCATTGTATCCTCGATAAAACACCAACTTACCCACTCCAGCTGAGGATATGCAGCCCCAGACCATAACATGGCCACCGCAGTGTTTTACTGTTGGTTGCAAATTCTCCCTTTGTAGCTCCTCGTTCGGTTTTCTCCGCACCATAACCCCACCATCTGAGCTGACTGAAAGATGTTGAACTTGCTTTCGTCCACGAATATCACGTCATTCCACCACTCCTGTTCCTTCTTCACGTGGTATTTGGCAAAGGCAAGTCTTCTATTCCTGTTAACTTTGCTTGCATATGGTTTCTTCCTGGCCACTCTGCCATTATATCCATTCTCTCTGATTACCATTCGAACTGTTTGTGGGTGCGCACGTGTTCTACATTCCTGAAGTAACTCAGCAGTAATTGTCGGTGCACTTAATCTTGGATTACATGTTGTTTTACGTAGTGTAGACAGTCTCTGCCGTTCGTTGAGCTTTCTTGGTCGCCCTTTCTGTGGTGGAGATTCAATTCTATCTTCCTTTACATACCGTTTTATAATTTCACAAACTGTACTTTGAGGAATATTGCTCTGAGATAAGCCCTTAGCATGATGGAAGATGAGTTTTCGTTGTTCCAACGTTGTATTGCACTGCTTACTCCCCATCTGAAGGCAGTAG
This sequence comes from Clitarchus hookeri, assembly GCA_002778355.1. NCBI lineage: Eukaryota > Metazoa > Arthropoda > Insecta > Phasmatodea > Phasmatidae > Clitarchus > Clitarchus hookeri. The sequence goes on from NQII01000807.1 coordinate 532,014, forward strand.
TAACTAGCTACGCAGAATGATGCGTGAGGCGTACTCGCAATTGCCTTCGATTTTGGCTGTGGTTGAATATGCGGCCACATTGCGGTACCTAATGCTGGTGAGTTTGACGAATACCAAAGTGACGTGATATGGCACAGCTTTAAAGCGAATAATGGCCATGCACCATCGTTGTCGTTTATATTATATGCCGCCAATGCATTACTGCGCATCAGGCATTCCTTCCTATAGTTGTGTCACGTAATATTCCTCCGGCGCTTATGCAATGACGGTATTCGCTTACAACTTACATACACACATCCGACCAAATACTATGGTGAGTATCTGTATGGGAAAATAGTTGCTCACGGAGTTTGGCAATATTTACTATCCAGGATTGCAATTTCAATGGTTACTCCCAAAAACCCTGTGGATTTCAATTGACGTATTTTAAGTTAACTTATGTCTCATGCCCTTTTAATTATTTCAGTCCTNCCAAAAACCCTGTGGATTTCAATTGACGTATTTTAAGTTAACTTATGTCTCATGCCCTTTTAATTATTTCAGTCCCAGTGTAGACAATTGTGTACATGTTGCACAGGAAGGTTAGATTTGACCAGTGTTGTACACTGTGAAGCTGGTGCCCAATGATCTTCCCTGGGGGTAACTGATTCGTAAACCGGGCTGCTGTTCTACGTTATGACTGGTTCACATCACCGATCACACAACACAAAGCCTACAACTTATTTGCTTTCATAACAAATACAGCACGCAGCAAATAATGTCTTATTTGCAACACCAGAAATCGTATATTAATGTCTGTATGAAAGGGTTAAGGGCTAGATAAAATCCTCGATTAATTTGTGGTCAGTGGGTCGTTTCCTGTCCCTGCAATTCAGGGTTCGATTCCCCGGCGGATCCGAGTTCAAATTTTCGCATTAGGAGAAACACAGCGGACGTTGCCAATGACTGGTGCTTTTTTTTTTTATAGCCGTTGGCATTACCAATGCATTTTAGTCGTGTGCTTGTTTCAAGGGAGTCATTTCAGGTCTCATTCCAGAAACTTAGTGATGGGTTTCAGTATTCTCCTTTACGGGAATACACTTTTAGTGGCTAGAAAAACTGCACGGACGAGATCAGAGTATATTCCCCAGCAATATTTTTCGCAAATGGCACATTTCGACGTTTGGCGTTTGGGAAGGGTGGGATAATGTTTCGGCCTCTCGATGCACTGCAGTCGGAGGGCGATAAGGGCGCACCGACCCCAAGAACCTATCTCCCGAGCGCATCTACGTGCAACGTTCTGAACTGTGCGTGCAGCGTTCCCGTTGTACCGCTGCAACTACGCAACTTCAAGCGGCGACTCTGTCATTGTATTAAGGCAAGTTCTGTAGCGAAGTTCAGTGCATGCCCCTATACTAGTTGTGAGTGTTTCCGAACAGTACATTGTACGATAAAGCAGCGTGGAAAGGCAGTTCTTAGCCATATTGGAGAGCTCGGAAACAGTGTTTGTAACTTGCGTGGTATCTTGAAACTAGTCTTCGTACTTCGTCTCAAGTGTATTTTCTTTTCTCAGGTCAATATATAACTACGCACGTAAAGTAGGACCGTAAAAAACGTGTATTTCGAATATAATGCAACGCGGTTCTAACTCCAGCTGCATAATCCTCTTAAAGGAAAAACCTTACAACTTTTAAAAAATGTATGTGCNTTCGAATATAATGCAACGCGGTTCTAACTCCAGCTGCATAATCCTCTTAAAGGAAAAACCTTACAACTTTTAAAAATGTATGTACATATGAGCATTATGGATATCAACGGAAACTATTCCCCGCTTCGTTACAATATATTTTCATAATGCTAGAAAGAAGNCATATGAGCATTATGGATATCAACGGAAACTATTCCCCGCTTCGTTACAATATATTTTCATAATGCTAGAAAGAAGGTTTGTTGGCGATAAGTAACTTGCAAGTTTATTAAACGTCAAAATTTACATTTAAATAATTATTTTTCTGTGAAAGTATAAAAATAACGTTTAATATTATCAAATAAAAGCATAACTTTACGCAGCTGTTGTAATGCGAGCTCTAAACACTATCTCACTGCTGCAGTTTTTCCAGCCACTGAAAGTGTATTCCCGTAAAGGAACTATAATTAAAATGGCAATATAATACAAAGGAACTCGTGGCTCAATCTGTGATCTTATAAACGAACCTAAACATTAACATTTAAACCATGTGTGTAACTTCAAGTATAGGCTGTTCACGATGAAGTGAGCACTTTTGAGTCTCTGGTTAATATTTTTCTTTCAGCCATATTTTATCCTTTAACTACCTTTCTAAATCAATATTGCCAAGTAAGTAATAAACTTGACGTGTGACGGATTAGGCGTACGAGAGCGGCGCCGTCTTACAANACCCGCAGAGGAAGGTCGAGCAGAGGCCAACACGCGCTGCCAAGCCGACACGTGTCGCTGATGCATGTCCATGCCCATACCACCCCCCACTCACCTTCACCTCCTACGGCTCTAGCAAGCCCGTGAGATTTGTTGAGCGCCGAGATATCACAAAATAATAATGTGTATTTCGCCAGAATTCAGAAAATACGCACCGAGAAACAGTTGACAAGCGGGAAACACCCCCCGGGACAATGTGGACCCGCACCACAGATAAATAGCTGACAGAGTAAGCTAGGAGCAAGGTGCCACCTTCCCACGCCCCCCAGCCTTCAGGAAACNAGAAAACACGCACTGCGGAGAAATAGCTGACACAGTAAGCTAGGGGCAAGGTGCCACCTTCCCATCGCCCCCAACCTTCAGGAACCAGGGTACGTTTTGTGAAAGGCATTGTTCTGTTTTCGTCCCACCACCCCCTCCCCCAACAAGGCGACACATGCCGACAATTAGGGAAGGAAGCTAGAGAGATATAAGCTTCCTTGCGAGGAAGGTGAGGGGACAGTTCTTTATCGCCACGCAGAGAGTCAGTTCTTCATTACCACCCAGAGTTCGAGGAAGCAGTCGTGCAGAGAGCGTTTGCTCGGGGGGATTGGACTTCTGGCTACGTCAGTAAAGAAGTCCAGGGGAGACGACCACATACGCGGGCCTTTTCCAAGGCCTACCACTTCGCCGGAGCTTATCCCCAGATGACAGCTTACCAGCACCCACAGCAGAGTTAAGTATACAGTCGCCATCCAGAGAAGCCCCCCTACACCACGAAGTCGTACACAGTTAATACGAGTAGCCAGAATAGAGTATCACACCTTGGAAGTGTTGCTGTATGTTGTTTTTTGTTCAAATTCGAGACAATATATTCGTCCTTCAAAATGAAACAGCAAAAGATTACCTTATTGAAAACCCCTCAACCTTCTAGGCACCTTGTAGTCTATGCCTGGAGGAATTAACTACGACACTATAAGTCACCCTGTATCTCCACAGGTGGGGTGGGGGGGCGCAAGTTACATTGACTTCCGCAACCTAATAGCGTCAAACTGTGTGTGTGTATTCCACCGCACTTGGGAGTTAACGACTTAAGCTAAAATAAAACACATTTATTGGCTCTGATTCCAAATGAGAGGGCTTTCAAAAGTTCTCAGTTTACCGTGAAAAGCCTGTACAGCAATTTCACATCAAAATGCTAACAGGACAGAAATTGAACTTTCACGGCGATATTACTACTTCTACTATTATACACCATAAATAACCGTATGTAGAGCCTTGCATTAGTGTGCTTTATATTATTACCATAATGTCGGTTTTTCCATTATTTGAACTTATTGTAGTTTACATAAAAATGCATTATGTTGGACATTTTGGAAACGTTAATCANCAGCAATTTCACATCAAAATGCTAACAGGACAGAAATTGAACTTTCACGGCGATATTACTACTTCTACTATTATAGACCATAAATAACCGTATGTAGAGCCTTGCATTAGTGTGCTTTATATTATTACCATAATGCCGGTTTTTCCATTATTTGAACTTATTGTAGTTTACATAAAAATGCATTATGTTGGACATTTTGGAAACGTTAATCAGTTAAAAGCCATTTGTTATTTTCCAGGGAGCTTCTTAGATTTTAACTAACTCGGTGTTTGAATTTTTAGCAACACCAAAATTGTATAACAACACTCAGTATACGTTGCATTAACTTTCTCAAGTTTTTTGTGCACTTATTACTTTTATATTGCTTTACTTAAGTCCTGTTCTTTTTTTCATACAGATATTACCTGTATGGGTGCATACTCGTTTCTGTGTCTGTAAATTCCAGTCTGTTATATTTTGGGAAAAATTAATCAAACATAAAAAATGAAGAACACAAGAAACATCCCTCTCATCAGGAAAATAAATAAATATTTCACCCAACTTATCACCCGTTTGAATAAAAAGTGGTGCGAATTAAGCAGAGTAAAAAAAAAAATAGTTGGGGAAAAATCTTTGGTGGTGCTAACTGATGACGTGATCCGTTATCCCGTGGAGTTAAACAGCGTCAGTCGTCGGCCTACCAGCACAGATGTTTCTTCTCAAAGTCGGCAACCCGCCAAGACCCTACAGTGGCACCACTGAAGGCTCCGAACAGAAGTTTAATCGAGGCTACATAATACAATCCACATCAGAAAATTCTGTTTTCGTACCGCGCATACCACTCCTTCCATTTCCAATTTGAGATTGTAGTTCGCCCTCGAGTTAACAGCCTTTGAAGGTAGGCTTGAAGGAGGGCTGTTGTTACACCCATAATATTGTGGAAAAATCATTTGAATGCATTGCTCCTACTACGTGCCAAACAAATGTAATGACCTAATATATTATCAAAATGTAATAAGCCTAATGATAAAATCTGTTTAAATTTCAGGTTTATATATAATTAATAATCCTATTGTGCATTCTAAAGAAATATGGTTTAGTAAAAACATTATTTATTCCATTTTTCTTCTTTCAGTTTTTAGAACAGACAGGAATTATATGGTAAATACGCTCGTGTGAGCGTATCTACGTCGGCTGTTGTACGCCATGCTCGCCTAAGAATTTGTTAACCCGAGCATCTTAGGAGNGTACGCCATGCTCGCCTAACAATTTGTTAACCCGAGCATCTTAGGAGTGATGAGATTTGGACGGCTCTCGACAGCGAGATCTTGACAGCCGACGAGGGCGAGGTGAGTGTAGAGAAACGCCGGATGGCAAGGGCGGGGGGAAACGGGAGATCCCCGAGAAAACCCGCCGACCAGAGGCATCGTCTTGCACGATTCCTTAGCATCTTGGGGGAAAAACACTTGTGTGATGCACAAATAAGTCCTTCGATTAAAAAAAATATATNGCACGATTCCTTAGCATCTTGGGGGAAAAACACTTGTGTGATGCACAAATAAGTCCTTCGATTAAAAAAAATATATGTATATAATTTGTTTCTTGTATTACACGCGTGCGAATCCGCGGGTGGAAAGGTAGTGGTGATATACAGGCTGATTATGAAATCATGGTACAAACATTTGAGGGGTGGTAGAGTTCACTAAAACAAACAATTATTGTATAGGAATATATGGACGGAAGTGACGCGTTGAGGCACAAACACAAAAACACAAAAATTAACGGGAACATAAAATGTTCATTAACAGCATACTTAACGAGTGATTCCGTACAGAAAATGTTAAAACAGTTGCTGGAAATGCATCCACCAACAGTCACGCATGCTTGGTGACCTCTACATATGGCGTGATTGGCTGACAATGGTGGCGTGCGTGAAATACCCGGCGTATTTGAATCTGTTCGCCAATCACTCCACCGACGCTACCAAGCTTGCATTACAGTCGGTGGTAGCAATTTTAAGCAATTATTATAAACATTGCTGTAAAATGGCATTTAGCGGCGACGTTGTAAATAAACAATGTGTTGCATTTCATGTGTTGTTTTAGTGTTTGTGCCTCAACGCGTCACTTCCGCCCATATATTCCTCTACAATAATGGTTTGTTTTAGTGAGATCTACCACGCCTCAATGTCTGTCCCATGATTTTACAATCATCCTGTATAGTGTTGAATCAAGTCATTTCACTTGTTTGACAGAACTAAATAATGTTAAGTCAGGTATATGTCTGTGTTAAAACAACCATGCAGTTGTTTGGCTAGAATAACTTTTAGCCAAATAACTTTTTAAACTGCGTGTATGTTTATATTGAAACAACCAATGCAATTGGCTAATAGTATAGTTTCTTTCAACCAAATCATTTTTTCGTTGACGAAAGGTGGTTTTTCTTTAACATCCGCAGAAATTTGGATATGTAAAAGACTATAGCAAAAAATCTTTATAAGCATTTCCAACAGTTTTTCCATTTAATCAACAATTTTTCTAACCATTGCGTTTAACGTAAATATTAACATCAAGTCGGCGTAACATAACTTATAAGAGGCGGTAACATAACCTAGGAAACGTCGCTGAAGTAAATCCATGTTTTAAACAGGAAAGTGAAAAATGAATACAACTTTATATATGTACCTTCAAAACCTGGGATTAACTTAAAAAAAAACACAAGCGAAGCAGCGATTCTGTTTCTTCGTCCGCCATGATGTACTGACTCGCAGTTACTACCAAAGTTGGTTAAAATTACAATGTAGAAAATTTTAGCAAATATATAGTTTATTTATACAAATAGTTTTTAAAAGCAAGCATATATAGCATTTTAAACACAAATATATTATTTGTATAGGATTACATNGTTTGGCTAGAATAACTTTTAGCCAAATAACTTTTTAAACTGCGTGTATGTTTATATTGAAACAACCAATGCAATCGACTAATAGTATAGTTTCTTTCAACCAAATCATTTTTTCGTTGACGAAAGGTGGTTTTTCTTTAACATCCGCAGAAATTTGGATATGTAAAAGACTATAGCAAAAAATCTTTATAAGCATTTCCAACAGTTTTTCCATTCAATCAACAATTTTTCTAACCATTGCGTTTAACGTAAATATTAACATCAAGTCGGCGTAACATAACTTATAAGAGGCGGTAACATAACCTAGGAAACGTCGCTGAAGTAAATCCATGTTTTAAACAGGAAAGTGAAAAATAAATACAACTTTATATATGTACCTTCAAAACCTGGGGTTAACTTAAAAAAAAATCACAAACGAAGCAGCGATTCTGTTTCTTCGTCCGCCATGATGTACTGACTCGCAGTTACTACCAAAGTTGGTTAAAATTACAATGTAGAAAATTTTAGCAAATATATAGTTGANTGTTTGGCTAGAATAACTTTTAGCCAAATAACTTTTTAAACTGCGTGTATGTTTATATTGAAACAACCAATGCAATTGGCTAATAGTATAGTTTCTTTCAACCAAATCATTTTTTCGTTGACGAAAGGTGGTTTTTCTTTAACATCCGCAGAAATTTGGATATGTAAAAGACTATAGCAAAAAATCTTTATAAGCATTTCCAACAGTTTTTCCATTTAATCAACAATTTTTCTAACCATTGCGTTTAACGTAAATATTAACATCAAGTCGGCGTAACATAACTTATAAGAGGCGGTAACATAACCTAGGAAACGTCGCTGAAGTAAATCCATGTTTTAAACAGGAAAGTGAAAAATGAATACAACTTTATATATGTACCTTCAAAACCTGGGATTAACTTAAAAAAAAACACAAGCGAAGCAGCGATTCTGTTTCTTCGTCCGCCATGATGTACTGACTCGCAGTTACTACCAAAGTTGGTTAAAATTACAATGTAGAAAATTTTAGCAAATATATAGTTGATTTATACAAATAGTTTTTAAAAGCAAGCATATATAGCATTTTAAACACAAATATATTATTTGTATAGGATTACATTTTATGAATAGTTGAATGTTCTATACGTACATTAAAAAATTCGGTATAGTCAGCAAAACAAATTTTTATTAAAACAAACTATCAACAAAGTTATTTGGACAAACCATAACAAATCGCAGTAGTTGCTTTAAAAGTCCAATGTTTGATTTCACCATAGTTGGTTTGAAACAAGAAAATTAATGTGAACTTTATTTATTTGGTTGTTCAGGCAAATCCTTTCCTCAGTGAAGTGTCTAAAAAAAAAAAATGCCATGCTCAGTACGCCGTTTGTCAGAAATAAATGTTAAGTATACGTTTCAGAAAAGGCTTGGTGAATCTGACATTCTGACCCTTTCACTAGGTCATCGTTGCATTCCGCGGTTCCTCTCCCTTGACACGCTGGTTGTGACTTACGTTTATTTTCTGCTGGACTGTTGGCGAAGCGGTATTTCACTTAACGCAGATGGACGAGGCAAGTTCACTCACCATACGCTGTGACGGAGCGAACCATCCATAACTGACCGATAATGTCGGTCGCGTTTTCTGTCTTTGGCGCTCCGCCATCTTGACGACGCGAGTTAAATCGCGGGGAATTTTTGTCTGGTTAGCACCAATCCCATCCCCCCTCCCTATTACTATCCCTCACCATATATCTTCCATTCGCGGTATGCTCACTTTCTTCAGATAGCAGTAATCGTGATAGCTTGATCAATTGTGGGTGGTAATGATCGTCATTCCTTTTTTTTTTTTTTTTTTTTTTCTGCTGTGGCGTACTCTGTCACGGATGATGAGCTTTCTCATTAGACCGTAAGTCGTTACAGTTGCTCATAAAATTTTATAGCGTGTTGGGGAGTTATCTCGGCTCCCAACGCTTTCCAGAAGATCTAGCCAGCTGTCGTATTAAAGGCTGGTGCATTGTGAACCCCTGTCTCTAACCAAAAATTTAAGAAATATTAATAACGTGAACTGGTGAAAATTTTGTGTGTTTTGTGTGAGACTTGGACGTAAAGCTAAACAGGAACATAGATTTCTGAAATATGAAGATGCATCGTAGGATTTGGGAAATAAAAATACCACAGTTCACTAACCTAATCAAATGCCGCAGAAACGGAATACATTCAGCCTTGTTTAGGATTGCTAACTTCCTATTTTTTTTTGCAATAACAGGCTTACAGGGGCGGAAAGATTCCTAGAACTGTGCGCAGGAACTCGGATTTGTTCACCAGATATTTGAACCTGTTCTGGTGAATAACTGTGTTGTGTGCGGAGTGCAAAGCTAGGACCCGTAGGTGCTCGTCATCCCTGGACATGACATGAGACCCTATGATGGAGGTGCTGGAATGCAAGGGCGGGGAAAAAAATAAAAACCTGTTCCGGTGACACTTTTGATTTTCGTGTGCTGGGTAGTTACTTCGTAATGATCTTCGATCTTATATAAGGCCTCGGCTCTCAAGACCTCGTTGTTAAGAGCCGCCGGGATATCTCGACTCAACAACTCTATAAAGCCCTCGTGGCTGTTCTGAGTGCCTGGTAAGTTACAACTTGGTATAGGCTATTCGCTGTAAAGTGAGCACTTTTGAAATCCCTCTCACTTGTAAATATATTTAATTTTTGCCTTGGGTGTTAACTTCCGAGTGCGGTGGAATATACAGACTTTGTTTATTACTAACATGGCAATATTTATTTAGATAGGTGGTTAAAGGATAAATAAAACATGGCTGAAAGTAAAAAACAACTGGGGCCTCAAAAGTGCTCACTTTACCGTGAACGGACTATAGTTACCTACAACACTAAGAGTATATACAACCTTCTGGTATATGAGCATCCGTAGAGGAACTTAAGCCAATTCACTTCATTTCTCTTGCATCAATTTTTTTGAGAAGGTGTACAGCTCAGTTATCAAATCTCAGTGTTTAAAACTGAAATCTATTTCACTTGTTTGAGGATATTACACTGCTTGATACGTTAAGTGGAACATTCTTCAGACGTTAGAAACACACTATTTCTAACTTTGTGAAATTCTGTCTCGCTATTCTATTTGAACTTGCATAGAAAAGTTGCTCCAGGTTTGACTAACCTAGTTTGTGGAACAAATGTAACTGTGTGAAAATCTCTTATTTTTAGGTTTTAGTGTGAGGGCGATATTTGTAAATACAGTTTNACAAATGTAACTGTGTGAAAATCTCTTATTTTTAGGTTTTAGTGTGAGGGCGATATTTGTAAATACAGTTTTTTTTTTGTCTGCTAGGTTTGTGGGATCACGCGCTTGTAACTGCAGGCGTTCATATTTGTATTACGGAAAGTGTTANTTTTTTTGTCTGCTAGGTTTGTGGGATCACGCGCTTGTAACTGCAGGCGTTCATATTTGTATTACGGAAAGTGTTAAGCATTATGCGAAAATTCTTACGCTGTTAGAAGGTGTCAAAATTAAACATCTAAGTGGTTTATAATTAAACGTAGAAATCTGGAAGCTTCAATGGAATTATGATGTAAAATTTTTAAGCGAGTCTGTAGTGCAGACCTTGAAATGTGATGACCAGTATTTTCGCCGTTAGTAACAAAGATGTTCTGCCACCCACGTGTTTGCGGTAGTAAGTAACATATATTTGGATATTAACCTGTGGGTGTTTGTATGCAACGCTATCCAGCGTTACAGTTGGCAGTTTGATACTTCAGCAACTAACATTATTTCGGCAGTTATTAATACCGTTGGCAAGTTTAATTTTGTAACATTCTGCTGTATTCAAATGTGTCAAATGGTATTAAAAAAGTATTTCGTTTGCATGAAAATGGTTGCGGTAAGTCGTCTGCTTTTCGACAGGCTAAAGTTTCCGTAATATTTAAAGGCTTCATTGATTCACGAAGACGAGACAAAAATGTCCAGCATAACTTTTCAAAAACAAACTGTCCTTTCTTGGAATTGTTGTATCTTCTAATGGCAAAAAAACTGAGAAATTCTCGAGTCACTAGGATGCCCTTCTTTAACCATTTGTGGTGACATTGCCAATAAAATTGCTATTTTCTTGTGGTCTCAGAAAGGTAGGACACAGCCATTTTTAAAAAATGAGTGTTCACAAATGGATATTCAGTGAAATTTGTAGGTTATATCACAGTAGTTACTACATCGTTACCTAGTNTGTGGTCTCAGAAAGGTAGGACACAGCCATTTTTTAAAAATGAGTGTTCACAAATGGATATTCAGTGAAATTTGTAGGTTCTATCACAGTAGTTACTACATCGTTACCTAGTAAGTTAAGTTGAGAGTAAGCGTTGTTTGGTAAGGAAGTCACGTGGAACTGTTCCGAGTCCACATAAAGCGGAATATACACCGAAGAGCCAAAAAAAAAACTGGTATAGGCGTGCGTATGCAAATAACAGCGGTATGGAACCAATCAGAGTAACGCGATGCGGTCGGCAGCTAGATCGGTTACTGCTGCTACAATGGCAGGTTATCAAGATTTAAGTAATTTTGAACGTGGTGTTATAGTCGGCGCACGAGAGATGGGAGATAGCATCTCCGAGGTAGCGATAAAATTTGGATGTTCGCGTACGACCATTTCACGAATGTACCGTGGACATCGGGAATCCGGTAAAACATCACATCTTCAACATCGCTGCGGCCGGAAAAAAGATCGTGAACGAACGGGACAAACGACGACTGACGAGAATCATTAAACGTGACAGACGTGCAACCCTTTTTCAAATTGGCGCAGATTTCAATGCCTCCTGCATACCTTTAGACATTAATCGAGTCCATGCCACGTCGTCTTGTGGCACTTCTGCGTGCTCGCGGGGGCCCTACACGATATTAAGCAGGAGTGCCAGTTTTTTTTGGCTCTTCAGTGTACGTGGACTGGAAGAATTGAATCAGGATTTTCAAACGCGCTCAGTCAGCTGCGAGACGACGGCGTGAACATGTGGATCGCGTTTTAAAGTTAGGAATGTCGTTCGACGTGCACTCGCTGTGCCGGTTTTCTGTTCGCTTGGGACAGTAGAGCCGATTTCGTTACGTCACTGACACGTGACTTCTGTCTCCTTGGCCCTCTCTCTCTCTCTCTCTCTCTCTCTCTCTCTCTCTCTCTCTCTCTCTCTCTCTCTCTCTCTCTCTCTCTNCTCTCTCTCTCTCTCTCTCTCTCGTTGTGCCCTTGCAACAAGTGGTCTTTACCGTTGAATAAGTGTACCTATATACGGAATGTTCACACAAATAACCGACAAACTCCGTCAACTAATTCCTTACATAAATATAGGTGAAAAGTATATATAGTTACTCAAAAAAAATTATTAGTACGCCCTCATTTTGTGATTCAGGTTCAGTATAAAGGACTTCTAAGCTGCAGAATTGCATTAATTTGCATATCAGACTACAGTACCGTGTTTCCGCAGTACACAAATATGCCACAAAAACGAAACCATACATCAAATAATACCACAATGTTTGTCGTCAACTCAAAGTACTAACACAGTCGCAAACAGATCATGCTCTTCTACACTGCAGCGGCAGATCAATTCTTCAATATTTCGTGTACATACCCTTTGCATGGATGATTGCCTCGACACGTCGCGACGTGGCATAGACCGTACCGACGCCGTGGTGCCTGCTCTGGAAATGTGAACTACAGTAGAGGGATTATGGGCACATCGAGACCTGGGACTGGAGCGTCGGAACTGTTCGTGCTCTGTCATTCCGGTCGGTAGGTGGCCATATTGGATCCATGTGACATTGACCTTGGCACCTACAATAACAAATTACAACAATTTATAAAAAATTATTTAAAAATTAATTTTAAAAAAACATATTTCCTAAGGTCCCCCACACCCTCCACCCATACTCATTCCACCATATTGATAGGTGCAGCTGTCCGCCATCTTGGTCGGTGTAGTTCGCCATTTTGGTAGACTTCACAGTCACCGTCCGCCATCTTGGTTTTAGGTTGTCATTTGTTGATACATTACTGGAGTTTGTCTCTCACCTTAGTTCGACCGCCATCTTGGGTTTTTTCGTTTGTCATTTGTTTTACATAGCTGGTAGTGTCCCAATCACCGCTCCCAGCAGACGACTTACCCTCTTCACTCTCCCCTTCCAATATAGCTTAACCCCTGATTCTGATTGGCTAATTACCCACCCCCTTACAATATATTTAATTGCTCCGCCAATGTTTTTCATTGGCTAATTACTCGGGCTTTTCGGAAACCATCGTTCCGACCAATCGGCGGCTTACTTTAATCGCGAGGGTTGGCTATTCCGCCCCCCCCCCCTTAAAAACTCTTTATAAGACGCACCCTGAGCCTCCTCGGTAAATCAGTCATTTTTCTTGTTCTTAGATATGCACGCGTGTTGTCCGAGCGGCCATACAATCCTTTCGGCCGTTTTGGCATTTCGAAGGGTGCGCTCGCTTAGTGCCTTGGGCAAACGGGACGAGTAATCGTACCTGTCGAAAGAATTTCTCCTGGTCTACGCACCTTACGAAATTTCGACCGTATTCAAGTATTTGCCGGCCTACCTGCAGCAGGACGAAGACATACGGGACTGCCTCCCGTGCAAGGAGTGTTTCGAGGGCTGCACCACCTCAGTTCCCGACACGCTGCATCGCAGGGGTTGGTGCAAGGCCCGCCGAGCAGCCCTCGCGACGTCTGCTCCCGTGGAACACGACGTTCCCGTCGAAGACGCCCTCGTCGTAGAAGACGACGACGACGTCCGCGTGCAAGTTATGTACCCGCAAGCTGTACCCGTGGAAGATGCTCCCTTTCAAGAAATTTTCTGGCAAGCACTACCCGGCGTGGAAACCAACCCAGAACACAGGTGCCGATGTGTATGGACCTCGATGAAGTTAAAAAAATTGCTGAAACTTGGTGTGTGCATGGGAACCTACTTTTTTTTATAAAACAAAATAAAACATTTAGTGAAAAAAAAAAAGTTTTGCAACATCCAAGGTTTTCGTTCGTTGGACTCGTACACCATCAATCAGATTGCGATCTCGTACAGTGACGAAGACGTGAAAACTAAAGCCTTCACTTTTTACCGCCGTGTCCATGGCAGCACCACGCAACAGGCGTGCCGCCTATACACGTACGAAACGCATGGACTATGGTGGGACGAGGGGAATATACCGTACGAGGAAATTCCGGCAATGCTGGACTCTGCCATAATTTCGTATTAACCTGTGAATGTGTTTGGAAGACGCCCGCCAAGAGTCGGCGATTCGCAATGCGTGCCCCATCGGAACGAACTTTGTAGACCTTTACAAGCATTGCCGCTGCCCGCCGTTTCGACAGCTCGTCGAGACGTACGCCACAACACTTTGCGTTTTTGAATTTTTGGGTTCAAAGGTTAAGTTCACATGGATCCAAAATGACTGCTGGCCGACCGGAATGACAGAGCACGAACAGCTCCGACGCTCCGGTCCCAGGTCCCGATGTGCCAGAGTCCCTATAATTCCTCTACTAACCACTCTTCCAAAAGTAGTCTTTGCGGAGCTTGCTTGAAGGACGGTGTTTCAATGTTTGCCTAGATACTCCCATAAATGCTCTACGGGCTTGACATCTGGGCTCTACTGTAGGATTAGACTCCGTCGTCGGAGCATTATACGGTAATCACTCCTTGGTTTTCAAGGAAGTTTGCTTAGGGCCATTGTCATATTGGAACAGAACGACCCATGCAAGACCCAGCTTCTGCATATTGTTCGATAGGTTATGGCGCAACACACTAGCATACTTGGTTGCACCCGTAGTACCTTCAATAAAAGAAAAATCTCCAACCCCAGATGATGTCATGCATCCCCAAACCATCACACTACCTCCTCCATGTTTGACTGTGGGTAAAATGTGTTGCGATTGCAACTCGATGTTTGGCCTTTGCCACACCCGCCTATTGCCGTCTGAGCTGAATATATATATTTTGACTCATCGGGAAAAAAAATTGTAGTATCCAAAAATTCGTTAAGCGTATCATGGTATTCGTTTGTAAATTGCGGCCGTTTTTGTCTGTTTGCCGCTGAAGTATGTGATTTCTTCCTGGCTGCCCCTACCGTGGAAATTGGCATTTGTAATTTTTTTTTGTACAATTCGAGAACTTGCTGAGTGTGTAGATGTCGTTGCAATGTCTTCCGCCAAAGATGCTGAATCTCGGAATGTTTCTTTACTTGCTAAAGTGACTGGTTCGTTCGTTCTCGGCACGTAAGCACTATTGAGCGTCCGGATCGCAGTTTATTTTCTGTTGTCCCCGGTGTTTGTTCTTCTTTAGTATGGAAACTGTCAGCTCCAAAACAAAACGCGATAACTCCGCCCTTGCTTATAAAGAGAAACAACTTGTTCGCGTTGTGTCACAGACAGTTCACGTTTCTCGCACTAACACAACAGACTGGCGACTGACGTGCAGGGAACCCGTCTTTGTACCTACAACTGCTCGAGGTGTGTACTGTCCCTTGGAAGAGAATTAGGCTAAACTTCATGTATAGTTCATTCACGGTTTATTCGGATGTTTTGAAACGAATCTTTGAAAAAAAAACACCCTTGGTGTAACATGTCAACCCGTTTTTTCAATAATTTGTAAAATATGTAACACTGCGATTAACTATAAAGAACCGTATTCTTGAATAAATGAAACTTTAACTTAGTATCTTCTATAACTTGTAATATTTATTTCGTATTAAATACGAATTAAAAACAGTGATAGCAGTGATGTGTTGGTAATGGCTAGTAAGAAATAGTTCAAATTTAAAATTTTGTTTTAACCTAGTTTTTTTATATGCTATTTGTAAATTAAACGTTGCCTATTGATATATTAAAATTTTTAGGTAGCACTGAAGGAAACATTTTATTCTTACAGTTAAAAATATTAGCGCAAATTACCGTGCGTAGGCCCTAGTGACATGGTGTTTTTTTTTTTCGTCCTAGGAAGAAACTTAGGCAGAGCGAAGCTTCTCTCTCTCTTTCTTTCTCTCTTTCTCTCTCTCTTTCTTTCTCTCTTTCTCTCTCTCTCTTTCTCTCTCTTTCCTTTTCTCTCTCTCTTTTTCTCTCCTTTCTCTCTTTCCTTTTTTCTCTATCTCTCTTTCTCTCTCTCTCTCTCTTTCTCTCTCTCTCTTTCTCTCTCTCTCTTTCTCTCTTTCTCTCTCTCCCTCTTTCTCTTTCTCTCCCTCTTTCGCTTTCTCTCCCTCTTTCGCTTTCTCTCCCTCTTTCTCTCTCGCTCTCTCTCTCTCTGTGCTGTGACATGACGATGACATGGTGTGTTCCCATTCGCTGAACGAAGTTTTAATTTTTCTTCCTGCGGAATATACTTCAAATTACCACATCAAGTTTGCACAGGTTGTGTTTTTTAAACCTACCTAGGCAAGTTACGATGTTGTGGTGGATCTGTTGTGGTGGAACGTGCGTCGTGACCGCTGTGTGTGAAAGGGTATTGCTGCATCTCACGCTGGACTAGCGAGTGTGTGATTGCAAATGCAGGATGTGTGAAATGTATACGTTTTAACCGTGAACTGTTTTTTAAGACGAAATTAATTATTCGAAAGTCATGTCTGTTTATTAATTACAGCTTGTAACTTCGCCCTGTGTGTTTGAAACACAGTTGTGTAACGTACTTATGGTTCTGTGATTTGAACGTTTGACACAACCCCAAGAAAATACTACGCCCAGCCAGATAAATTTAAATAAATAATGAAATAAACCTAGAAAACATGCATATAAATACGAGCGGAATAACAGTTACGGTAGGCATATTTGTGTGCATGTTCACCACTATATTTTCAGTTTGTCGCTGCTACGTACACAAAATAAGCGACACGATTTGCGTGCTTGAATTTACTCTGTCTGTTCTTTGGAATGGTTGTTCCTTCGTTTTAATTTTTATTCCAACTGAGCCCGTCCTTTTAACGTAATAACCCAACACTTATCAATAACAAGAGGTTAAATACTACAGTTCTTTCCTCCGCAGTTGTAACAGGGTTAAACACAGTCGCGGCAAAATATTACCGTGCATTACGTGTAACGTGCTGTCACGTATAACAAATATGTTAACAATATAAAATAATAATCATAAAACTGTCAATACAGACATTCTTAAAAAGTCATAAAGCTAATCTAAATTTTTTTATTTTTTTTTCCTAAATTGTGAACACTTGTACGAAATTATTTTTGAAATATGACTAGATTCTTTGAACAGCTGGAAANTTTTTTTTTCCTAAATTGTGAACACTTGTACGAAATTATTTTTGAAATATGACTAGATTCTTTGAACAGCTGGAAACGGTAAACAAAGTATTTGACAGCTAAAAACATACAAATCACATGGCAGTGTTTATGTTAACATGTAACGGATGGACACGTAATCGGTAACCAACAGTAGAACTTTAGCAGGGCTTGAGGAAAATGTGAAGTAACCGTGAATGGCCCATATATACTTATCGTCTATATTTATGTGAATAATCAAGTTCCCGGTGGAACCGACGCTGGCCTCACCGAACCTCTCCTCCTGGTGGCCGATACCTATTAAAAGGTTATACCAGAAGCACTTATTTCTACTGTACGTTAATCTCCCACAAAANCCTCCTGGTGGCCGATACCTATTAAAAGGTTATACCAGAAGCACTTATTTCTACTGTACGTTAATCTCCCACAAAAAGCTAAATCGGCTCTTTTGTATCGCAGGGTAACACCGGGAACTTGCGTTTTTGAAATCCGCCATGCTGGCCGAACAGAATCTAATTGGAAAAACCTGGTGATTTTAATCATGCATACCTAACGCGTACTGCGCGAGTCCTTCTTTCAGGGAAAATTAAGCATGGCGGCATACCCTTAGCACAAACACGGCCCAGTGCGCTCGAGTGAATAATCACCTAGAGTTCGTAGGTGATTTTTGTGAACATTCTGTATATTCGATCTCGTTGCGGAGTGACCTATAACCAAGAAACGAGCAAGGGCCGTTTACCCAGTAGCTTTTGACATGGATACGTCTGAACAAAATCAGACCGTCACATGGGGTAGCAGGATGGAAACGGCGATGTAACGCTTGCAGGGTGATCGATTCCGACATTTATAATTTCGTGACTAATAACACGACTGAAATACACTGAAGAGCCAAAAAAACTGGTATAGGCGTGCGTATGCAAATAACAGAGGTATGGAACCAATCACAGNTGAAGAGCCAAAAAAACTGGTATAGGCGTGCGTATGCAAATAACAGAGGTATGGAACCAATCACAGTAACGCGATACGGTCGGCAGCTAGATCGGTTACTGCTGCCACAATGGCAGGTTATCAAGATTTAAGTGAGTTTGAACGTGGTGTTATAGTCGGCGCACGAGAGATGGGACATAGCATCTCCGAGGTAGAGATAAAATTTGGATGTTCGCGTGCGACCATTTCACGAGTGTACCGCGAATATCGGGAATCCNGATATTAGGCAGGTGTACCAGTTTTTTTGGCTTTTCAGTGTAAATGTGGTCTCATTCGATCGGGTATACGACTACGACGAGAGCATGACCTTGAGTTGGCGCCGCGCATGCGCGAGATGCAGGTGGGGCCCCGCGGCGACCGGCGGCCATTTTGAGCGAGGGGTAGATTTTCCGGGCAGTTGTATCTAGTGACTCCTATGTGCTAGCGCGCTGATTTTGGTGCCGAACTGTATTTCTTCCATTATCTGTCGAGTTAAGCCTGAAAAGCAAAGTATCGATTTGTTACTTTCATTTCATTACCATAGCCCAAATAAAATATTACCCGCTAGCGCAAACTCGTTCACGTCCAACCACGGCCGTAATGCAGACGCAACCACGCCCGATGATTTTTTTTTTTTCAATAGCCGTCGACTTATTTGTGGGATTTAATCCAATATTAAATAAAAGGCCTGAAACAATAGCTGTTTCCGAATTGTGCTGTGACAGATCGGTTAGTTACGTAATCNTCCAATATTAAATAAAAGGCCTGAAACAATAGCTGTTTCCGAATTGTGCTGTGACAGATCGGTTAGTTACGTAATCCGTTGAAAGTGCATCGTAATGAACACCACCATCTTTTGTTTGCATCCGCTTTCTCGTAAGGGACGTCGATGCACCACAAGCGGTCATTACCAAGGTTGCGATACTGCTTCCATTGACGAGTCCGTGTATCGTTTCACTTCGTAACGAAGACTTTATTTTTGTTACTCGTTTGTTTTTGCGTATTTTGATTGTTCTTAATATTTTAACGGGTTTTTTTTACTCGCATAGATGCAAATGTTCTTTTTACAAAAAAACGTGTACACGATTTTTATATAAAAATATGTATGCGTTAAAAAAAAACAGCTCAGTGTCGCGTCACAGAGAACTGTTACGCGCAGCTGGCACGCGCGATCTACCCCCGTATTTGCCTTGCGTTCTATAACAGCACGATAGTGATAATGACAGAAAGCGATAGCGGCAGGAGGAACTCGAATGCGATCTCGCCATTGAATGCACCCGTTTTCAGTAACGGAGTTTATTTACGGAAGGGCGTTAGGCACGCGAAGAGTAATGGACGCTTCCCGATAATTCGCAAACGAATGTTTCAGAAAGTTTCGCGAGCGGGCACTTGAGTAGGCTCCGCGTGCGAGTCTTTGGAGACAGACAAGCACACCGCGGCGGTAAGTACTCGGTTCGTTGTACGGGTTACCGAGCAACATGGCGTCAGCGACTCGTCTTCCGGTATCTCTCGCTGCAGGACGTGGACGCTGAAGCACTNCGGGTTACCGAGCAACATGGCGTCAGCGACTCGTCTTCCGGTATCTCTCGCTGCAGGACGTGGACGCTGAAGCACTTAAATTCTGTCCACAATAATTTTACGATATTAATCGAAACAATATAATTATTTAAACCTGTTGTGAAGTTAATATTNTAAATTCTGTCCACAATAATTTTACGATATTAATCGAAACAATATAATTATTTAAACCTGTTGTGAAGTTAATATTTTAAATATGAATTCTAATGGAAAAGTTTAAGCGTTGCCTTGGCAGTGTGGTTTTTAAATTAATTAAATATAAAAGATAATAAACATATAAGATTTTGAGAACGATAATTAAGAAAATATAGTAGCTAAAAAGGAGAACCGGAAGGCCTAATGGCTAAGTGCGTTGCAAGAGTATTCACTCTATTTATTATGCCATAAAAACAGTCCGTAGGTGGCAAATCGGGCGAATGAATTGGCCAGTGTTGTACAGCGGGTGCCGTGCCTTCGAAACCACCTGATCGTAAAAGTGTGCGTTCAGGAGCCGGCGAACAGAAGGCCCTAATACGCGTGACATCGGAATGTCGTTGCGTGTACGTACTGTAGGAGATTCGGGAAGGGTACGGGAGTGGAACCCCCCAATACGTATGCCATACGTGTAAAACTTGAAACGTGAAACTCGGCCTCGTCGTTGTAGAAGACGCATTGAAGGAAGCCCTCCTCTTCTTTAATTGCGGCCAGCGTGTTGGTAGCACGTGTTGATAAGCGCGTAGTTCATTGTCTTGCCGCAAAGCGTGCGAGAACTGCACATTGTTCACTTTATTTCAAGTTCGTGTGTCCTGTCGTTCTTCAACGTGGGTGGGGCCCTTGAGCTGTCGCCTGGAGTTGGTGCAAATAACACTAATAGGGACGCTATGTATGACGCGCACACTGTGCTATTATTTTAATTGAACTTCCTAACCTGTAATATAAGTTTTTAACTTGTTCATAGTGCGGAAAATTTGCCGTATGCCAAGCTGGTAACTTAACTACGCTTTTGACTCTTGCCTTAATAACTGCTGCTTTTGACTCTTGCCTTAATAACTGCTGCAGCGAAGCTACTAGAGACGCATGGCATACAATTTCACCATTCGTGCTTCTTCAACACGCCCATTACAATAATGTAGCCAATTTGCGAATAAATTTCGTAGTTTGCACGTTGTTCAGTGATCTTTGATATTCTGCTTGATTGATTAGTGAATATATGCGGCAAATAATGCATGCTTATAAATGACCTTGTGTAAATCGTGGGTTGTGGTTCTGGACGGTATTTTCTTTAGAAGATTAAATTTCGTTCAACCTGTGTGTCCGACATGCATATAAACCACGCCATGCCTCCCACCGTCGTTTTTTGCAATAATAATTTTCATTTGTGAAATAACATTTGACAGTACGTTTATGCGTGCGGAAAATTTCACCGGCAATGAGAAATATAATCGGTAAAACTTAGATACGCGTAGATACACCCGCCAGTTCGTTCTTTTGACGGTTGAATGAAGAAATTATAGCATCACACGTCGTTTACTTGTTTGTACATTTCAATTCAGTAAATTAAATAAAAGGCAATTTTGTATGGAATAAATCCCACGATATGTCACGACATAAAGAAATAACACAGCTCAAAAAAATACTCTAGCTCTATTTTAGAGTCAACTCTTCGGGGGCGAAAACAAGGATATTTTTCGCGGAGTTTATCTGCAAATATAAATTTCTTCTTCGTAGTAACTCATTTTAAGCAACCCCCCCCCCCCTCATTTTTTGATACTCTACTAATATTCCCAAAAAGCAATTAACTTCCAAATTCAACTTTTAGATGCCACCAACAAGAAAAATAGTCGCGAAAACCCGAAAATGCTGACAGAAAGGAGGAATGGTACAACTGTATGCGGACAGTAACTTTCACACTTAAAATGGGTACGCATAGTGACACCACACGTACATAATCCTGCTGCATATATATTTTTTTTTTAAGGACCTAACTTATTTAAGTACGGATTTCTGTTGTGAAAATGACTTATGGACATACAATTTTTTAAGTGAATGTCTGCAAATTTCCAAATCCAATGAAAGCTAGCATAATAGCGGGTACAACTTCAGCTTTCACTGCAAAAGGCTTCAGGGTTAACGGTGTTCCAAACAGCTTGATTTTGATGGGATATTCTGATGAATGCAATTTGTTCAGTTTTCGAGGCATCGATATCAAAAAATTAGAAATATTTTCTAGTTCATTGAATGCGTAGACAGTTTATGTAGGTTGAAAAGTGTTCGTGAACAGTGTCGTAGCCAGTAGTTTCTCAGGTGGTGAAGGAGGGGAGGGGGTGAGTTAATGAAGAAATTTGGGCGGCTCTTAACAGCTAAGGCTTTGAGAGCCGATGAGAGTGTAGTGAGGTGCGTATGGAGCAGCGCCGGAAATGGCGGTGGAAACGGGAGATACCCGAGAAAACCCGCCGACCAGCGGCATCGTCCGGCACGTTTCCCACTCGCGAAAATCCCGAGTAAACCGGCTGGGGATTGAACCCGGTTCGCCTTGGTGGGAGGCAAAAGGGGGGGGGGAGTGTTTAACCTGTCTGAAGGGAGGCAGGTTACGTCGACGTTTTGGTGCGGCCTCGCGTGGTAATTGGACTAAATACTTGGCGCTTCCGCAGGGCCAGACCGCGAGCACGCGAAGTGCTCCCAGCCAGACAAACAGGTGATTCGTTTGGGGATTTATTGCGGTCGTCTGAGAGATCTTGTGTCCTAAGTTCGATCTTGAAGTTCGGGATAAATGGTATTTTGGTGAAGAAACTTAGGTGGTGGGGGGAGGGAAACCAGGGGCGTAACTTACATCCTGCAGACCCGGCAGCGCTTGAGGGCCGAGAATTTTGGTTGATCATGCGTGTGTTAATTCGAAAATGTGCTCAGAGCGCATAACATGGCCCACACCATGCAACGAGCAGTTAACGGACCGCCTNCGTGTGTTAATTCGAAAATGTGCTCAGAGCGCATAACATGGCCCACACCATGCAACGAGCAGTTAACGGACCGCCCTACGAGCAGTGTTTTCTCATTCTGACCCTTCTGATCTCCACAAACCTACTAACGGCAGAATTAACTGATGATATTAATTGCACAATGAACGCATACGGATTAAAGTAAGACAATGTGTTAGGAAATATACTCATTAAAAAAAAAATGTGTTACCATGAACGAATTGCGCAAGTACCACGAAGGTTGCCACATTGTATCGTCATAGCCAGACGTTCCCCACTTGCGTTTAATGCGGTTTGCTTGCGCGGATGTGCCACAAGGACGTGTGCATACATGTCCCGACATAGAATAAGNCACTTGCGTTTAATGCGGTTTGCTTGCGCGGATGTGCCACAAGGACGTGTGCATACATGTCCCGACATAGAATAAGGCCTTAGTAGAAGTGTGAGCCTCAGAGCCAATTTCAGTGAACCCTCAGCATGTCCCGACGGCGCATTCGACAAGCCTTTACCCAGCTGAAGGAGTTTGAGAGAGGCGTCTTGAACCGTTCTGCCTACACTGCGAGTCGGCGTTGGACGCAGTGGTAACAGGAGGGTACACACACCCGTCGAGAAGGCTCGGGTCAACTTCTGCGGACCATCATCAGAGTGGATCGTCTCATCGTGCGACAGGCTGTAAGCACTACACGGGCGTCGGTGCACACTATACAGAGACATGCCACGGCAGCTGGGGATACGCCTGTATCCACCAGTGCCGTATCCAGGCGGCTAGCAGAGCGGGATCTGTCATCGCGGCGTCCCTTACAACGTCTACCATTACGACCTGAGCATCGCCGAGCACTTGTGCCCTCCCGGGATCGGGCAGCATGGCAGCTTGTGTGAAATGGTGACGAGTGGTGTTCAGAGATGAATCATGGTTCTGTCTGGATACAGACGACCGCCGAATTCGAGTCTGGAGACGTCCTGGCCAGCGCTGTAGGCCGCGATGGTGTAGTAGTCAAAGACTGCTCGTCTCCCAACTAGGCGAACCGGGTTCAATTCCCGGCGGGGTCGCTCCCGGATTTTCGCATGTGGGAATCGTGCCGGGCGATGCCGCTGGCCGGCGAATTTTCTCGGGGATCTCCCTATTCCCCCGCCTTTGCATTCCGGCGTTGCTCCTTAGTCTCCTCGCTTCACCCTCATCGGCTCTCAAGACCTCGATGTTTTAGAGCCGCCCATATCTCTCCACTCTCCTTGCCAGCGCCGTGATCCACGCTTCGTCGAAGAGCGTCACACAACTCCAACGAGAGGTGTCGTGATGTGGGTCGTCGTCTTCCATACGACCCCCGCACTCCACTGTTGGTGATTGAAGGAACCCTGACGGACGTTGTGATACACCCAGGACATCCTGTGGTCGTGTGCACTCCCCTTCCTAGTGCAGTTTGACGACCCCATATTCCAGCAGGATAATGCCCGGCCTCACACAGCGCGGGTATCTCTGGCCTGCCTTAGTCATATGAACATTCTTCTTTGGCCAGCAAGGTCCCCAGACCTCTCGCCCGCTGGAGGGTCAGCTGTGGCAGGATCTTCCTCAGGAGAACATCCGGCGTCTGTATGCCTCCATGCCCGACCTGTCTCCGTGCTACAGGTGGTCCAACACCATACTAAGTGCATCCTGCTGGTGTTTGTCCCTTGCAATACATGCATGGTGTGGTACAACATTACGATGCTTTCTGTATACATACTACCATGTCCTGTGCCCGTACCCACTTACGTGCCCCTGCGATGGCATCTTCAGAGTAAGCAATTTTTTTTGCAAACAAGTCTACTTTTGAGTAATATTTGTGATTTCTTAAATTAAATTAGCGACAATTTTTTTTTTTAATTGGTTATGTTCATGCATGACATCGTTAGCTATAAACCTACTCACCCTTACGCTAGTAAGATGAAAAAAATATCAATGTGTAAAATAACTGCAGTGTTTGTGAAATGAATAAAAACAAACGGTTAAGAAACTAGGAGTTCGTAAAAGAGTACTTACTGGGAGCGGTGGACATTTTCACACTTAGTTCATGGTTAGAATTTTCTTACATACAAACNAAATTAAATTAGCGACTATTTTTTTTTTTAATTGGTTATGTTCATGCATGACATCGTTAGCTATAAACCTACTCATCCTTACGCTAGTAAGATGAAAAAAATATCAATGTGTAAAATAACTGCAGTGTTTGTTAAATGAATAAAAACAAACGGTTAAGAAACTAGGAGCTCGTAAAAGAGTACTTACTGGGAGCGGTGGACATTTTCACACTTAGTTCATGGTTAGAATTTTCTTACATACAAACTTGTGTACAGTTTACATAAACATGTGTATTCGTTGCACGGCAAGCATACTAAAAACTGTTAACGAACCTTTTATAACGACTTTGAAAGCAATGCGAAGCAGCAGTGTCGAAAGCGTGACTTGTAACAGTCAAACACGTTTAAATAGCAGGAAAGCCACGAAAACAGATCGACTGCTATCCCATGCTTCACAAACCGATAATTGAGTACCGTATTATTTTCTCCATATTATTAACTTTCATAAGTGAAGCCATTCTTACTGCAGTGGTAATAAAGAAAAATATATTCCGCCAGAAAGCTTACATAATTTATCAGTAATGCCAGTGTGTTATTGCTATGTTGGTGTGGTGTATGCGTAACGGTGCTCGGTAAGAACACGGTAGGCCATATCCGGCGTGTCACCCCCCTGATCGTTCGCTTGCTCCTTCTTCCGTCACGTCGTTAATCCTGTAGCTTTCTTGCCAGCGAAAATGTCACGGCGTTATAAACTGCAGCGGTTGGCTGTAATGATAACGGCGTGTTCGACGTTACTAATATCCGCCTAGTGTGCGTGTGTGTGGGTAGGGGGGGGGAGTCGTGCTGTTAGAGGCAATATCCGGAATGGCTCGGCGTGTAACTTCTCGTTGCAGATCTCAAAAAGTTTCGGTTGCCTGGGGTTTGTTAGGAAAGGGGGGAGGGTGGGGGTTGCAGCCCCCTCCTGCGTTGCGAACGAACTAAATCGCGATTACAGCAAAGTTAACGGCGACCTGTGTTGCGGAGTTGGGTGGAAGAAGACGAGTTTAAGAGTTTCTCCTGTTACTTTAAAACAAGTATCTGAACTTTGTTTTTTTTTTTGTTTTACCCGGGTTTTGGCGGGCGGCAGGTGGAGTAAGCAAGCCAGCGGGTGATGAAGAAAAATTAGCCCCGCAGAACGCTGCGTTTGTAACGTCTGATCTGATGGCGTTTTAAGTGTACATGTGATATTGCTCAAGCCCGTGATGAGAGACACACGTCTATTAGTGATCTCTCACATATTTAAATTAAATCTTGGTACGTTTGAAAATAATTTCCTACCGTAATCCGTTCTAATCACCCCCCCCCCCCCCCCCCCCCCNCCCCACACTTCGAAAACATGTTAAGTGTATTTTGAAGAATGAGCCAGTTCAAGTTGTCGCGTATTCCAGTCTTGAAACAGGCATTATAAATATTATTTAACCCACTCGTACGTGCTTGAATGTATGACACCAGATCAATGGTTAACAGCATGCTCAGTGGAGATGAAA
This sequence comes from Clitarchus hookeri, assembly GCA_002778355.1. NCBI lineage: Eukaryota > Metazoa > Arthropoda > Insecta > Phasmatodea > Phasmatidae > Clitarchus > Clitarchus hookeri. The sequence goes on from NQII01000807.1 coordinate 558,061, forward strand.
CATAGACTCGGCTTTGTTGCAGATATTGCAAGTAAGTAGTATTTTATACGGAACACTGGTACTGTATAGGTGGTAATTAACAAAGATACGCAATCGCTGCAAAATTGTGGCCGTTGTCAAATCATTTCATGGAAATCACTCAAAGTTTGCCACTCTTATTTTGCATCTAATTTTGCATCCCGGAAATTTTTTTTTAATCTGAGGGTTGTTAATCGACGTTTCTTTAATAAACCGTATATGTATATTTGTAATGAAAACACTTATGAATTGTAATAAATATATATATATATATTTATTAGTACTGACATCTGATATTAATTTTCATTGTGACCCTGTATAATATGTTGCTTCTTTGGCTGTAATGCTAAACGATTTGTAAAGTGTTACAAAAAACATGAGGAATGGAACCTGGACAAACGCATTTGCTTGTCAACAGTAAGAGCATTTCACTCTACCGACATCCAGTAAACATTAATNAATGGAACCTGGACAAACGCATTTGCTTGTCAACAGTAAGAGCATTTCATTCTACCGACATCCAGTAAACATTAATTTTAATTTGTCTATATTTCTGCTTTTCGTCTGAGCAAAAAATAAATGTATTTGGATTGTTTTTAACATGCTACGCTTAATGGCGAATATCTTGCCAAGGGTTTTTCCTCGTTTTGGTAAAATCTGACCGTTAGCCCATAGGCTACCAAATGAAATGTATAGTTACACCACTCTACATTGAAAACAAAAACTCAGGTGCTCGGGGGTTGTTAGTGTGAATGTCTGCCCGAGATGAACTATCCTAAAAAAAAATACGTAGTAGNGGGGGTTGTTAGTGTGAATGTCTGCCCGAGATGAACTATCCTAAAAAAAAATACGTAGTAGTTCCTACAAGTCAGAAACGAAAAACCTCACACAGGTTTGTCAAATGCGGTTGTATTGTAGTTCAAGCTGCAGGTGTTGTATGCTAGTGACTGTGAACCTCCAAACGTCAGTATATTATTACTGCCTCGGCTTGGCCAAGTTCGTGAAGGAAGGGGGGAAAAAAAACTAGTTGGAACTTTGCACACATTTTAGCCACGTAAGTTATAATTTTATAACTGTAGTAAACGTACATAAAATCATTCATTGAAAATATTTTTTTAACGTAAATATCAATATTTTCTTGCATTTATTATTTTCCTACTTGATTTCAAAATGTGTTTTCTGAAGCATCCAGAATGAAAGTATCGACCGCTGTTATTTTTAATTAAATATAATACAAATTAATTCTAGCAAAAATATTTTAAAGTGCTGCAAAATGCTTCTTTCATATGAAACATACGTCGTACTTTTGTGACAATTTTGGTAGTGTGTGTACTTATTTTTAACGAGTTCTACATTTTGTACATGCGAGTGTGTTGCGCCATTGGAAGCCGCTCTACTTATGCCTTTAGAAACTTTTGTAAGTTTTAGAGGCGAGGCTGAGAGGAACTTTTTCGTCGAGGATGTGTAGTATGGGTTTGCGGTATGCTCCCCCCCTTCATACTCTCAATCTTTCTCCCTCTCTCTCTCCCTCTCTCTCTCCCTCTCTTTCTCTCTCCCTCTCTTTCTCTCTCCCTCTCTCTCTCCCTCTCTTTCTCTCTCCCTCTCTTTCCCTCTCTTTCTCTCTCTCCCTCTCTTTCTCTCTCTCCCTCTCTTTCTCTCTCTCCCTCTCTTTTTCTCTCTCCCCCTCTTTCTCTCTCTCCCTCCCTCTCTCTCTCTTTCTCTCTCTCCTTTTTCTCTCCTTCTCTTTCTCTCTCCTTCTCTTTATCTCCTTCTCTTTCCCTCTCCCTCTCTCCCCCTCTCTCCCCCTCTCTCTCTTCCACTTATATTGTGCCTGTCGCCTAAGAGCAGTGTTGATGAGTCCTTTGACAGAAGAAAAGCACTTCAGCACAGGATGACATACGTTGAAGGATCTCCGGCAGGGGGAGGAGCGGGGGTTGTAATGTGGTTGGCGTGCTGCTCTTTATCAACAGCTCGCATCCGACGAAGACTGGCACCTTCAGGAAGGTCGGGGATTTAATTCCCCCGCGAGAAAATCCATCATGGCAGATCATATCAACGCTGGGCGCGCGTAAGAGAGTAATAAACTGTGACGTATTAGGTCGTGCATGTGCCCCGCCGTGGGATAGTTTTTGAGGGCGTGTAGACGACGATGCTCGTGTGTTCGGCGAGCTGCGGAGGTTAGGCGAACCTTCCCTCGCCTTGTTGGAATATTGTTTGTTCTAGCTTGTTTATGTGAAAGGAAAATTCCGTAAGTAGCGCTATACCCAGCTAGTTATTGACCCTATACAGCAGTGCAGACGTAGCGACTGAACTACGAACTTGTAAACAAATAATATGACCTTAGATACGCAGCTACTGTTAAGTCTATCAAGATGTGTTGGAATGCTTATCTGCATATACATCAGAGAAAAGGGATTTTAAAATACAACGTTTAAGGAAAATATTTGGCAGCAATTCGTTATGAATGTCTTTAAGTAATAATTACTTTCACATAAATTAAAAATTTTATTTTTTGCAGGACTTTGTGTGGTTTCGACATAAATATAATTGTTTTTGGTAAATTGAGATTGATTAAAATTGCTCTATAGTCATTCGTCTTTCAGATTGACGGTAATGACAGTAGCTACGACTTCCAATTGATGTTCAACATTGAGAACGTCTTGAAACACCAAACTGCATTTCTTTATTCACACTTGGCCTGTAGGTGTTGAGAGCAAAATAATTAACATTCCGAAGCAAACCAGACACGACATGCAATTTTTCTAAAAACAAGTATACTTTTATTAAATGACGTCACATAGGATCGTAATTAGTATTTGCATAATTTATGGAGAATTATGTAAATTGCAACGAAACCTAACAAATAAAGTACATTACTAGTTACTGGCTCGTTACCAAACAAATAAGTCTGTTAAAAGAACATGATTGAACACTAAAGAATATTCTTTGAATTGTTAATTTTGTACCCTTTTACTATATTGAAAAAATGTTGGCAATTTAAGGCCATTTAGTAAAACATAGAATACATATATAATTTAAAAAAAGTAACTAAAAGGTCAGAAATGTCGAAGAGTAGTAGTTTCCGTGTCTTGCGTATACTGCTGAGTAAGGTCAGTACCTAGTTGGGTATAGAAGTACTGTGGATTTTTATAACATAGACGCGCTAGAAAAGCCAAGAATGCAATACGGCAGGGGAAGGTTCCCCTTAATGGCAGCCGGAGACAGCAACCTGGAAGCTGAATCGACCGCGTGGGGTGTGACCGGGGTGCTCCGGGCCTAGCGCGTCGGAGCAGAGGTGGAAGCAGTTCACATATGGCTGATGCAATAATTGGTGCACTCCGGCTTATCTACAGTGCTCGACCATACGATTTTGTTTTAGTCGAATAATTTAATTAGTAATGTAATAAGTTATTGAGTAGTTTTTAATTTATTAATTATTTATGTTGAGTATTGTAATATGGTAAGTGATAGTATGCCGTAGTATTATAAATAAATAAGTAAAATTAATTAACTCCGCCGTCCTTTAAGAATCGAACCACGTACGCACAGGCAGTTGTGTCGGTATCTGGCGGCAAATTTTTGGGCTCCAGATGCGTCCTAGATTTCTCGACAACGGATGTGGAGTAAATTTTTGGTGGTCAAACCACACACACACAAATTTTTATTTTACGGGTGACATAACATACAACCTATCAAACCAAGTCAGCCGTTCCTCAACTGCGGGCAGTAATGGAAACGTTTATTTCGTAAATGGCGGAGCTCAATGGCGATTTCTTTTGGCATAAATATAACGCGTTTCCTTTGGGGCGTCTGCTTGCTATCAGCCGCGTTCGGCGCCTCTACGTAGCCGAAGATTGAATATGCAAGCGTGGTGTCTCGCTTGAGTACACTCGAGGCCGTTGGACGAGGCGTGTGGGCCTTACGCGGTACCAGGACTATCTTCATGCTAGAGCGTTTCATAGGCGTGATTTTCGAAGCGAGGAATGTTTCCGTGGTAAGGCCGGAGTACCAACTGCGCGATGGTCGACTCAGGGCAACAGGTGTTCCGTCGAACTTGCGATGCTGCTCGTTGAAATTCCTTTTCCATGGCGGCCAGGAGGCTCGCTCGCGCGTCGACAGGTCGACGTAGTGAGGGACGCTCGTTGTGGTCTCGCGTCAGGAGACCTGCCACTCTTGACTTCCGTCGTTACATCCGCGTAAAATTTACGTCTAATTTGAGGCTGATCAAACGATTGGAATTAGCTGCAGCGCAGTTCCTTGAAAGTACACTGTTGAACATTTCCGTTCATTCACGGAAGCATTCACGGAAATGTTGTGTAACTTTTGTCACACTACAAGGCGACTGGGAATATGGCACAGCTACTTACCGCTAATTCGGCTCGCGTGCCATGCCAAACAAATCTTGGTTCGAATAACCACCCTACAAATTGTCACACTTTCCATCTAATATGTGTTGCGAATGAGTTGGCATCGGAATGAATACTTATCGTTATAAATTAAAGAAACCGCTAATGTCGGTTTTGCAGGACCTATTACACTTTTACACTAGTGTAATAGTAACATTACATGCTGGATCGCGGTCCGTAATGACGGAAAAGTAAGGCTGAGCTCCGTAAATACAGGACACGGAACGTCTCGCGTGTTTCACGTAGCTTCGGGCGGCGGAACCGAGCAATGTCCAGTCTGCACGAAGCTTCATTCCCGCACTGCAACCGGGAAATGTTCGTTTCTGCGTCGGTTAGGATATCCAAGCCGCTTAGACCTGTTCCGTCAAACATCAACAAAGGAGCAGCAGGTACCTGCAACGGCGGCACTTGAAAACACCCAAATATCACTCGAAACTGTGAAGGTTACGTATGTTACATTTCTATTTAATAACATGGAGGTTGTAGGTGAGTAGTAAGTGTGCATGAATCTGACAATTTTCGGTCTTTTTCAAATCTCGCTCGTGAATAAGGAATTTTAACGTATTTATTTATTTTTCCTTCGCTGAGAAACACGCGCAAAACGAAAGCTAATTAATTGTTTTCGTGGGTTCCGTGATTTCCCAGAAATGCCTGTGAAATTTACAGAAAGTCCTATATTGTGAAATAAACTTGTCCATAACTTTACGGAACGTTCTGGAGAGTTTGCTATAGGATGTTCACGCTAAAGTGAGCACTTTTGAAGCCCTGGTTACTTTTTTTCTTTAAGCCAATTGATATCCTTCTGCCACTCGATAATGTGAACACCACCATGCGAGGAATAAACACTGTGTATACATTTCGCCATACTCAAAACCAAAACTCCAAGGTTACGATGGAAAATATTTATAGGTTATAACGTCTGATGAGACTGCCTCTAAAAGTGCTCACTTTACCGGGAACGTCCTATACCAACACGTTTCGGTAAAGTAAAGGAAATGTTTTTAACAGTGTAATGCTAAACGGTCCGAACATGTTATTTTATGCACAGAGGTCAAAAAGGAGCTTGCTCGCTGAGGGATTGTGAATGCTCGTTTTCTTGGAATGAGGATGACGGCAAACATTTAGGGAAAAGTCAACCGTAGCCAACAGGATAGAACCTATATACTATTAGAAAAACCCTTGAAATTACGTTAAAGTATTTGTAAAATATTAACCAAAAATCTTTGTTATAATACAGACAGTTCATTATTTTTATTACATACTTTTTGTAAAGGTTATTCAAGGAACCTCTCCAAAACTTTGCTACCTAATTTTTGCATATTTATAGTTCGTAAAGATAAAATAATTTTTAAAAAATGGAAAAGTTTTGTTTTGTTTTTGGGCGGTATTTGAAAACTACAGTCGGTTCACGACTGGAAGAAACTTTTGAAAATCAACCTATGAAAAAACACCCTAGCCGTTAGCGACATGCATATAACATTACAAACACAGCGGCGAGCGCGGATACAGTTATGCCGTTAGGTTGCCAGCACAAAGAGAGGAAATAGTTCCAAAGTTTTAACGTAATTGTTAATTTATCGCTTACAAATGGGTGTCGAAAAGAATTGTATCTTATTATGCCAATTATTAATGACGTGATGCTAACATATTTAGATTTCAACGTTTCTTGCATAGTCACATGATTACGCTCAAGGTTAAAGTAACGCGGCCATTTGTTTACTAACCTTCGTAGTCCTTGTGTTGTTGACACACGTGCCAGAGAATTTGTGCGATTATCTTGTTTAACCTATAATAATTCATTTATTTGTCTTGTTTTACTAATATCCGCTCTTTATTATTTGGTTTTTAATAACGTATGATTTTAATTTGTGCTCACTTTCTCGTTGTACTGATTCCTTTTGTTTTTATGTGTTTCGTGCACGTGTCTTTCCTTTGCCACTCTATTCTAACGTTGCAGTATTTGCACATAAGAATTGTTTTCACATTGTCGAAGACGTAGAATCCTTCACTCGCAAACTCTGCCGTCCTGTCGAAAACCGTCACAACCATTTTTAAATAACGTTTTACAATTGCGCGAAACATCCGACTCAGTCTACCACCACGCCATTTTAACGTCTGTAGCAATTTCGATCAATACTGATGATCTTGCTTTCGATGTACGGGAATTTATCGAAAGTCACAAACAATCGATTGTAAATAGACAACAACTATCGATTCATCAAAATACTCGCATTTTGGGTTTATAGAATGAAATGTTTTTCGCTGGCATCGCATATTCTTTTGTGTGAAATTTTCAAGATTAAAAACTTTACGCTTGTGAAATATCCATTAATAATATATACATGACTTTTATAATGGGTACGTGCATGTATGAACACACGTACACACACACACAATGGAATGTAAACATTGCATGTAAACATTGCCATGTGACTGCCACATGGCAATGTTTGTTTACGAAATGGGCTTGAAAGTGGATCTTTAGCAGGGCTTCAAGAAAGTCTCTTCCAGTCGTGAACCGACTATAGTTGTGAGGTTGAGGCCGTCTCTCTTGCCACTGTACTACCACATCCCGATGCGAGAAGTATGTTAATATGTTATTAAAGCACCGTAATGTATGATTAAAGTAAGTAGCAGTAATATAGCAAAGTAATTCGGGCTCAGTGTAATCTATTTGAAGCAAGAAGGCAATTAATTGAGAATTACATAAGTGAGTAGCAATTAACTGCACTCTCTGGCTCAGCCGTAATAGACATATACGGTTAGTTTGTATTTTACCGAACCCGTCCAGTTTCGACCTGGAAGCCCTGAGCGTAACTTATTAAGTAGCCGTGGTGAAATTGTTCATTTAGAACAATAATTCAATATAAATTTACTATTAAGAAATTACCTTACAATTTACAATATTTAAAAAAAAAAAAATACGTCTACAAGTTTGACGGTCTTTGGAATTGGCAAACCCAAAAGGAGCCATTTAGCAGTTGATGAGATCGGTGTGGCATTGCCGGGATAATCTACTCGCGGTTTGTTCACACTTTTTGAATCAAACCTTTGAAATATCACCCCGTTTATGGCGTGTTTTGTTATTTCTTAAATATGTCTTGTATCACAAGCATTTTATACCTCTGTTAACTTTAAAATATCTTATTTTTTCGTTAAATTTAAGTTATACCTGTATCCTATTTGTAAATTGTACTATCTCATTTGTAATGAATGTGAATAAAAACAGTGGGAAAACCTGTGTGTTGGTAGCGCTTCGTAAGAAATAGTTCTCATGCAAAACAGCATTACGTTTGAGTGCGCACGAATTCGGTGCGTTGTCCTGCGGTGTAATTTTCTAGACTTGGTTAACCTTAGTTTGCACGAGGCGGAGGAATATCCTGGAAGTAGAACTTTAGCAGGTCTTCAGAAAAGTGTGAAATGACCGTGAATGGATTATAATGGAGAAGCGATGGAATTAACGTTACGAGCCTGGAGTGTCCTGAATAAAGCTTAACTGGACGGTGACCGCGACATCTAACGCACGCAAAAAGTCTACATTAGAACACAGCTAAACTACCTTACGCGTTAAAAAAAAAAAAAGGTATTTACTTAGTAATTTCACAAATTTAAATATGAGTTTTGTCTTGAATTTGCCACGGAAGATAAATTATTGGGAAGATAAGTAAAAGTAGAGTATTGAATATATATTTATATGTTTATTTTGAAAAGGAATATATATATATATTTTCAGTTTAGGTCTGTAAATTTCGAGTTTGTGAGCGTAGAAAAATGCACCACTAATTCGAAAATGTTTTGAATTGTCGAATGTTTTACGCGTCGTGTTAACGGTAACTGTATGAAAACGGTCCCCTTTTTGAAAATTGTATCTTATTATTTTTTTTCAATAGGGGAAATTTCTGTATTGTATATGTAGTAGATGAATAATGTAATAAAGTTGGCTCGCCAGATTTATTATTTTGACAAAGTGCCACGGGAGTCTGTCCTTTTTGTGAACACAAAATTGAACAGTACTGAATCCTCGTTTATTAATCTGGCGTATGTGGATCGTGGTAGGAAAAAGAAAGGGTTGTCTCCTGCTTTTTTTTTAAATATGTTTTTCATTCTTCTCGACTGTGTAGTCATTGCATGATTCACGCGTTTTATCCAAACAATACCAAGGATTCATCTGCCCCCCCCCTCCCCCCACGCTCCAGTTTATTATTCGGAAACGCATAGCGGTAAGCGGGATTGTAATAACAGTTTTATTCATTGTTGTTTAGAATCCTTGCTGCGAAGTGTTATTGTTCCTGACACTAAATATTTACGTAATTTACGGTTAGATATACGGATGTTTGTTCTATCGTAAAGCCGCATGTAAATAAAACTAACTCGCGACGTTTTATAGGCCTACGGCGCTGGTGTAGCCATGCCGGCTTTCAGCGGAACTGTCAAGACTTTGGGACGAGTGGAAAATTTGTTTATTCGTGTCGCTGTGATGTTCGGTTAGTACAAAACAGCCAGTCATGAATCGTTTTTTTTATTAACGGAAGCAACAAAAGTATAGAAAATTCTTTTGAAATTTCGATATAGTTGACACACCCAAATCACGCAAAGAAAGAGTGCAGGTAAAATGCGCCCTTCCTGTGCGTGTTTACTGTGGCCAATTCAACTATTATCGGATGGGGAGTCTTGTTCGCAGTATTGAACAGCGTCTACATTCTCTTTTGGCGGTGACGGAAAACGAAGTTGTNCTACTCGCGGTATCCTCGCGGTATCTTCACACTTTTCGAATTAAACCTTCGAAAAATATCCCCGTGTATCGTTTGTTTGGTGGGTTCCTAAATAAGCCATGCATTACAAGCGTTATACTTCTGTTTACATCAAAGTGTCCTATTTTTTTGGTTAAATTGATTTTTTTACTCATATTTTATTTATGCATTTCTAATATTTAATTTATAACCAATAATTAATGAAAACAGAGAGAAAATAGGTTGTGTTGGTAATGCCCTGTAAGAATTAGTTCTCATGCAAGATATTATTAAACTGAGTGTGCACAAATACGGTANATCCCATTATCACAATCGCGGCCCAATGCGTCCGGGTGTGCTCAGGACTCAGGTTTGGGGGACAACCGGTTCACCGGAATTGTCCCCCGCCTCCTCGACCACCGGGCGTAGAGAGCAGTGCACTCCACACTGCAGACTATCGTTTCGTTCATTCAAGACCGCCGAGAAAGGCGCAACCAGCAGCACCTGTTTCGTGGTTGCCAGCACAAAGAGAGGAAATAGTTCCAAAGTTTTAACGTAATTGTTAATTTATTGCTTACAAATGGGTGTCGAAAATACTTGTATCTTATTATGCCAATTATTAATGACGTGATGCTAACATATTTAGATTTCAACGTCTCTTGCGTAGTCACATGATCACGCTCAAGGTGAAAGTAACGTGGCCATTTGTTTACTAACCTTCGCTCCTTGTGTTGTTGGCGGGGTGTGGTTGACACACGTGCCAGAGAATTTGTGCGATTATCTTGTTTAACCTATAATAATTCATTAATTTGTCTTGTTTTACTAATATCCGCTCTTTAATATTTGGTTTTTAATAACGTATGATTTTAATTTGTGATCACATTCTCGTTGTACTGATGCCTTTGTTTTTTATGTGTTTCGTGCACGTGTCTTTTCTTTGCCACTCTATTCTAACGTTGCAGTATTTGCACATAAGAATTGTTTTCATATTGTCGAAGACGTAGAATCCTTCACTCGCAAACTCTGCCGTCCTGTCGAAAACCGTCACAACCATTTTTAAATAACGTTTTACAATTGCGCGAAACATCCGACTCAATCTACCACCACGCCATTTTAACGTCTGTAGCAATTTCGATCAATACTGATGATCTTGCTTTCGATGTACGGGAATTTATCGAAAGTCACAAACAATCGATTGTAAATAGACAACAACTATCGATTCATCAAAATACTCGCATTTTGGGTTTATAGAATGAAATGTTTTTCGCTGGCATCGCATATTCTTTTGTGTGAAATTTTCAAGATTAAAAACTTTACGCTTGTGAAATATCCATTAATAATATATACATGACTTTTATAATGGGTACGTGCATGTATGAACACACGTACACACACACACAATGGAATGTAAACATTGCATGTAAACATTGCCATGTGACTGCCACATGGCAATGTTTGTTTACGAAATGGGCTTGAAAGTGGATCTTTAGCAGGGCTTCAAGAAAGTCTCTTCCAGTCGTGAACCGACTATAGTTGTGAGGTTGAGGCCGTCTCTCTTGCCACTGTACTACCACATCCCGATGCGAGAAGTATGTTAATATGTTATTAAAGCACCGTAATGTATGATTAAAGTAAGTAGCAGTAATATAGCAAAGTAATTGGGGCTCAGTGTAATCTATTTGAAGCAAGAAGGCAATTAATTGAGAATTACATAAGTGAGTAGCAATTAACTGCACTCTCTGGCTCAGCCGTAATAGACATATACGGTTAGTTTGTATTTNGGGGCTCAGTGTAATCTATTTGAAGCAAGAAGGCAATTAATTGAGAATTACATAAGTGAGTAGCAATTAACTGCACTCTCTGGCTCAGCCGTAATAGACATATACGGTTAGTTTGTATTTTACCGAACCCGTACAGTTTCGACCTGGAAGCCCTGAGCGTAACTTATTAAGTAGCCGTGGTGAAATTGTTCATTTAGAACAATAATTCAATATAAATTTACTATTAAGAAATTACCTTACAATTTACAATATT
>NQII01000807.1:571051-592484 GCA_002778355.1 Clitarchus hookeri
TTTTTTGGTTAAATTGATTTTTTTACTCATATTTTATTTATGCATTTCTAATATTTAATTTATAACCAATAATTAATGAAAACAGAGAGAAAATAGGTTGTGTTGGTAATGCCCTGTAAGAATTAGTTCTCATGCAAGATATTATTAAACTGAGTGTGCACAAATACGGTACGTAACCTCGTTTACATGAGGCGGAGGAATAGCCTAGAAGTAGAACTTCAGCAGGGCTTCAGGAAAGTTGTAGGACTATGCAGAAAATAATTTTGCTGCGTGTAGTCATTTTTCGATTAAATAGTGCAAATTATTACTTTCTGGAGATTTTTTAATCGGCATTAATTTATTATTTGTGTTGTCAATACTTCTAAGGTTGTACTTTGTTCTAGATCATTTTTATGGTTCTCTATACTTTCGGCCACGGCCCCTTCACACACACGCACGCGCGCCCGCGCGCCTACACACTCTCTCACTCTCTCTCTCTCTCACGTGCTCTCGCAGACATACTCTCTCTCTCTTACAGACTCTCTCACTCTCCCTTTAATTTATAGCGATAAGTATTCGTTCCGACGCCAACTCATTCCAGCACACGTATTAGAGGGAAAGTATGACAATTTGTAGGGCGGTTATTTGAACCGAAATTTGTTTGGCATGGCACGCTAGCCGAATTAGCGGTAAGTAGCTGTGCCATATTCCCAGTAGCCTTGTAGCAATTCATTTGACCATAGGCTGTAAACAGACTTCCGCCCACCGGAAGACTTGTAATGCCTTGACGACTCGGTCGGAAAGCTTTTCCAGCGCTTTATTGATCGCACTTGTTGCATTTTCCAGCTCGTTTATGGATATATCAATCTGAATATCGACTTTTGGCTGTCTGCAATCCTTCGTAATATTTTGTCTTATGCACAATTTCTATAGGTTTGGTATTTTCCTGACACTCTAAGAAGACTTTTTACCCCCAGACAGATAAAAAGCGTGTCATTTTATTGCAAAAATATTGTCTTCAAATAAGCAGCAATGCCATTCACACGGAAGGCAGTCGAGCATCAGCGGTTGTCTCCACGTAAATAGAAACTTGTTCCTTTGTTTTTAAGACTGTGTCCTCAGTCACCGTACGTTGTAGTTGCCCAGCTGAATGCCGGAGTGATGACACGGCGTTCCTATCTCTTAAACAATGACGTACTTCATGTCATAATCAAAATAAAAACCGCGAGATGAGTGTGGGTTTGTGTGATGAAGATTAACCTATCTTTAGTAGGCTTTCCTTTTTCCACATGAAGTAATTGTACAGTCTTAGAGAAGAACATTCATACCCACATTAGGTTGCCCATTAGTATAGCCCCTTTAAAAAAAGTATAAGTTTAAAAAGCTGTTAANAGAACATTCATACCCACATTAGGTTGCCCATTAGTATAGCCCCTTTAAAAAAAGTATAAGTTTAAAAAGCTGTTAACATATCGGCCCGCGTAACAAAATGACAAACACTTAGATGACAAGCAAAATTTCATTTCAACGTAGAATTAAATTTAGAATAGCATAACACAAATATTCCCTAATGTTTCTATAATAGTTACACTCGACTACGCATTATGAAACTTCGCTTTCGATAACTATACAAATTTAAGGAACCCTCTTAAACTCAAGTACATAAGAATTCACCAAAGCACAACGTATTGATGTACGCTCATTAAAACGAGCTCTTAAATTTCGTAACAATAGGGTATGCGAATAATTAATTGACAGGATGCAGAAGCACGTGGTGCTTCTAATCAGATACGGGCGTTTCATGAGTTGTGGATTATTTTCTACGTTTTGTTTTAGCATATTACGTACACTATCTGATGAAAAGTATCCGCACACCCCCGCTAAAAACTGTCTTATAGTGCCCCTCGGACTTTCTGCCTAGTAGCGGGCACTGAGGGGTGGGCGCACCCTTGGCCTTTATTACAGCTCTAACCCTGCGGGAGAGACCGTCCACCAGTGTCGAAAGGTCTCTTAGGGGAATGATCGACCATTCTTCCTGCAGCGTTGTAGCAAAGTGTAGTCAGAGATGTGGCTCGTTGAGGTCTGGTGCGCAGTCTCTGTTCCAGTTCATCCCAGAGGTTGGGGCCGCGGTGGTGAAGCGGTCAGACTACTCGACTCCACTATTAGGCGAACCGAGTTCGGTTCCCGGTGGGGTCGCTCCCTGGTTCTCCGCGCGTGGGAATCGTGCCGAACGATGCCACTGGTCGGCGAGGGTTTTCTCGGGGATATTCAGATTCCTCCTTTCCTGCGTTCCGGCGCTGCTCCATACCCACATCACTTCACCCTCGTAGGCTGTCAAGACCTCGATGTTAAGAGACGCCCACATGTCTCCACACTCTACTCATCCCTGAGGGGTTTGGTGGTACCGAGGTCGAGTCTTTGGTCTGGCCAGTCCATTTCCTGGATCCTATTGTTCACAAACCACTCTTATAGTGGTTTTTTTTTTTTTCATTGTCACGTTTTACCCCGCCACCTCTCCACTAGTTTCTCCTCTCCCAATAATAAAGAGCATGGTACCCANTTTTTCATTGTCACGTTTTACCCCGCCACCTCTCCACTAGTTTCTCCTCTCCCAATAATAAAGAGCATGGTACCCACTAGTGATGCAACGAATATTCGCATGTTTTTGAACATTCGCATTCGCATTCGCAAAAATGATGGCAATATTTTGCGAATGTATTTGGCAATGAAAAATGAAAATGTCTATTAAATAATAATGCAACTGCTATGATTAAGACATATTTGTTTATTAACATATTTTTTATGTATAAGAGTGTATTTTAATGATATTTGGGAAACAGCCTTGCAGTTATTCACTAGATTACATAACAGAAACACACTTTTGATATTCTTTTATTCTTATTTACCTAAGCAAAATTAAATTAAGGCAGGTAATTTCTTAAAAATTCTAAACTATATTATAACACAACTGTATGATCAAATACCATTGAACTGCTTTAACACAAAACAATGGAATAAGATATAACCCAACCTTTTTAATTATACAAATCAACTTTAAATGAGATCTTTTGTAAAAACACTTAACAATATGCCTTTATGCAACCTAAAGGGTATCTTATTCAAATATGTGAGATCCTTTAATGAATTAGTAATCATGTTTAATTGTAAATCAAATCGACTTCTTATGAATAAAGTTAAAAATATATTGTGAAGAAAAACAAACAATATAATAATCTTCTTTTCAATTAAAACAAATATGTTCTTAACATTTTGTTAATTTTAACTTTGGTACTAATACTAACTCACTAATTATGTAATTTTTAAGATATCCATTAAACATTACTTCTTGAAATCGAAAAATAAAACTATGAAAAATTGTTTATATCTAAGCACAATTAAGTGAAACACTTAGTAATTAAATAAGAGTAGAGGAATATTAAACTTCAGAAATAGAAGTTTTGATGCCTTTTCTCCTTGCAGCCTATTTCGGTGGGGTGTGTAAAGAAGACCAGCCCCACTAAAGACCCTTTCGCTAGGCACACTAGTGGGTGGTGTTACTAAATATTGCCTGGCTATGGGAGAAATAATACCATACTTCTTATTATTTACCGCCCACCATGTAAGTGGATCTACATCATTTTCCACACGTTTATCTAATAAATATTCATTGATGGTTTTTTTTATCAAAACTTCTATAGGGTTCGTACATTCATTTTCTTCTTCTTCACTTTCGCTGGAATCCATCAGCAATTTCATGGTGTCTCTTAAAGATATAGATTTCTCTGTCAGACTGGCACTGGAACCAGATGTTTCAATCCGATGAGTAGTCATTCTGGCACGCTTAGGATTTGAACAAGACGATAGGCTTGATTCATCGTTTCCAATTGACTCTAAAATATTTTTCACAACTTGATCTCTGGTTGAAGAATTTTTGAAAAATTTTAATTTGTATCTCGGGTCAATAAAAGTTGCCGTAGCAAACAATACGTCATTTTCCAAATGGGAAAATCTGCGACATAGTTCTCGTTTAAGAACTAAAATCGTATTCCCAACGCATTCGTCGGTCACATCAAATTCACCAATAATTTTTTCCAAAGTGGACAATAATGGAATTACTGAGGATACAGAAATATTGGCTGCACTTAGTTCTTTTGTAATTTCTTCAAAAGGTCTGAGTAAAGTTATTATTTTTTCCACAATAATCCACTCTTCGGAAGTTAGTTGTGAAATCTTGTTATTCTGGGAAGCATAAAGACATAACGAATCTTTGTTTTTCAAAATACGCTCTAACATATACAAGCTGCTATTCCATCTTGTAGCACACTCTTGTATGATTTTCAGCTTTGGCTGATCGAGTCTTTCTTGTAGAGCAGCCAGTTCATCTTGAGCTACATTTGAGTGATGAAAATGTGTTGCCATCTTTTTACATTTTGCAATCACTGTTATAACGGAATCTTGTGCCTTAAGCCCCTCCTTGACAACCAGCTGAATTTGGTGTGACGAACAATCAATGTCTCTAATTAATAACAAGGAAATACCTTTTTTCATGTTTGTGCCACCATCTCTAACAATGCATTGCACTTTTTCTTTAGGTATTTCCCAATGCGACAACATGGTTTCAAGTTTTATAGCTATATTTTCACCAGTATGTCTGCCATCGTTAAATACCTTTGCGTTTAACACAATCATTTTTCTCTCAAAGTTTTTTGTTATACCATGACATGTAAGACTCAGCAAAGATATTCCTGAACAAGAATCAGACCAAATATCAGTTGTAAACGCCAATTTTTCAAATGACTTAATTAATCCCAAAATTTTATCTTTGACTTTGCCGTAGAAATTCTCACATATAAACGAAGAAAAATGTTGTCGGCTTTTTATATTATACGACGGACAAAGATGGTTCAATAGTCTGACAAATCCAACGCTTTCGACAAAACTAAAGGGTAAGTCCTCTAAAGCAATCATTTCGCTTATTAAATTATCAATTTCCAAAGACTTGGCATTGTTGTTATCCCACTTTTTTGTTTTTTCGACGCAATCAGTCAAAGACATTTGTTTCAGGTCGGTTTTCGTACATTGTCGCGAAGTGGAGGCCACAACACTTGTTGTAGAAGCATTTCGCTTTTCATTTTCCCTATTCTTTAAAGCATTATACTCGTTTTTATGCAAAGCTTCCAGGTGATTTCTCATAGCACTTGTTGTTCTTCCTTTGCGCTAGTATTGTTTATTACATATTTTGCATTTCAAATTTTCAGCATCACATATTGTAAAATAAGTCCAAACTTCGCTAACACACGACCGCATCATTTTGAAATATCACTTATCACTGTACAATTACAACAATAGAGTATTTACAAGTTAAAAACAAAACTTAAGTATGTTGACTCGACGCTGCCCCCACCTGCACTATACAGGGTGGTGGATAGCAGGGTACATAGTAATTTGTTACGGTGCTGGCTAACTGCACCTTGGGCTGCTGTAAGATGGGTGACACAAAGACATAACTGGGTTCGGTTTATTCACGCTTTACTTTTATTGTCCAAAGTTACAGTGATCTGTACATATATGAGACCTAGCCCCTTTTATATCTTCTCGGACGGTGGAATCTAGCTATCCCTCGATGCTGGTGGCTGGCGTTGTCGTGCTGTCTCGGTGTCTCTCCCGGGAAGTCCTGGGCTCGATCCCTGGACGTGCAGTTCTCTCCTCGTCGCTCGTCGTTCCTCGTATCTGACTCTCTCGTGACTCCGGCGTAACTCCCGACTCCGTCGTAACTTCGTTGTAACTGTCTTGTCGCTGCTGCTCCGTCGTAAACGTCTCGTAACTCTCGCGTAACTGACCTCAACTGTCCTTCACTCTCGCGTAACTCTCTTAACTGTCGCATAACTGACTTAATGGTCCTCTGTGGCTCCTGTATATATATATATATGTTTCTGTTCTATTGTCCATATAACTCGGGACTTACCCTCTCGTGTTTGCGGTGGGACAGTGGTAGGCGAGGTGCACTGTTTTTCCCCGATTAGTAATTTCTTGTGGCGAGGGGCGATAATATGCCCGGGACTCCCCGCGTTCGCAGCATCACGTCGTGACTCAGGCAACATGACAGGTGCAGTTGGTTCGAACTCGGGGATTCCTCTGGTCGTTAGGCCATCGGTTTACGGCGTGGNGTTTACAGCGTGGGTAAGAATAGCATCGCCACTACTGGTAGGTATGAGCGGTACGCGTCAAGGTTACCTCAAACTAAATATTTACGAAAACATTATTAGCAGCTAACTTCATTCAGTAAGCCAGCAATCACGATTTGTTTACTTCGTTCAGAGTCGGGGCATATGGGCTACTCTCGGTTTTAACATGGCCGCCCGACCGGCCAGTTCTAAATGCGCGGTAAAATTCGAGTTCGTAGGCGCACGCTTTTGGCGCCATATTTGAAAAACCAACATTCGCATTCGCATTCGCGAATGTCGGAGGTGGATATTCGCATTCGCATTCGCGAATGTGGAAAAATCGACATTCGTTGCATCACTAGTACCCACCTATCTTTTCCTGTAGCATTTTCTCATAATGCATGTAACAATTTTTAATTCTTTCCTGTCTGTGCCGGTTTTTCCCTTTCTCTTCTAGATGTAGTTTAGCTATAAGTACATTAGGGAGGTTTTTCATGGCCAAACTCGGCCATGGGAAACCCAATCCATCTTTGCCGCGATGCACGTCTCCTTGCATGTTTTTCCTTCCCTTGTAAACGTAAGGGGTTAGCCCTGAGACGCAATAATCCCGTTCCTACCGCGGACTAACATATAACACTTAGTTTTAGAGTAGGCTAGAAAAAAAAACCATTGTCTCGTTAACTAATAGCTTGGGGAAACGATGGCTATTGCAGGAAATTACTTTTCGAAAACGAATAAAAGCTTTTGAGGTAAAATTTAGAAGTTTCTGAAAAGTGTTTGAACCAAGTTAAAATTCTAATCTAAGCAAAAAAAAAAACTTCGATGATTTTGATTTATTCTCACGACAGCACAATATATTCTCAGAACCTGGAGAAAAATAAGTTCTTGAACATGTTGAGTAGGACGAGGAGAGTGTACGATCCGCGTTGAAAAGCAGCCTTATCGGCCGTCCTCGACACTCCGTGTTCCGCGGCTCACCTCGAGTGACTAGTTTCGACTGCGAGCTCGCAGCGATCCGATAAAGGAGGCGGCGTGAATCGGTTTCGTCGGCTGCTGGGGCCGTCGACATTAACTCGATTTCCTCCTCTTTCAGACCGAGTGAGCTATCCCCCTCCCCCCCTTTTTTTTCTGGTGTGTACGTCCGTCTGGGAGCGGACGGGGCGAAGGCAAGTCGGGGGAAGATTTCCCTTTTCTGGCGAGGAATCCAATCTAGTCATGTTATTTCCTCCGCAACGTCTTTATTTGCTCGGTCGAACTTTCTCGGGAACGCTGCGACCTTATCAAAAGGAATGTGCGGAAATAGGTCGTCGTCGAAGGCGATCTTGGTCAAGTCCTTCCTGCCTTCGATCCCGCGGGCACTCCTGGCTTGATCTGGTTAGTCCTTTCAAGAGCCAAAAAGGACACGTTACAGTCGCGCGGAACGTTTCCATCAAAAGTTGCAATTGTACTTTTTAAAAAAAGCCTTTAACTATAGGTTGTTCACGGTGAACTGAGCATTTTTGAAGAGCCCTCCTCAGGATCTACTTTTTTTCTGATTTGTATTCCTTCTCCGTATGTAGTATTAACTTTGCCATGGGCCTGGTTACTCTATACACACGTCATCCAGGTGAAAACGTGGCCTTTTCAGTGGTATAGTCTTTTCGGGGTATCACCACACTTTCTGAATCAAACCTTTGAAAAATCACCCCTATTTATGATGTTTTAGGCTGTTTCCAAAATATGTAATGTATCGCATGCGTTGTTATGCTTCTGTTAACATAAAAGTAGCTTATTTTTCGTTATATTGAACTTTCATTTATATTTCATTTATACATTATATTTTATTTTTATTTAATATGAATTTAAAAAGGGAGAAGATAGGTGTGTTGGTTAGTGCCTAGTAATAAATAGTTCTCGTGCATAATATTATTAAAGAGCCTTTGCACGAACCCGGTGTGTTGTCCGTTTGGTGTAACTGTTGTTACGAATGTGTTTTTAAGCCATTAATACTTGCAAGGTGCTAAGGGCGTAGCTCAATAATGAGTCATGATTAGGTAGAGCTCAGCAGTATAAGATGGAGTTTATTACACATAAGGATTATACTATAACTATTTACGTGACTATTGACCGGGGGAGCTTAAATTGAATACCAAGATGATTATTAATTTTGTTAAGATTTAATACCTCATGCCATTACTGTCACAATCTAATTGGAAAGTCCCCGCCTTGTTCATGTTGCCGGAGGCTGAGTCTAGGAGGCGGTTAACGACGGCCGGACACACCCATCTTCCACGGTCTTCTCTCTGGTCGGGTCGACGACAAAAGACGCCGCTCCCGGTGTTACGCTGGCCTATATCGGACGCGTTGTTTGATATATAGTTCGGTCTCGTTTACTGGCCGGTGGAGGGGATTTCTGCAACTGTCTTTCACAAGGTGTTGTTGCAATCACGCTCGTGCCCTGGTTTAATGTTTGAAGGTGTGATCAGGCAGCTCGTTCAGTTAAGGTCTGATCACATCATAACACTGTAAATGGACTGTATACCTTGCCCCAGAATAACACGGACGTGAATTTACTACCTGTCCTGAACGTTAGCTTACGAAGTATTTGAAAAAGTACTTCTAGGTATTGGTTTTTTATGTGACTATGGATTACAATAAGTGTGGAGTGCTCGTTTCTGCTCCAAGTACTTCGAAGCCATCCCGTCAATTCTTGGAACTCGTGTTTGAATTGCTTTACATTATTTCTTATTAACCCGCAGTCCCTCTTCTTGGCGGCAGGCTAATTCAAGGAAGGGCGGTAATTAACTGACATAATATAGAAAGCCACGCAGTTCCCGGGTTTCGGACATGGAATCTGGAGGTTTATAAGTGACTCATCCGTTCAGTGAATATGGGGTAGAGTGATCACGCTAGCTACGCAAAACCAGTCTCCGTGTCCCAACATCGAGCTGCTCTTCTGCCAATACGACTGTCGTAAACGACGTGGATAGGATTTAAGTAACAAGTGCTTTTATATGTGTGTGCACTTCCTGTGACCAATTCATAATCCAATTTGATTAAATTCAAATTTGTTAAAGTATCTTATTCCTACAAAAGTAATCGTCTTTTTAATGCTGAGATATAAACTAACACGTTCATCAGCTGTTGACCACGTGACTTTGACGGTTGTACTGGTGTGGGGTAGGTAAATGTTTGGTACGTGAGCAGAAGACAAAAATCATCTACCTCATCTTTAGTCTACGGACTCATCACATACCTTAGCCAAAGAAGTCATCAGGTAACTTTTTTTTTTTTCACCAATGTGAATAATTATTGCAGCTTCTATATGTAAATAATCGGTTCGCGGTATCATCACAGTTTCTGAATAAAGTATTTTAAAAATCACCTATGTAAAGACACGTTTGATTGTTTACTAAATCGTGTATCATATGTGTGTTTTACACTTCCGTTAATAATGGCATGCCTTCTTTTGGTAAAATTAACCTTTCGCTTACATTTTATTTATCAATTAGGACATATATTTCATAGACATGTTGGAAATGGTCAATATTGTTTGTTTAAAATGTACAGTTTTTTCTTTCGCGTTAATTATAATGTAAATTTTTGCTACTGACGTGCTTAGGTTTCCAGGAAGCAGTGCTAGGACCACATTTTATCGTTATGTATAAAACACATTTATTTTAAACCGTCTATTGCGAGCACAAATGCAGTAAGGCATACGTTAGCTTCTCATTTGCTGTTTTTTTCAGACTAGTTGACGTTTTTGGTTTAGATGCGGAGGAAGTATACGCTGTATCTATCCCGGAAGTGGAACTTCGTCAGGGCTGCAAAGAAGCGTGAATAAGACGACAGACAGTGTGTTCTCGAAGGTTCTACGCCAGCCGGCGGTGGGCAAGCGGTGCCGTGGCGCCACCCGTAAACCAACTGGCAGAAAAAGCTGTCAAGGTCAACCGGAAACGAACTGCACAGGCGGCTTCACCACTTGTTTTTACATCTCGAATAGAAAATCGACGATTTTAAACTTGTGGCTCCGAAGTATTTTGTTTAAATGGGCAGGCGTGATTTTATTTTTAAAATTTAAGAATTTTGTTGTAAATGAAATAGTTAGCAAGCAAATCAGGTAAGTGGTAGGGGTTGATGTACTGTATTGTTATAGGCTTTTCATGGTAAAGTAAGCACTTTTGAGGCTCTAATAAATTTTTATTCTTAACCACCTCTTAAAATAAATATTGCAATGTAAGTAATAAACACGGTCTGCATATTACACCGCACTCGAAAGGTAACGTCTAAGGTTAAAATAAAAAATTATTATTGACTATTATTCCAAATGAGAGAGCTTTCAAAAGTGCTCACTTTACCGTGAATAGCCTATATTATAATGTTTTGCGCGCAGGCCGCGTACTTTTCTCATCGTTTCGTTATCAAAGTGCTTAGGTGTTCTGTAGGTGTTTTTTTTTTTTTTTTTTTGGACAGGTGTCATTTACTGCCAAAATACCGCGGAAGTGTTTCCCATCACGGAAATTATTTTCGTCGCGTTTTAAGAGCTTCTTCCAAAATAAAATGATGTACTTGTTAATTTCATATTTCTAATACAGAATGATCCTGAACTCCAGATACGGGTAAATAACTTCTCCTATTATTAGGAGATTAAGGGGTGCAATGTCATTTACAAAAAAAAAAAGTGTTACCCTTGAGTGTTTATCGATTATGATGACGTAACAATAACGTTTACATTAAAAGAGCACAATACGTTGTTTTGGTGTATCATGATCAAGCGCACGGTTTACGAGGGCGTGTGTCTTCTTTTGATAGTCATGTTAGGCCATAGGTAGTATCAAGTTTTCTACCTCGTTTGCCGTAACAAGTAATCTCTCGAAGTTTTTACCTACAGTTCAGTATCGTCATGAGCATGGTTTGGAGACGTCTGAGGCAAGGGCACAGGTGCCGGCCGGCCGCCATGTTGTGACGTCACCTTAGATCCAGGTGACCTCTGACCTTGACCACGTGCCCGTTCCGAAATAAATGGAATCAATATAAAATGCGAATGAAATGATAAAACACCACATTTTTCTGTCATTGTTTGTATGAGTGTAAAAAAAATGTTACTTATCAGTAGGGGCAGGAAAATTTCGCTTTCTGAACGACCTGCGTGCGGGAATCTGCGGTCCTGTGTATTTTAGAGCCAAGCTTCCTGTTCATTGGTGAGGCGTTCATCTTGTAATTTGTAGTTCATGTGAAAAGTAAAAAGATAAACGCAAGAGAATTGTTTACCTAGCAGTTGAACCTGCATCACTGATATAATAATATATTTAGATGTGGTTATCGCAGCAAATTTTTTCTCTCAAATAAAATTACAGAGAATTCGAACGATTGTTACTTCTTTTGCATTTATTTAAAACTGCGACGAAAAATTGAACGTACTTTTAGAAGTTCGAAGTATGAATCTAACGAACATTTATTTCAGACTTATTCTTAACTCAAATTTCAATTAATCGTCCTTTGGGCGGAATTGGTTTCTGTTGCAAGTTTACCCAATTTTATTTTGTCAAAAGTGTTTATATTTTTGAGAATGTAAGTGCCTTGCTCCATTCTTATATAGCATAAAAATCTATCCTTATTTTTCAGTTATGGGAAAAGGGAAAAGGTGATGGTATTCTTAATTTTTTTTACGTCCTTGGTTGGTTTTGTGTAATTATTTCTACACAAAAAAAAATTATTTATTTCTTAATTTTACACNCTAAAATAATTCAGAACCAACCAAATCTGAAATGTGCCCTACAACTTTTTTTTTTAAATCACAAAATGGAAAATTGGGGCAATGTCATGCGAACTTATCGTGAGTAGCGTAACTTGTTCGGTTTTGGTTATATCACATGCTGCAGTTCGAAATATTTCTGCGTATCGATTTATTTTAAAGTTCATTTTAAGTAGCATATATGTTCAGCGTTTATTTCGGCCGCAGTTTTGGCAAGCTTGCAGTTAAGTTTTGTTATTAATCATAACACGTGTTTTATACTCCGTTAAAAAATTTTGATCAATCTGCGTTCGGTGGCATTCTTTCACTGCGGGAACGTCGAACGACCAATTAACGATAACGTCGAAGACGAATCGAGTTCCAGCGAAGCAGTGAAGAGTGCTTCCCGGATGGAACTCTACGGGACTCTTGTCCCTTTTTCTTTCCTACTTCACATCACGTACGTCTGCTGTCAGTCAAAATTTTGCTTCGTGGTTGAACACTTTTGAGTTATTGTAATCTTTGCACAGCGTGTTTTGCGGGCTTGTACACTGACGGGCGAGATCGACGTTATTTCTGTAGCGCATAGACAGCAACCCCGCAGGCCCCTACGGGCAATATGCCGTTTCTGATAGACGGGATCAAAGTTTCATTTTCGAAGAAGTCTCAAGATGTTGTGACGTTCATACTTTATCTTCCCCGTTATTCATTTCTCCCCATCCCCTTTTTTACCTCTTTTGCCACGATCCTGAGTGATGCGTTAAGCCACCAAAAATAAGATAGCAGTTTTCCGAAATTCCCGACGGACGTGAGAAATGTCTCCTGTCTCTATTTCGAACAGAGTGATATTTACTGGGTCGTTGGAATGGGTGACACTGTTTTCTAAATTGCCTTACGTGACTTCAACGTGCAACAGTTAACCCAACTGAAAGGTTAAAGGAAAACGAGTGTGTTCGTTGAGTAATGTTTGCAAAATTTAGTTTAGCGTCGTAGTGTTTGGTCTCATTCCCCGCTACAAGTTCGCCGGACGGGGCGGAGTGCCGTGCGTCTTTTCTGTAGT
Organism: Clitarchus hookeri; assembly: GCA_002778355.1. Taxonomy (NCBI): domain Eukaryota; kingdom Metazoa; phylum Arthropoda; class Insecta; order Phasmatodea; family Phasmatidae; genus Clitarchus; species Clitarchus hookeri. The sequence goes on from NQII01000807.1 coordinate 583,968, forward strand.
CTGTTCACGGTAAACTGAACACTTTTAAAAGCCCTGCTTAAGATATATACGTGCATGTAGATTGGTATTGTTACGCCGCGTGTAAAATTAACGTTGCCAATGGGCCGTATCACTGTCACGCATCGGTCAATTGAAACTATAAAATTNCCCCCTTTTTTACCTCTTTTGCCACGATCCTGAGTGATGCGTTAAGCCACCAAAAATAAGATAGCAGTTTTCCGAAATTCCCGACGGACGTGAGAAATGTCTCCTGTCTCTATTTCGAACAGAGTGATATTTACTGGGTCGTTGGGATGGGTGACACTGTTTTCTAAATTGCCTTACGTGACTTCAACGTGCAACAGTTAACCCAACTGAAAGGTTAAAGGAAAACGAGTGTGTTCGTTGAGTAATGTTTGCAAAATTTAGTTTAGCGTCGTAGTGTTTGGTCTCATTCCCCGCTACAAGTTCGCCGGACGGGGCGGAGTGCCGTGCGTCTTTTCTGTAGTCTGTTCACGGTAAACTGAACACTTTTAAAAGCCCTGCTTAAGATATATACGTGCATGTAGATTGGTATTGTTACGCCGCGTGTAAAATTAACGTTGCCAATGGGCCGTATCACTGTCACGCATCGGTCAATTGAAACTATAAAATTATCAGAAAAAGTGAATATTTTACAAATTTGCTAGTTCATACACTTACGTGTATTTAAAAAAAAAATGGAACCAAAATAAATAATTTAATTATCCACAGATGTTTACTTGACGCTTTTAATTCGACGTGAAGACGTGGAACTACTTTCCCTCGGCCTTTACCAACTTACTAGGCGCATGCAAGTTAGTTTGCCCTGTTGAAACATGCAGGTTGGGGCAGTGCCGTTTTTCAAAGATTGATTTTTTAAAAGTACTTGAATAATCGTGGACAGCATATAAAGAAGCTGGCGCCTTCTTGAGAACGTAGTCCTTACTTAAGGTGCCCGTCTACCTGGAACTTTTTCCCACGTTTAGGCCGAGAAGCGCGGGAGCGATAAGGGCGACACTGCCACGCGCATCAAGTACGCCATCGCCGCTAAGCGCAAGGCTCTGAACTGGCGTGCAGTGTTCTCGTCGTGCTGCGTGTACCTATGGGACTTTCAGCGGTGACCATATTATTTTATTAGTGGGAAGTCTTTAGGAAGGTTCAGTGCAGGCCCCTGTAGTAGTTTTGTATGTATCTGATGCGTGCATTTTGAGCTACAGCGCCTTGGAAAGGCCGTTTTTAGCGGTTTTGGAGTACTCTGAATTGATGTTTCTAACGTACGTGATATTTTGAAAGTACTTAACAGCTCTCGTCTGAAGTGTGTGTTCTTTTCGTAGATCAGCACGTTGGACGCACGCTTAATAGTTTCGTTGAAAAACGTGTATTTGGAACACTCTGGAACGCAGTTCAAGCGCCGGGTAGACGGGTTCCTTAACGCTCGCTACACGACAGGCAACACAGGCACAGCTAATGACTCGTCAAATGAATTGCATACTTCAACTGAAAATTGAGATTCCATATTCAAACCAGAGTAAAAAAAAATTTCCATTCGCCTAATAGCCACCATTGGCCAGATATTTTAGCCATTCGACCAAAGGTTTAGCATACAATTCTATTGTAGGCTGTTCACGGTAAAGTGAGCACTTTTGAGGCCCTAGTTACTGTTTCCTTTCAGCCATTTTTTTTTATCCCTTAACCACCTTTTTAAATCAATATTGCCGTGCAAGTAATAAATCCACCACACTCGGAAGCTAACGTCTAAGACTAAAATAAAATATATTTATTGATTATTGTTCCAAATCAGCGGGTTTTCAAGTGTGCTCACTTCACCGTGAATAGCCTATAACCACTATCATTCACGTTTTTGGTCTACTTTCCGAAAGAAAGATGGGCTTACGCAATCACCCGAATGTCTTCCTTGGGATGTATGCCTCCCCCCCCCCNACCGAATTTCAGCAATCTAGGTCCACATATAGTATTTAGTAATCACACTGAACTTTTATAGTTTTGAATCACGCCGATTACTTAATTTCAAAATGGTGGCAATTTTTAAAATTTAGGGCACTCTTTAACAGACTTCAACCAAATGTGGTATGTTGATAGTGCATATTATACGCACTGAAATTAGATAACAATATTCTGACTAGCCCGTTATTTTAGAATATTTATACAAATTGAAAAATAAAGTTTTTCCTATTATATCTCGGGAATCATTAAACCTATTTAAACCAAATTTGGTACTTTGACAGTGCTCGATGAAATTTTGGAAGAAAGTGCAAGCTAAAAAAATTGAAATTTTCCATTATATCTCGGGAACCATTTTACAGATTTTAATCGAATTTGGAACGTTGACAAGGCATGATATAAGTATTTAATTTAAAAAACAGCTAATGTAATTAGTGCATCATTTTGGAAAAAAAAAANGTTGACAAGGCATGATATAAGTATTTAATTTAAAAAACAGCTAATGTAATTAGTGCATCATTTTGGAAAAAAAAAGTACAAATTGAAAAATAAAGCTTTTACATTGTAGCTCGGGAACCATTTAACCAATTTCAACAAAATTNAAAAAAAAAGTACAAATTGAAAAATAAAGCTTTTACATTGTAGCTCGGGAACCATTTAACCAATTTCAACAAAATTTGGTACATTGGCAAAGTATAATGTAACGATTGAATTTAGACAGTGGTAATGTTATTAATCCGCCATTTTGAAAGATTGTGCAACGTGAAAAATAAAACTTTTACGTTATATCTCGGTACCTACACAACGATTCCTGCTATATTTGTCATGTAAGTAATAATATTATAGGCCATGTTCATATATTCAATTTAAAAGGTGGCAATGTAGATATTTTAGGTTCATTTGCAATATCTACAATGCCGTTTGACCAGTTACGATNTTCAATTTAAAAGGTGGCAATGTAGATATTTTAGGTTCATTTGCAATATCTACAATGCCGTTTGACCAGTTACGATCAAAATTGTTATGTTGAAAGTATCTTTATAAGCGTAAAATGTGTCAAAACATAGCCTCTTGTCCGCCATTTTGTAAGATAGCATAGATTGCTATGCTATATCTATGAAACCATGTAACAAATTCCAAACTTAACTTTGTATGCTGGCAGCATCTATGCAAGCATAAAATAAGTAGGTACATTAACTCTTTTGTTAGCCATTTTGGAAGATAGCACTATATGGAATGGTAGTCCAATCTTAATTTATATGACATATGGTGGTAGTTACATATTTTCCAAATAATTCATGTAAATATTTTAGGTTAATAAGCCATATGTCCCAAATAATTTCTACCTGCTTTCATATGTAGCAGTATCTATGACAAGCATTGACTGTGCCAATACAGTAATGAGAATAGCACCACATGAGAAACTGGAACTTTCATGTCATTGGTCCGGGACAAACCAGCCGATTCCCACCGAACTATGTACATAAGTAGCGCTACAGTAGGCCATGTTTCGAGTGTGTCTGACTTTATTTACAGTATAGCAGTCATATCAATTATTCAGATAAGTTTGTTACATCAATAAAAAATTTAACCGTTTTCAGTTAAACTTAGTATGCTGAAAGTATGCATTAGAATCATCAAATATGATTATAGAGGTGATCTTTTGCAGACTTTTAATAATGTACTGCCAGGTGATACAATGCAACGTTTATGCGGTATCTCGGGAACCAATCATCGAATTACCACCACATTTGTACACTAGTAGGCCCCTACTACTGTGGATCATGTAAAACTACATAATTTAAGTGTGGCAGATATGTATATTTTTTTTTTTTTCAAAATGGTGTAACATAAATTATTTAGATAATTTAATCGTATTTATTCAATAATTTTGACAAATTTCAACCAAAGTTTTTATGTTGACATTATCTACTAGATGCATCAGTTATGCCAATACAGGGCCTGTTTTAGGCCCTTTTTTTTTGCGTAAGACAGCGCTAAATGAGAAACTAAAGCTTTTTTACTAAAGCTTTTTTCGCCATATCTCAACCAGTCAACCTTGTTCCACCCAATTCTGCACACACGCAGTGCTGCTGTAGGCCATGCAAACTTGCACTTTTTTTTCTTCTTTCGAAATGGTGCCCATAAGTTGGTAAACCCAGTCTATCAAAACTTTATAAGACTGATTACTACGTAGTGGATACTCGGAGTCCTGCCTCTGTAATGTAGCTGGCTGCACGCAAGCTTACGTTGCGAGGCGTTCTGCGTGCCAAGCAAGGCGCGCGTGTGTTTGTAACTGTCCCGCTAGCATTGCATTCGTTTCTGGTTGCATCTCTAATGGCTAATGGTATCGANTAACTTTATAATAATTCATCAGACTAGGCTCATTAGTTATAACGATAATTTCTTGTTCATTTTTATAGTATGCATAAAAACTTGGGCTTTGTTGTGTGGTATTAGAGTAAGTGCATCCAGGAATAAGTTACCTGAAATTTATATGTAATAATTTTATTCCTCCGGCAATTCCATTACTGCCCACTAAAAGCTCATAAACAGTGTTTTGTTTCCGTGTTTACAAAAATTGGTTTAGATTTTTTTTCCTTGTCAACCACAGTGTACGTTTTGACCGGTAATCGCGGGAAGCTGTGTTCAGCGATTAAACGCCGGAAGTGGTTTTCAACGGAATCGTGCCGGTTGCTTATACGCAGTTTTATGTCGGCAATTTGTATTGTTTATTGCCTTTCCAAATGACTACAGACCTGGCGAATTCGCGGATTCGTTTTGGGACAAGCTGGAATTCGAAACACGTGCGTTTATATACCTTGAGCCATTGGTCCACGCGGTGTTTGACACCTCCTGGTGGACGGTGTCCAATTACCGCCTTCCACTGTGACAGCAGACAACCAATGTGCAGCTGATATCGGCATATTTGTACATAATTCTGTAGAGTCTAGCATGCAGGTCATTGAACTCGTGAATTTTTCAGGTCTCTACAAATGACTAATAAGCAACCTAATAGAGTAAGAAATAAACTGCCGTACATAAACTACTGAGTTTTTAACTGTCCAAAGTTGGTATTTACGTAAAGCGAGCTACTCGTGGTGACCACGGTTTAGAAGTGGTCATCAGTCGGCGTGCTCCGGAAATCGCGATCCATGGCTGACTCAGTTAGTCTTGAGTCCGCTACCAGTGATGTTGCANTTTTTTTTTTTTTTTTTTTTGGCGCGGACACTTTATGTGGAGACTGTTGTGGGATGGGTATTTTTCTTAATTTGCTTTCGTGTTTCTTCACTCGTCTTCATTGTTCGCAGACGGAGAAGCGACGTGCCTACCCTTCAGCTGGTAAGGCAGTTGGCTTAGCCGAGTCCTCGTCCCATAGTTCGTTCTCTTCGACTGCGGGGAATGCGTTGTGCGGAGTTCGCAGCGGCTGTGATTGCTGAAGCCTCGCGTGCCACGATTGCAATGTTTCGCACGAGCTCGCGCGGAATATTCTGTAAGAGACCTGCTATCTGACCTTGCATGCAGGCAAGTATGGAGGTTTCCACGGAATAACCTGTCGCACGATACTTGCTGCCGCACTAGTTTAAAGGCGAATGGATTTGCTATTATTCCGATTCTGCTGCGGTGGTTCCGGAATTGTCTTAACCCACACGACCTCTGCAGTTCAAGCAGAGAGCCTAAATTGTTGCGTTGTGATAACTGGAACACATGCTGTTATAGCACCAGTAAAGTTTTTCGCGGGTTTTTATTTACTATTTATTTTTTTGTCTAATTGTCTTACAGCAGTTTCACAAAACAAAATAAACAACATTTCAACTATCGTCTGTACCACACTCCACCGCCCTCTATGTCGACCTTGTAGGAAACATTCCATCAAGAAAAAAAAGCACAAGACCAATTGCGAAAACGTCCGTGAAAACGGTTAAGCAATAGGTCAAATCTTCAATAGAACCATCCGTACAATTGGTGATGCAAGCTTGCGCACGGAATCTTCCAGGGAAACTTTAATCGTGGAACGGCTATTGACCTCTCACCGCAGTACAGGCATGAGGACTGAGCTACGGACTAATATTTACGTCACAATATTTATTTTGCCAAATTTCGGCGGAATGAGAATTGTGACGTAATAACGAGTTTGTATTTCGGTGGTGTAGTAGTGACAGTNATTGAGGATAATATAGTGGATGGGTTCGTGACATATCGATAACAGAATAAAAATTTCGAAGCTTTTTAAAAAATAATATTCATCGTAAAGCATAAATGCGAGAATTTTAATTTAAAATATTGATTCGTGAAAATTTCAAATAGTTGATATTTTTACATACGGTTTGATTTCGAGTCCCGGCAGGTAGCTCTCTGATTTTCGCACGTGGAAATCGTGNTTTGATTTCGAGTCCCGGCAGGTAGCTCTCTGATTTTCGCACGTGGAAATCGTGCCGGACGATGCCGCTGGTCGGCGGGCTTTCTCGGGGATCTCCCGTTTCCCCCGTCCTTGCATTCCGGCGCTGGTCCATATCCACCTCGCTTCACCCTCATCGGCTAACAAGGCCTCGGTGTTACGAGCCGCCCACGCCCTTCAACTACATTATAACTAGTTTGACATTAAATTTTATCTTAAAAATGAAAACTGTAATACTAGCAAACTGCATAATACATCTTCAAGAAATATTCTGCATGACGTTGTATAACATGGAACAATTATTTTAGCTATGGTGTAATTTGTTTTGTCCAATTTTAAGATTTGTACTAAAAATATATATATAAATTTAAATATCATATAACTCGTTTTATTCTTCTTTAAATATTCATATTCTTCCATTGTACTTTTTTTTAATATTATTTAATACTACAACGAAAAAGGATGCGATGTTCTGAATACATAGGAAATAATTTGTATCCTCTTGAACGCNATATTATTTAATACTACAACGAAAAAGGATGCGATGTTCTGAATACATAGGAAATAATTTGTATCCTCTTGAACGCCTGAACGACCGCCAAGTCCTCTCAATTCAAACCGTCTTATTGATTTATTAAAAAATACATCAGTTTATACAATTATTAGAATATTGTCTAATAAATACATGGTACAGGGAAATAATACAGACAGAAGTTAGAGTAATGCCCTAATAAGGTTAAATCATCAAAATTATTAATAATATAATGCCTATCTGTGTAGAACTGTGTGAGGGAGGAAAAGCACAAAGTGTAATTGTTTGCATGCCTGTAGTTAGTTGTAAGACTTGTGGAAGGAGATGTGGTTGTTGACGGAAGTGCGTGCACCGTGTGTAGGTGAACGGCGATGGCGAGTGGGAGTACGAGGAGATCGTGCTGGAGCGAGGCGGCGCCGGCCTCGGCTTCAGCATCGCCGGCGGCACGGACAACCCGCACATCGGCGACGACACCGCCATCTACATCACCAAGCTGATAGCCGGCGGTGCGGCGGCAGCGGACGGCCGCCTGCGAGTCAACGACGTTATCCTGCAGGTCAACGACGTGTCTGTCGTCGACGTACCGCACGCCGCCGCCGTCGACGCCCTCAAGAAGGCGGGCAACGAAGTGCGCCTGGTGAGTGGCCACTTCTTCTTTCATCCCCCTATGCCATCCTTACTCCTTTTCCATATCGCTCCTCGTCTCGTCGGGTTCTTTGACACTCCTCGCTCCATGCTCCGCCACGCACCTCGCTCCTTGATGACTCGCCTCGTTACTCGCTCGCCCCTAACTCACCACTCGTTCGCCTCGTTTCTTGCCACGCTCCTCGCTCCTCGTCGTCTCACTCCTCGCCGTCTCACTCCTCGCTCCTCGTCGTCTCACTCCTCGCTCCTCGTCGTCTCACTCCTCGCTCCTCGTCGTCTCGCTCCTCGTCTTCTCGCTCCTCGTCTTCTCGTTCCTCGTCTTCTCGTTCCTCGCTTCTCACTTCTCACTCCTCGCTTCTCGTCTTCTCGTCTTCTCGCTTCTCGTCTTCTCGCTTCTCGTCTTCTCGCTTCTCGTCTTCTCGCTTCTCGTCTTCTCGCTTCTCACTCCTCGCTTCTCACTCCTCGCTTCTCACTCCTCGCTTCTCACTCCTCGCTTCTCGCTCCTCGCTTCTCGCTCCTCGCCTTCTCACTCTCGTCTTCTCGCTCTCGTCTTCTCGCTTCTCACTCCTCGCTTCTCGTCTCGCTCCTCGCTCCTAGCGCCTCGCGTCTCGCGTCTCGCTCCTTGATGATGGCTCTTGGCAGATTACAAAATATTTTAATGACAAGAAGACATCGTATTTCATATTTTAATGTTTGGGATTTTAAATCAAACGAAGCATACAAAGTGACTAATGTAGCACACACAAAACATAGTCATTTCAGTTGTACACTAGAATACCCACCAAAATCTATTGTACTCACAGCACAGCCTTGAGACGCGATGCAATGTTTTTATAATTTTAAATGGCAGGTTGATCATTTATAATGTTGACCTCACGAATTTAGGAGCCAAGATTAATTGTTTTGCTCATGTGTGTCCTGTATATATAATATAACCTTTTGCAGTGGCTTCTTCAATATTAATAAGAATTCCTGTTAT
>NQII01000807.1:599398-636202 GCA_002778355.1 Clitarchus hookeri
GACCACTTGCAATGTAAAAAATATTTTTGTATGGGGTAGGAAGAAAAATTTGTTCCCAGAATTTCAAGGTAGAGAAATTTTGTCCCTAGTCTGCAATGTCCAAAATCATTTCATACATCTCTACTTCATGTTTATATATATACACATACGCACAGACATGCACGCGCGCACACACACTATCATGCTCGTTTTTCAAACAAATACAGTCTAGGGTAAAAGTTAATTTTCAATGATTCACGTGCAAAATTACAATAGGCAACGTGCAAATTTTGCAAGTATGGTTGAAAATTATACAAACACATTTACATATGCGTATGAAAGTAAAAATGCACCGTTTGTTGCTTAAAAATCAGTTTTGAAAAAGTTATTTTAGTATTAAAACGGTAACTTTCGCTGCAGCTGTCACGTAAATCGGAACGCTCTCTCATTGGTTTTGACGTCACTAGTCATACGCCGGCGGCCGGCTTCGGCACATTGCAAACACGCAGCACTAAAATGGAAGGCAACTNTTGCAAGTATGGTTGAAAATTATACAAACACATTTACATATGCGTATGAAAGTAAAAATGCACCGTTTGTTGCTTGTTTTGAAAAAGTTATTTTAGTATTAAAACGGTAACTTTCGCTGCAGCTGTCACGTGAATCGGAACGCTCTCTCATTGGTTTGACGTCACTAGTCATACGCCGGCGGCCGGCTTCGGCACATTGCAAACACGCAGCACTAAAATGGAAGGCAACNATTGCAAACACGCAGCACTAAAATGGAAGGCAACTGTGTGAAAGCGCAGTCGGACAATCTGCCACAAGTAGACACAGATATGGTACTTGATTACTTCAATTCCCATTGTTTTGTGTTACCTGAAATAAGAGGTGTAAAATTACAAAGCTAAGAACGTGTCATATGTCGCACAGTCGTGATCTTCAAAGCCACAGTACGCCTACAACACACGTTAAAATTTATTTGTTTGTACATTTTATTGATGTACGTATTATTATTATCATCTGTGTTTATGTCCACAATTGCTATGATTCAAAGTTTTAGAAATTAAAATATGGAATAGGTATTACATTCACAAGAATAACTAAAATGTAATGAAGGTGATTGCAGTGAGCGTACTGTGTTGTCGCGTGCCATGCTTGACTCTGTGATAAATTTACCTACATTATTTAGAAATTAAACATAATGTTGTGAAAGAAGGTTACAAATATTTCCGGATTATAAACCACGTTTCAGTATTCATAGTACACTTTTTTCGCTTTAGAAATGTCAGGTAATGAGCAGTATGGTGACAGTGGGACTAAAGCTAGCACGCTAGTCACTACCCGATACCGCTAGACTTCTCGAGCAGCTGCGGGTCGGTCTCGGGCTGTTGGCCGCCAAACCTTCAAATATAGTGTTTTATAAATGAGAGAATTATTAAAAAAAATAACTTGCTTATCTTATTGTTTCTTATGTTTTGTGTACCTAACATACCTTTAATTATTCTGACGTCACAAAAGCTTGTGTCTGCATTTTCTTTTTAAACTGTAAGAACTGTACACATAAGCTGAAAATATAGATATGGTATTTTGAGAAACACTTAAGACCTGGGACGAGAATAAAAAGAAGCGAAGAAAATCTGTAATAAATGCTTAAGAATTTGTTTTATTCCCAAAAGCTGTTTTCTTTCTGCGTATTTACGGGAAAAGGGAAAACTTAAACTATTAGGCTTATGAAAACTAACTAGAGACAAATCCAAACAACTTAAATTTATTAGAAATTGGTATGTTTAAAAAATACTGTATAAAATAATCCAAACTTTCTGCAAGAGGGACTCTGAGCCCCACCCAAATAATTTAATGTTTAATTTACATGTCTTAAAATCGTAACATATTATTTAGGCATACAATGTGAATGTAGCCTTAATATGATAGCTGTGCTCTTGAAACGAATGTTAGAAGTAATATTAAAGTAATCAAAAATGTATATATATACCAAATTTTGTGTTAGGCCTAACTTGGAATGTATAAACATACAAAATGTGAAATTTACATTATGTGGCTAAATTTTTTGTAAACACTTTTATATGCCTTTATGAAATACGTTAACATATTTTTTTATGCTCACATCTACATCACATACGAATTGCTAAACGCGTTGTGGTGTGTATTAAACAATACCATAGTACCGTAATGTAGGTTAGGNCATACGAATTGCTAAACGCGTTGTGGTGTGTATTAAACAATACCATAGTACCGTAATGTAGGTTAGGTCAGATGTTTAGTAGACATTAAGAAGTACAGTGTTATAACTACCTACATAGGGAAACATAAACACCTTAAATATAATTACGTACGTCAAAATGGTCTTTGCAAACAAAAATAACTGATTTTGGCGAAACATCTTCAATANACCTTAAATATAATTACGTACGTCAAAATGGTCTTTGCAAACAAAAATAACTGATTTTGGCGAAACATCTTCAATATCTCGTCTAACTGCGTTAAACCACGTCTTTCTGTTAGTTTCGTTTTTTGTAACTAACAAATATTTTATAAGGTGTTTTGCGAGATGTACTGGTACACTGCGATACAATAAACCATTTTGATTATTTTGGTAAACTTGACTGTTTATTTTCTCTTTTCATTACTTCAAACAATTTCTATTTAACCAAATACGCATCACCGCTGAAGTAAACAAACGCGGCGGCCGAGGTGACGCCACGGAGTGAGCAGGCGCGACAGACGCGTTTTGGCGTGCGTTTCAAACGTAAAACTTTCATTCAATCATAACTTCCTTCTAAACTTATTTTTAAATGGTGATTCTTTGAAAATAAATTTCTAACACATAAATGATTGAAAACCAAGTGTCAGCAAAAAATTTGCATGTTGCCTATTACAAAAAATCGGTCCCCAATGAACCTTAACTTGAATTCGCAACCCATATTAAAATCACACACTAATATCATGACCGGATGTTGCCACTGGAATTTTTTAATATTGCCTATTCATTTACATATTCAGTTTCTTTTAGCTCAAAGCAGTGAGCAACAGTTATATATTTTCTGTACACAAAATGCAATTTTTATTGAGCAAAAATATTTTTAGTGCTGTTCACACACACACACACACACACACACACACACGCACGCGTGCGCGCACACACACAGCCACAGACACACACACACACAGAGTTTAAAATTCTAAATATATGCGTTTATCAGTGCGGTGACAATATTCAGTACTTTCAATNACCTTAAATATAATTACGTACGTCAAAATGGTCTTTGCAAACAAAAATAACTGATTTTGGCGAAACATCTTCAATGTCTCGCCTAACTGCGTTAAACCACGTCTTTCTGTTAGTTTCGTTTTTTGTAACTAACAAATATTTTATCAGGTGTTTAGCGAGATGTACTGGTACACTGCGATACAATAAACCATTTTGATTATTGGTAAACTTGACTGTTTATTTTCTCTTTTCATTACTTCAAACAATTTCTATTTAACCAAATACGCATCGCCGCTGAAGTAAACAAACGCGGCGGCCGAGGTGACGCCACGGAGTGAGCAGGCGCGACAGACGCGTTTTGGCGTGCGTTTCAAACGTAAAACTTTCATTCAATCATAACTTCCTTCTAAACTTATTTTTAAATGGTGATTCTTTGAAAATAAATTTCTAACACATAAATGATTGAAAACCAAGTGTCAGCAAAAAATGTGCATGTTGCCTATTACAAAAAATCGGTTCCCAATGAACCTTAACTTGAATTCGCAACCCATATAAAAATCACGCACTAATATCATGACCGGATGTTGCCACTGGAATTTTTTAATATTGCCTATTAATTTACATATTCAGTTTCTTTTAGCTCAAAGCAGTGAGCAACAGTTATATATTTTCTGTACACAAAATGCAATTTTTATTGAGCAAAAATATTTTTAGTGCTGTTCACACACACACACACGCACGCGTGCGCACACACACACACACAGAGTTTAAAATTCTAAATATATGCGTTTATCAGTGCGGTGACAATATTCAGTACTTTCAATNACACACACACACACAGAGTTTAAAATTCTAAATATATGCGTTTATCAGTGCGGTGACAATATTCAGTACTTTCAATTTGCAGCACATGAACTCGAATTGGTTGCGGGTACATACAGGTTAAACCTTGATTTACCTTTTATTAAAAGAACCCAAAATTAAATTTTCTTGCGGACGAAGCAGTGGTATATGCCTAGAATTCCTAACTGGCAAAGCCGCATTAAAAAACGTGTTTTACTTTCAGTGTAAGGATGGCGAAGCCGCTGGATACAACTTGTCGCTGAAGAAATGATAGAGATATTGTGCCAGGTGCGTTCTCGAATAAAATTCCGAATTTTATTTATTTATGAGCTTTAGTGACGTGTCCCGCCCAAAAGGCAAGCTAAGCCAAACCTTTTGAAAACAGTGGGGTGAGGTTCATTTTACGAATTCAGTTTATAAAATATAAAAGGCTGAACAATTATCTACAAAGTTTTTGTAAAGCGTTAAAGGAATCTTCATAGTAAAACATTACGCAAATCCATTGCGTTTTTTGTCTAAAATGGTAACGCAAAAACATAATACCTCGCACTATTATGTCATCTACCAGTTCACATTTTCTTTAAATTCCTTTAGTAGTTCTTTTACATCCCCGACAGAACTTGCATTGGTAAGCTACAATTATTCGGAAAACTACAAGCTGTCTTGGGCTAGAAATTACTGTGGAAAACATGCAAAGCATAAAAAAAAAAAANCAATTATTCGGAAAACTACAAGCTGTCTTGGGCTAGAAATTACTGTGGAAAACATGCAAAGCATAAAAAAAAAAAATCAATTCACTTATAACCTAAATAAAAGCGTTTTATTATTTTGTCCGTATTTTATTTGTAGAACCCNAAAAAAAAAAATCAATTCACTTATAACCTAAATAAAAGCGTTTTATTATTTTGTCCGTATTTTATTTGTAGAACCCCAAATCAGCGTCGAATATCACGTTTTCCAAACACTGTACAAACAGGAACGACTTCTAAAAACCTTAGCTGTTGAGTGCTGTCGAAGTATTTCACTATGGCACTAGAAGTTCGTAAATTTTGTGAGTTCATCGAGCAGAAGACGTGACTCCACAGCCCTGCTTACTGTAGTGGCCGGTGTTTGTTCATTCACATTAAATAGATCCATAAAATTCACAGATCCGTAACTATAATTATCATCAAGTAAGAAAATGATAAACCAGACGTATGGCTACGTTGGTCAGATTAACATTGTGAAATTGCTACAAATTATATCTTACTACCACGTCATTTAATCTAATATCTAGAAAACAAACATAAAAAAATTTGAATTGCCATTTATTTTAGAAGTTAACTTATATAAGTATTTTTCCTAAGTTACTGCCAGTTTTACTAGACGTAAGGCAGTAAATGCTTGTTAGATTATCAATAGTTACTGACAGGTAATTATTATAAAGTTCTCTCAAGTGCTCAATAAACTGTAAGGTCACCTAAGAATTCTGCAGCTGTTGTGGTTGGAAAGACTTTTCTGTATACACCATGTGAATCTGTGACTATAATTTTTATGAAGATGAGTTCAATGCATTCATTTGAGTCACTGAATGTTTACTTGGCGAAAAATACTGCTAACTTTATATTTGATAAAAGTAATTAGTACTGTTTCTTGTGTCGGAATTGAGTTAGAAGTAGGGCATAATCATTCTAGTTTTTATTACTATATTCAAGTATGGTATTAGTCACGTGTAATGGGTTCAGTATAAGACAAGGAAAACATACCTTAACTGCACCTTGAAGTTAAAAGTTATTTACTTATTTTCTAATGTATTATGATTTTCTTGAATATAGAGAGCGCTACATTAAAACTCCTAAAGGCAATGGTGTATTTGTTCAAATATATGTACGTGGTATATTTCAGGTTTATATAATTTATAAAATAAGAGAATGAGGGTTCATAAGCAGCCATTCCTGTGTTTCGAAAACCTTACACCATGCAGAGTTTTACATCATATTACACACCGATATTAAAATTTCTAATTACCTTCCAATTGTATTTTGTTGTAAGCTAATCCTCCACAAATGATTTTTACCAGCCTAGAATAAATGGAATCCTGCGTTTTTTTATAAAATGTTGTCATTGCTCCTGGTGAGGTAACTGATGCTCAGAAAGTACGTGAAATTAACATTGCACAAGAATTTTCTCTTACACGTGAAAATTTATTCCAGCAGACAGAGTACCTGCAACACCAATCTCATGGAAAGTTTTGGGGAGATATAGGTAGGTAATTTGATTCTGCCTCAAGGCTTTCTGTTGCATCGTGTGAATGTCGCCATAATTTTCGAAAGCGTAGTGATCCACCATGAACTGTAGATCCTAAGCAGGGCTTTCAGAAGTGCTCGGCTTGCTGCGGACAGTCTGTACCTTCAGTAATCACTGTGATTATGTACATGCACGTACTAAGGTTTTTGAAGATGACGTTTCCGTGTGTTGTTCAGCATGGCGACAAGAACCTGGAGAACGTCACTCACGAGGAAGCTGTGGCGACCTTGAAGGCCACCCAGGAGAGGGTGGTGCTTCTGGTGGCCAAGTCTGAAACTGCCTACCTCCCTCCGCCTCCAGACGTCTCCAGAACACCGCCTATACGTGAGTCAGCTTAATCTGTGTTAGGACAGTAAATGTTACTGGTCAGTTGTATACATGCGAAAACAAACTGAAGATCGTAAAACATGACATTTTCATCATTATGCCATTAAAGTATGCTTTTTATTATGTGAAATCCTGCAGTAAACACTCGTCCCATTGATAACAACTCATAAATTGCACATAATCGTTATTAATGTGCGTTTCATACATCTAGAAGTAAATATTATTGCCACCTCTCACGTGCACANTGGACTTGGTGGTTGCCAGATTGCAGCTGTTACACGGTTCACCTTAAAACACAAGTCCTCGATGGATCATCTTAATGCAGCTGCCAAGTGCAGGACCAACCAAGTGACAGGATGGAATTTTACATGTAAAATGATTTTAGGCATGTTTTGGTCACCTTTCACTATACCGCTTAAAAAAAAAATGTTTTGTTCATCTTCGCTGTAGCCATATTTCTACAAAAAGTTTTTGTTAAATTTTTGTAGACTATTGTGGGTAAATTAAGATTTATATTTAAATTTGGCTTCTGTGAAAATATGGGGATCTGTAAAACTTACTTCTTTACCCATTTGAACTTGATCTAAAAATGAATTACATGAAACATTCCAAATAACTGAAATACTTGCGGTGAGTCAATGAGCAAAACNACATTCCAAATAACTGAAATACTTGCGGTGAGTCAATGAGCAAAGCTTTAAAAACGCACAACGCTGTGATGGTAACAAATAACATGGAATGTCTTCCAAGCATGTTATCCTGCAAGTTTCTTGGCTCGGTGATTTAGCGTGCAGTTAAACACCATGCAGCTAATATGTTTTAGATTTTAAATCCCTATCAGTCTGTAAGTTTCCATACAAAATTAATGATTATGTGCTGCAATTATGTATCTTCTCATAAAATTGACTTATTTCTACAGCTTGTCTGAATAGTTAAGCATTAGAGTTTTGATGATATGCTAAACCATGCAACTTGTTTCCCTAATTCTTCAGATATTATTAGAGATGATGGAATATAGTTTAAACTATATAGATGCTATAAAATGCTACAAATAGTTATAACCTCCACAATATGTGAATTTACATCAAAATGCAATTTTATAATCATTTAACAATTTAATTTGGTTATTTTCAGTAAATCTGGACATCAGACACCCTGTTTTATTGTGTGTTAAAATGNATCATTTAACAATTTAATTTGGTTATTTTCAGTAAATCTGGACATCAGACACCCTGTTTTATTGTGTGTTAAAATGAGCAATGTACAAATCACTTTGGAAACTGATGTGTATATGGAAAACCGAACAATAAAGTAAAAATTCAGCATTAGCATGCGTATCTAGCTAGTGACATATCTAGAGTAATTGTCCTACCTTTTGGTGCATTACATATGTTACCTGTGTACCGAGGTTAATGTTTAAAGGTACTGAAATTCAATGTGCGTCAAATTAACTCTGTTGAAATTCGTGCAAAAGAGTTACAGGATACATCTGAGAAACGCATCTAGTTTCATTTTCAAATGCAGTTTCGTGCTGCAACCCCAAAAAGTTCTGTGTGCAAATGTTTTTTTTTATTTCTCTGACCCATCCTGTTGTCTGTTATGAGCTAATGTTTGCGTACGTCCCTCGTAAGCTAAAACAGTAACTATGCAACAAGTTTCAATATTGTTCATGAGATGGCATTGTGTTTTAAAAATCTTACAAATTTTTTTGGATTCACATGAGGTAACAATTCTCATGCCAAGTTTACTAAAACTTGAAGAATGTAAAATTCTTCTGAATTAAATACAACACTGCTACCAGTGCTTCATTAAATCTCATTAAATCTCATTAAATCTCATGATCAACTAGGTTTTGTTTTGTTAATATTCCAGTAAAATTTCATCCAGTCTGATGCAGATGCTTAATTTCATAAGAAAAAGTGATTTTCTCAAAGGAAAGCATTGGTTCAATGTAATGGGCCTATAAAAATTTTAAGATGTTAATAAATGCTATATATAGAACATAATACAAATGCTATGAACTGCACATGCAAAGACTATTTTCCATCATCTCTAGTTATTATTGTAACTACTCAAGATTGAGATTTCAAAAGTGCTCGTAAACGAGGAGAGTGTTATAATTCAGGAAGCTTTTACTCCGCTGTCGTTGTGCAGTCGCATGCAAGATGGTTTTTTTTTTGTTTCAGGGCCACCGGAAACTCCTCTGCCGTATTCTGAATCTCTAAATACTTCCGTGACGCTTCAGTCGTCGACACCACGGGCCGTCAGTGAAGAAGATGTTTCTCAGTAAGTTGTGCCAGATACATATTTACTTTGCACGTGTTGCAAAGTTATGTTATATTTCTAAAATCACTTCNTTCTCAGTAAGTTGTGCCAGATACATATTTACTTTGCACGTGTTGCAAAGTTATGTTATATTTCTAAAATCACTTCTCAGCTTTGCTTACACTCATCAGGGTTGCCACAGTTCTAGAAAACCTGGAAAACCTGCAAAAATCAGGGAATTGAAGTGGTTCGACAAAAAGAGGGATTGATGCTGGAAATTTATTCTGCAACATTGTTTAAACTAACAGATTATTAAAACAGATAAGCAATTNTTCTCAGTAAGTTGTGCCAGATACATATTTACTTTGCACGTGTTGCAAAGTTATGTTATATTTCTAAAATCACTTTTCAGCTTTGCTTACATTCATCAGGGTTGCCACAGTTCTAGAAAACCTGGAAAACCCGCAAAAATCAGGGAATTGAAGTTAGTCAATGAAAAGAGGGATTGATGCTGGAAATTTATTCTGCAACATTGTTTAAACTAACAGATTATTAAAACAGATAAGCAATTTCAAAAGTAGGCTTAACTGTGTTTTTTTTTAAATCTTTGATTCTAAAAAAATTCTCTGTTTTAAGAGAAATAGTACTGAAAGAAAAATAATTTCCCTGGTTTCACAAACAATAAGTATAGCAAATTTTTTTAAAATCTTATTTTATTGTGTAGTAGGACTATATTCAGTAATTTTGTATTCAGTTAAAAAAATACTTTACTTTTACTTTTCCTATTGTTTGCAAAACTTAAAAGAATCAGAATTTTCTACTGATATTCTGTACCAACTCTATTGAGATTAAATGAAAATAAACATTTTGCTACCAAACAAAAAAGTTTAGCAAAAGAATCTCTGCAGTTTATCAGCTTGCAATTTGCTATTGGCAATACTGAACCCACCTAACTTTCCAAAAAATTAAGATGAACTGCAATGTAAATCCAAGAGCACTTGGCCTTTCTGTAAACTGTCTCCTCAGTCCTTTAGGATCAGCAAAGTGTAATTGGTTTTACACATTCTCTTTTTTTTGTTCTTTTTCAAAATAACACTTAAATCAAAATTAGGAACTAAAATGTAGTGTGTAAAATTTTATTTATATTAGCAAAATTCTATAAACATTTTGAGTACATTTGAAAATTAGGATTTAAATGCTGCACCAACAACCAACAACAGTGAGTCAACTAATTACAGTGATTCATCATGCCACAAAGATATTACAGAAGGAGAAGATATTATCCAAAAAAGATTTTTAGAAATATCGGAGGACTTAGTACGGACGTGTCTAAACACGACAATGATTGTGTCAAGAAAGTAATGTACTTATGTCTTTATTGTATAGATTTGGTGTTCAGAGTAAGACAGTTAATCCCGGATGTGGATTATTAGAGATGTGTTTTTTCAGACGGGCTCATAACAGTCCTGCGCCTTCTGTGGCTTATTTTAATCAAATTGATATTCGTGATTTAATATGTTGGAAGACGTTTGCGGTTCATGAAAGTGTTATAAATCAGACTGCCGTAAATAAATTTTCTTTATATTCAGTATATTTGCTGTTGAGACTAGCCAGAGTGGCCAGAGGATTCAAACGTGCCTTATCTCGTCTATTAGACATGTAACTTTGGTTTATTTTTCCCTTACCCTAATTTATGAACTCCAGATCAGTCCGTACAGAAGAATTCAGCTAGATGGTACAGTCTTTTAGTTGAATAAAAGTTGTGGCTTTACGGTGATGCTTTTACTACACAAGAAAGGTAAATACAAAAAGCATCTCTAATCATATTACAGTCATTTAAGGAAGCTGGGAAGTCGAGCTTTGAAACTTAGTGTTCACGCACAGCTAGTTTTTTGGATAATTAATTACACGCACACACATAGTACGTAGCGGGCGTGAAAGTAGAGGCGATGCAACAGTACCTGCAATTCAATGCCTGTAGTTGATCCACAAAGTGAAGATGGTGCACCACAGCTCCAATTTGAATGCCCCACTGCACACCGCCGCATGACCTCCATGCCACACCAAGCTGCACCACCATACCTCCCCTGGCACATCGCCAACGAAAAGTTCCAAGTCGACAGCAGGACACCACGAGCACGTAATTACGTTCTCCGCTCACAGTTCCCAAAATGTAAAATAACCAGCACAAGTGTAATTCCCAGTTGATACCGGAGCCATATACGTATCGGCCACTCCAGGCGTCTGACTCGGGGCCGTATTATTAGGAAAGTTTCATTACGAGCAAAACCACGTATTTATCGTAGCATTCATTTTGTCATACGCAAACGTGCAAGAAATACGTTGGCTGGGCAAGGGAATAATCCAACCAAGTCCGCATTACTGCACCCGGTCTGCAAACATGTTAACAGTCCACGAGGGGTCCAACATTCTAAGTCCGTTAACCGTCCCCGGGTAACCCACCGCATTGCAGTGCCCAGCGCCGACTCGTGTTGACGAAAGACTCTAGTATGATTCCGCACCGTCGGACAGCGAAGACTCGCTCTCTCCATGCGAACTACTCACTGTAACTAATCTGCACACACAGCGTCGTCAAGCAGCAACTCCCGTAGCAAGAAACACGTAAAACTAATAAGCTAAAATTGATTAACGAAACCTAAAATTAAATAGGGTATATACAGAAGTATATTTTTAAAAAATGGAAAACACAGTATTAAATAAAGATTTAAATATATCACGGCCGGCTCATGTTAATATCACTATGCACAATTCAAATGACACACACAAAAGCAAACCAGGTGCTGTCAACCTATACAAAATCTAACTAGGCGACACCAGAAAATCCCTGTGATGACACAATCATCATACTGTATCAACATTTAAATGCATTGGGGGGAAAATGCAAAANTTAAAAAATGGAAAACACAGTATTAAATAAAGATTTAAATATATCACGGCCGGCTCATGTTAATATCACTATGCACAATTCAAATGACACACACAAAAGCAAACCAGGTGCTGTCAACCTATACAAAATCTAACTAGGTGACACCAGAAAATCCCTGTGATGACACAATCATCATACTGTATCAACATTTAAATGCATTGGGGGGAAAATGCAAAAGCTGAGAATCATTTAAGAATAATTTTGATAGAGATAAAATGTTTTGTATATGGACTTGCACATTCCACTCCCAAAAATTTGCAGGCCAGCTACACTTACTTTCTTTCATAACCTGAGTATCACTGATACGCGTGTTCATGATTGTTGAATCAATCACTGATAAATTGAGACCAAATATTAAGGGCATTTCCTGAAATAAAACAGCAATTCAAGAATCAGTTAAGTAGTTATTTGTTAATAAATTATATTAAAATAGATCATTATTCAACCAATTTGACTGGTCGCCAGCACAGCAGTATAAGATGGAGTTTATTGCACATAAGGATTATACAATAACTATTTACGTGACTATTGATTGGGGGAGCTTAAATTGAATACCAAGATGCTAATTAATTGTATTAAGTATTATTACCTCACACCATTACTATTACAATCTAATTGGAAAGTCCCCAGCTTGTTCATGTTGCCGGAGGCTGATTCTAGAAGGCGGTTAACGACGGCCGGACACACCCATCTTCAGTGGTCTTCTCGTTCCAGTGGCCCAATGACAAAAGACGCCACTCCCAGTGTTACGCTGGCCTATTTAGGCGCGTTGTTTAATATTTTCGGCCCCATTTACTGGCTGGTGGAAAGGATTTCTGCAACTGTCTTTCGCAAGGTGTTATTGCAATCACACTCGTGTCCTGGTTCAATGTTTGAAGGTGTGATCAGGCAGGCCGTTCAGCTAAGGCCTGATCACTTCATAACAGTATGTTCGTGAAATTTACTGTCTTGCCCCACTGAAATACTAATAATTAAAAACCCTGTATATAAAAGCAGAAGACATTAACACACACACAAACCATTGTAAACTTCATATCATCCAGTGGCTTTAATAACTATGTTATTAGAAATTATATTTATATCCCAGTTTCGGGGGTTGGAGAGTATGTGTTGTCATATGCTGGAGTGCTAGGTTGGAGATTGTGCACTCTCTCCTTGGCACTGTAGGCTCTGTACATCAACCCACCCTAACTCACGGGCATTTCACCTGTGACCTCTTGCGCTGGCCACTAAACATCATCTACTTCTATCTACTCTGCTACACATGTTAGTCTGCAATGCTATGTGGGTGGTACATCACCTGGCCTTGACATACCTTAAGGCCGATGGTGTTCTTGGGGTGCTGTTTGAATATCGGGGCCCAAACTTAAAGTTACGGAGGAGGTGTGGCAACAGCATGTCAACAGTTTCTTATTAGTTTTAAAATTAGCTAAAAATCCATGCAGGTCTTATTAGAATATGGAGTCATTATTTATAACCGAATGACAACAGTTCTCCTGATAGGCCATTTGATTTTAGTTCCAACAGGATCCGCAATAATTCCAGTAACCATCTCTGAAATAGTGCAAGAAAAATTTTTTATATATGTAACTTCTTTCAAGTTTGAATCAAATACTAGGACTACATATTTAATAAATACACTACAGCTCTAGTTCACAAGTATGCGTGTTTGGCAGTGTCCTTGCTTTTTAAACAAACAACTTTATGTATTTAACTTACGCCCCCTTTTCTCCTTTCAACTTGCATACATATATATTTCCATGCATGCATTTATTTGCACACACACTTATTCTCCCTTTATTTTAATTACTCTTACTACTTAAAAGTAACAGAACTTAGAAAGTCTTAAATAGAGTGCAGCTTTCAAAACTTACTCATCAGTATTTTCCTAATTAGTACAGAAAAGCTCTCAAAAGTGTATAAATTAATTTTCTTTCCGAAATGTTTGACATTAAAATGAATATTGTCATGTTGTTTCTTGAAGGGTGTCATAAGGGCTCATTTCCACGTCGCAGAATCTAGCTGTGAGCCTTAACGTGAAATTTAGGGCATTTATTATCCATAATATAAAATTATGATACATTATCTAAATTTGTTGCTGTGGTCCACCCTTAGTTTATCTTCATTTCTAATTGTTACTTAATTTATTTTTTTTTTCATTTTGTCTACACCCAGATACAGACAAATAATAATAAAATGAAGGGTAAACATGTACTGTAAATGTTTATAGGNTTTGTTTCATTTTGTCTACACCCAGATACAGACAAATAATAATAAAATGAAGGGTAAACATGTACTGTAAATGTTTATAGGGCTTATACACTAGATTTTGTATGCATCATATCTCAGGCGACTTATAAAAAATTCCAATGCATGTGGACTTTCAATTAACGTGCTCTTGAAATGCAGGTAAATAAAAAATGGGACCACAAATATGTCCATGGATGCGGACTTCCAATCCGTCTGGGTTCAATACACGGAGGTTCCACTGTAGTTCTACAACCAAAAAACCGAATAAAATTAGTTGTCAAATAGGTAACTTTTGAATTTCATTACACATTGTTTTTAGGTATAATGCCCACAGTATTGAAAGAAAATATTTAACTTTTCATAAATTAAATGTCAAATATGACAGTTCCGGTATTGACGATTGTGTCTGATGTTGGGAGTGTGTTGCTGTATTGGGAAGATAGCAATATTTAAGTCCCATTTTGACAGCACAGAAATAAGTTTGCTACTATTTTTCTCAAATAATTTATACATTAACTACTGTTGTTGATCTTTAAAATAACTAATTGAATACAACTGTTAAAACTCAAGGATTGTCATTTGAAGCCAGTTATATATGAATATCTCAGTTTAGTTGTAAATTTAGGCATGGAACCAAACGCTATTCATCTTCATTTCAGAACAGTAGATGAGTTCCAGGCTGGAAACTCTTGTTTCCCATTATAAGAAAAAAAAATTGTTCCAGTAGATATTGTTCCAGTAGATATGGACAAACAGAAGTTGCATTCCTACATATACCCCAGGAAATTTTAGAAGTCGAACTACTTGGAAAGTTTTCCCCAGGGCATGGAATTTTATGATCTAAAAATTATATAAGTTACTTTTTATTTTGGTGGGAGTTATGCTAGTGTTACTTGAAGTATGTACTCTAGTTATGCATTTCCAAAATGACATGTACAGTTCATTAT
Source organism: Clitarchus hookeri (assembly GCA_002778355.1). NCBI lineage: Eukaryota > Metazoa > Arthropoda > Insecta > Phasmatodea > Phasmatidae > Clitarchus > Clitarchus hookeri. The sequence continues at coordinate 614,475 of NQII01000807.1, forward strand.
TAGGAAATTGCTTACCTGGCTGGCCAACTGTGGCACCCTTTGAAACTTTGCATGTTTTACAAGTACCGTTCACCTGGTTGTGTTACGTCAAAACATTGTTTTATATTTCTTTAATGTACACATTACTGTTATTATGTCATTATAATTGATAAACACCTACAGGTGACACACTTTTTTGTATGTTGTTAACATGGTAACCCATAATTTTGTAATGATGGCTGATGTCAGCCAGCAAATGTTCATAGATGACGGATATCAAAATAGGCTAACTTTATTTTTAATTTTGTAGTTTCATCTTGTGTAGTTTCTGAGATTGTGCAAATAACTACAGTAATTTTAAGTTGCCTTTTTTTCATTGGGGTTTTTTCTCCTTTAATCATGTTATGTCATAGGTTGCATTATGTATTCTACCACATTTTCCATAACGGATCATCTCACAAAGTTTGTACCGGGAGTATAGAATAATCCTGTATATTAATATATCACTATTTATTGTTATACAATTTTGGTTGTAACTTCTATAAGGTGTTTTGGATATTCCCTAATTCTCTATTATATTGTGTGTGTGTGTGTGTGTGTGTGTGTGTGTGTGCGCGCACGTGCATTGTGTGAGTGAGAGACTATGGGACCTGATCAAAAGCATGTTTATTGTCTATAAAACCATTGTTTGTTTAAAAATTATACTATCTTCTCTATGTGCAATTGTAGCACAAACATACTTCACAAAATCAATGTTGTTGTTCTGTTAACAGCTGTTATTAACAATTCAGGAGTACAAACTGTAACAAGTGTTAGTAAGCTAATTATTCTATAATTTGGTCTAGTTTTCGGTCTCTTTTCTGACATAATGAGAAGCCTTCAGCTATTTTTCCATGATCTTCGTATTTTTTCTACCTTTTATTTAGGAGATGAAGTTGCCTAAATTCTAACTTTGGTCCTGCATTTTGCAGCAGTTCAGCATTTATCTGATTCGTTCCTGGCACTTTGTAGCTTCACAGTTTACAAAAGAAGGGATTATTAATTTGTAACATTTTTGTGCATTTTTTTTCCTTTGACAAAGTGTAGTGTAATTGTTTTTCTTTTGCTTTGCCTTCCGTAAGACATTAATTTCCTATTTTTCGACAAATTCACTTCTAGCCTTTAGGAGCATACTAACTGGTGCCTGTGTTGAGGAGGTGAGCATTGAATTAATCTCTTGATTATTGTGTTATGTTTTTTTTCCCACCAGTACTAGAATAACTTGAAGTTGTAATGGAAAGTATAATATAGTGACAATAGTTTTGTGAAGGGTTACCTCAGAGATAAATGTGGTTTCTGATTAGTCAGTGATATATTTTAAAGGCTGTTCACGGTAAAGTGAGCACTTTTGAAATCAACCTTTAAAAAATGTCACTGGCCCTGCCTGCGTATATTTTAACAGGCACGCTGGCTGTCATGTGCCCAGTAAAGTTGGCAACGACGGAAATTAATTAGTTCCTTGTGTTAACGTTATATTACAAGTGTTAAAGTAAACATTTGTGAATACTGAAATATTTTGTTTTACTTTATGTTTTTTAATGCATGTATGAATAAAAACATTTGTAAAATATTTGCTTTTCTAAAAAATGTACAGTTGCCCTTGACCGATGCACGAATAAAGTTGCCAGCCCCATGGTAAAGTTAATCGTACACTTGGTGGAAGAGTGCTCGATGTGCATACAAGTAGATCTTAAGTAGGGCTTTCAAAAGTGCTTATTTTACCGTGAACAGCTTATAGGAAGCTTTATCATTGTCGTTCGCCCAAGCCTGAAAGTTGAAATTCAGAATTATCAGGAATATTAAAGATATTTCAGCCGGCTTATTGCTTGTGATGTAGCAGAGGCTTCTCGTTGCCAAGTCATGTGCCATTTGTTTCGAACTGACAGTACAGTGTTGAAGTTCACTAAGCCGCCCGAAGTTTGAAGACATTTTCTGCACGAGCAGTCTTGTGGACGACTTGGAAAGCCAAGTTACTCGTGGCAACTGGTAGACAAACTTGCGACATGAAGGAACCTTTTAAAGCAGAAGTTTGTAATTACCTTTTAAAATGTTGTTATAAATAGGTACTTAGCAAACTTTGTTGTAATGAAACATTTTGGCTTCGAAACTTTGTGGCGAAAATTTTTCCCATTAAGGACAGATGACAAGTAACGCACAGCCATCCTGGGGACAGTTTGTGGTAGCTTTCTAAAGTCACCTTCTTCAAATGAAACTTTTAGTGTGTCATTTGTAATAACATAAAATTACTCGTCTACTTTTCATGAACATACATATTTTATTTATTTTCACAAAAATTAAATTTAGAAGATTTTTGCATGTTGAAAAGTGTGTGCTGGTTTGATTTATTTTTGTGGAAATACCAAAACTATTTTGAGTCCTAAATTAATTCTCAGGTGTAAAAAAATTTCAGAAAATATATAAAGCTAATGGACACACGTCGTTTTTAGAAAGTAACGCAGTTTAAAAGTTAAATACATAACACTAAAAACTCGCAGACATCCTATGTAAAGTAACATGAGTTATGCATAGTGAGATGTTAGGGTCAAGCCTCCTATGATACCGCTTGACGACACACATTATCACAACTGGTAAAAGCTCAGTGGTCCTGTTTTAGGGACAGATTTAGCCCATTCATTTTACTACCACCATCCTAAACTGCCTCTCTACCCTTTTACACTTGCTGTATTCACTACACTCATCCTCAGGGTGCCCTCCTGGTGCTGCTGGAGGTTATCGGGAGCAAGCTAAAGGTTGGGGGAACAAGTACGATGATTAGAGACATGAAAAATTTGCAAGTTCAATTACCTGTAGGCTATACTCTATTTTAGTTTGCAAAATCATGCAGATATCACTGTTCATTGGTTGCTTGTGGTATTAGCGGAAGACGGTGATTATGTCTGCATTTTGCTGTGTGTTTATTATAGACTCAGAGTTGTCCAGGAGGTGTAATTTAACAGGTAGACCAATAGCATTAGCAATACAAACGTACGGGGTTTTGAATTCTAGCTTGTCCCTTAGTAAAAATGTGAATTTTTCAGGTCTCTAACGATGATGCACGACCATAGTTTTGTATTGTTTGCAAAAATACAAAAAGTATTGATCTGGATTACATGTAGCCATCAGGAGTTGTTAAATAAAGAAACTAATGCATGTTCGAGACAGGGTTCCGACCTGCAAATATCTCATTGCTTTTCATTGCATTTCTGGGTACTTTAACAACGATCAAAAACCACATTAATGTCCGCGCTGAGAGATCCAAATACATGCCACTCACAGTCGAGAATGCAAAGTGATCCAACAACCCAACAAGTATGCCTTGGCAAAGCACTTAAAAAATTTCACTTCTACGCATTTTAACGTTATAATGTACCGGTTCTGTAGACATGTTGTGGTGTTCGTAGACAGTACTTAACACTACAATACAGTACATTCATTTAAATATAGATGATATACAATATACATGTCGGGAAGAAATATTGTGCTTCAGCTTGATGTCACTTGTGATATAATCTAGCATTCAAAGGAAACTATCCATGTGACGTGACAGAGCCTGCGTGGTGCAACCATGGAGAAGTCAACCAGGAGAGAACAAGTTTGGTTCGCTGGATGTTTTCACCTCCTTCCTTCTTCTCACCGTGAGGATCACTACTCTCTATTGATGGGAAATTGTATGCTGCATTTCACATAAGTAGACTACGTTTTGACGGACAATGTAACCAACCTACGCACTATGTAAAGAGTAAATGCTCTCGTTGGCAAAGTATTGTATCAGCTGATGAGTTGTTGCAGGATGTATGTTGTTATGTTTGCGATATTGTTGATTACTATGAAAGAAAACAGTACTTAGAACTAAAAGTTGTGATTCGAAACTTAAATACACTTACAAAATTTATGCTTTGAATTATATTTTTTAAGTAATGCAATTTTTTTTTTTTTTTTTTTTTTTTTTTTTGCTTTTAGCGGGTTGGTTTAAAAATATGTTTAGCAATTATGGCGAAGCATGCAGAAATGTTTCCAGCTCGATTAATGCCGTTGTGCATGTGATCTTTTTCATCACATTCTTGCAAGTACCGTACTGGTCTCATCGGAATATTGTATCGATAGTGAATTTATTTTGTATTTACTTTCATTAAGCATAGTTGGTTGTAGGGGTTCCTTTTATACTGCATTTTCGTGCGCAATATGTAATATTATTGACATGCGTATGACTTGGTCTACCATTTTGCCTACCGTCATGAAGCGGCACAGTTTATTTTCATTCTGCAGTTTATTTTTGGGAAACCGGCGAAGTGTCGTGTTTATTTAATGATTCTGCAGATTATTTTGTATCAGTGGCAAACAAACGTGCCCAAGGATTGTCATAGAACATGTGTTCAGGAGTTGCAAATAGTAATTACGAACAGTAAGTCAGTGTGTTTTGTAAATAATTTATTTTGAAATGGTTATTATAATATTTAGAATGTACGTTGCTTAGAAAAACACAATTTAAACTCTGTTTTGTAGTGTAAAAATAACATGTTTAAGATTATGTAAAATCCAACTTCGCCAAAAATATTTACGCATGTACCGATTGTGTTTATTATTCAAATTGGTATGAACAACAACATTTATCATGTTTTCTTTCTGTGAGGTTAAAACTTCCCAGGTTATAATAATTTGGATATTACTTCTGTACGAGCAAAAATGTTCCACTTGGTATGGCTTATAATTTTCGGGGGTGTCTCAAGATTGGAAAAAGGTCTTCATTAAAGCAAAAAAAAAAAAAAAATCATATGCATTATAGCGAACATTAAAGTGCCCACTTCTTGCAAAACTTACTTCAAAAAAATTAACAAACTCACACTTCCTAGCATATACATTTACAACATTATTATTTTTGGATTAACGAACTTAAATTACTGCATAAACAAGGACATACATTCTTAAGACATTCATATTGCAGCCGCACCGAACAAAGCAATTTGAACAAAGCCCATTCGTTTCATCAATAAAATTTATTAATAAACTATTTACATCACTGAAACAGCCTTTGAACGATAAGTCGTCTGCTTTTAAGAAACTTCTTAAAAAGCATCTCGTCGAAAATGCATATTACAGCGTAGAAGAATATTTCTAATGAACATATAATGTGCTATAAATTTTGCAGCTATGTAGAGTTGTTAGTATTTGTATTGTAATCAAGTTATTGTACTTATGTTTATATTAGGATGAATATATTCTACGGTGATATTTAATTTGGGTATACAGTCTTACAAATAACGTCTTTAATGGAATTAGGTTTTTTTTTTGTGAATTCTTCTCTCTCTTTTTTTTTTTTTTTTTTTATTATATATATATATTTATGTGTTTATCGTTATGACAATTTCCAGCACATATGTTGGGTACAAGTGGAAGCTAAATACGTAAATAAAAAAATAAAAAGTGTTTGTGTGGGTGCACATTTCTTGTGCAGAAGTTCTGTGTGCACCTGATCTTGTTTGTCCAGTGTGAACACTCCTAATGATTTCCTAAACAGCAATGCAGTGCAAGATGTATCATTGGTTTGTTGCTGGCAATTTCAGATATGACGGACCTCACAAACTGAACATGTTAAGTCGAAGTGTCGGAAATGACATTCACGGAAAACATACAAAGGATCTCCCAGTCAGTTCTACCCCCGTAGGGTGAGTTTTGAAATTGTTTGCAGGGGTTTTTTTTTATTATGCCTTTCTGCTTATGCTGTTATGGGGTTTCAGTCTTGGGGCCTTACGCTTGGTACTTTGCTTCTTTGCCTTGATTTGGATTTTTTAAAATATTTGTTTCCTTTTTATTTATTTTACAAAATTATTTATATTTATTTACATTTTTATGTGTTTGCTTTTGTTATACATAGGTTGTACTGCTAGGAAATACCCCAATGTTTATCTCAGAAATTATTTTAACATTATTTTTTATTTTATACTTGTAAGTGGATTCTATTTTTCGTCTTGAGTTTATTTAACTTCTGATTGAATTCGATTTACCAAATTTTTACTTTTATTATTTTGTAAGTTTTGTGATTTTTTTTTTTATGTTTTGGTTAGCAGTGAAAAATTATTAATCTTTCACCTGTTAATTAATTTTCACTTTTCATTTGTCGAAAGAAATAAAGGAATGGTGCTTTGATAGCTTCATATTTTCTTGGTCATCATTGACAAATCGAATGCATCAACTTCATCGTTGTCCTGGAAATCTCGATCAGTAGTTTGCATCTCTCATTCCCTTCTTTCATACTTTTCAAAAGTATCTCTGTAGTCCACTTGTTGGGGTTGTGTGCAGAAGGTGAGAATTTTACAGTCTTCTGCAAAATTACCATTTCCAAATAGTGCTGTAATCTAGAGAGATGTTCTTTTTCGTAAGTGACTTTTTATTGGCTTTGAATGATGAATAACTTCTTACATTTTTTTTTACTGCCCTCATCTTTGAATTTTGGTCTTCCAAGTCCATTTGCTTCTCAGTTTTCCTTCTTCCTAACTTGTAGGTCGCCTCTCTGCATGATTCTCACTTTGTGTACCAATATCTCACTGCTAATGGGACTGCTTACATATTTGGCACATCTTTTTCACTTAGTTTTTTAAATTTTCCAGTAACATTTAATAACATTCAGTATGGTGAGTTTTTTTTTTTTTTTTCAGTATCATGTCTGTGTGACTAAGGCAGCGTGTGTGAATGATCAAATATTCATTTATATAATTACTTCTCCTTTGCACTCCCAACACAAATACCCTCGCGTGTGGCAACACAGCACACGCAAAAATACAAGAGCGCCGACTGTACTAAGAGATCAAACGATCAGCTGTGGAATTCGTTGTAATAAATTTTATTTTCAATGTTAAACTTTTTTTTTCCAATCGGTTTCAATTATCGTCACAGTCTGCGAGGAACTGTCTACTTCACCACGGCAGACCAGTGCCTCAACTATCAGGTTTGTGCTTAGAAAAATCGCTATTGACACTTTACCAAAAGCACACCACTAAGGCATGTTACAATGACAGTAAAAGGTAAAATAATGCAGATCTTGCATGCATTATCCAAACTACATTTCACAAACAAGATGTGTGCAGCCAACGTGCTCAAAAGAGTAAACATCATGGCTCTGTAAATGCAAAAATATACACAGTACCTACAAAAGACATATTCAAAAATTTAATTTAAAAAAAAAAAGGTTACTCACTTTTAAAAATACAGGATGTAACTAAATTAAACCTACAAACTTTGGCTGCAGGTTAATCACGAAAAAAGGTGAAAACAAATATGACTTATGGTCTGAAGTGAATCCTAAGGGCAGTACATATCTTTGAAGTTGGACCTGAAGCACAAGTGTATTACAAATACTGGAGGCGAAACACTGTATCTGGATAATGTGTAAACTTAATTTTGACGTGCAGGTTAATAATCCCAAGTGTGCTGCCACATCATGGAGAGTTATTCAAAATAAGGGGTAGTAACCGTGTTTATTTCCATGACGTAATTTGATGAGTGACAGATAGATGTTGTGATGTTTACAGATATTTTGTTTCATTACACTGTCACCCAACCTTGTCCATCAGCCGGCGTAAGGCCGCAGCGGGTCGCTCGCGCGCGAGTCTTATATGTGTGATACGGTTGGTGTGAGTGTTGCGTGTGCGCCAAAGTCCCCCCGAGGGCCCACGAGGGATGTCCCAGCGTGTGTTGAAGTTCTTTCTTTGTATAAGTGCCTTGCTCGTGTACTCACGTGCACGCCTCTGTGATTTAAAGGGTTTTTGTTAGTTTTAAGGAATTCTTTTGTAATATCATATTGCCGTGTACTCCTGTGCATGTTGTTGTAATTTGAAGGGCTGGTAAATTTAGGTATTGTTTTGTATGATTCATTTACCGTGCACTTTCTCGCACGTTATAGTGATTTCTTGTGTTGGTATTGTTCCATACCATTTTCATCTATGCTCATGTTACATCTTTGCTTGTGTAGTCCACGAGCCCGCCACTTTTGGCAGCGCGCACATGCTTCGCTTCCGATGGCCATTCTGCAGTCTCTTCTCCGAGCTCATGCCGGACAGACGCGTACCGTGTGGCCTGCGGGGGTTTCAATATTGCTCTTGCTGATATTGTAGATCTGGTCGTCTAATTATTTTAAAACCTTTTTGTTTCACCCTCGCAGTCAGCTTTTGGCCCACCTGCCTTTCGGGGGGCTCCTAACTTAATATTTTCTGCCACGAGGCGTTTTACCAGGTGTGAACTTATAATTTGTACCTGGGCTGAATCAGGCAGGACGTTACCTTAATTTAAGTGCAGCCGCCTGGATATTTTACAGTGTAACTTTTTTGTGTGTATTTTCTGTACCGCCTGAAGTGATAAAGTATAACTTTTTTTTGTTAATTACATGTTGGATGGCACTCGATTCTAACGAGCAGGTAGTCAACTGCATTTGTGTAGTTTAGCACCTTCCCAGTCGTGTTACAGTGCGAGGCATGTTCTGCGGCCAACAGCAGAACAGAAGAGTAAAGGCCCGGCGTCAAATAAGTAGCCACGCGGCAACGTCACGCCCTGAGAGTTTCTGCCTACCACATAACTGTGTGCATATACACTATCTGGCGCCCTGGGAATTTGTGGTTTAAACATGGTCACTTATTACCAGTTGACACCGGTAACAACACTTTATCCAGACACTCAGTGTACCATCTTAAAAGGTTTCTCCAGTCTACAATATTTGTAATGAACTGGAGTTTCAGGACCAACGTACGTACCATCCTTTGGGTCCACTTTAGACCATAAGTCGTATATATGTTTTCATCCTCTTTTTTTTTTTTTTTGTGAATAACCAACAGCCAAAGTTAGTCTGCCTAATTTCGATACATCCTGTAAAATGGGTGCAAATGTTTTTAAAATTAGTAAAATTCTTAAGCACATTCAAACTTTAGGGGCGAACAACGAATATGACAAGTCCCCGGAATGCACCGCTTGTACTGGGAATCGTCTCGGGGAAGAACCATTACGTGTGTGGAACGTCCGGCATGCAAAACGCAAACCAAATTGATGTGGTACCCTAGCATGCGCTCATTGTCACATACCTGAGTGAACAGCCTCTTCCACTGTGCCGAGGGTTCAATTTTACACTGCTTAAAACAATTTCCTACCACCACGAACAAACTTGGAACCTAAAAAAATTAACACAGAAACACGATTTAAAAAAAAAGTGGAAGGAACTCGAGCAGCCACCTTGAAATACAGGTATGTTTGTGTGTGTGGTTTTTTTTTCTGGGGTCAGAAAAAATTGTTGCAAAACGCAGGACATTGTAAAAAAAGGGAAAATTGTGCTGTGAAAACTGTAAAGAGCAAATGAGGTGGTTGTAAAATGTAGGAAAGTGTGGAATCAGGTGGTGTAAAAAAAGGGGAGTTCTACAGTAAGTCAAAACATACGTTACCTCTCTGCAACCGCCAGAGAGGAGAACCAGTATTTAACAGTGTGTGCCTAAGACTGCTTGTTAGTGACATGTGCACACAATATTATAAGTATCAAGAGGCTATTCATGTACCACCTTAGACCTGGTTAATAGTAGTATAAGCCAACAGACCACAGCCTCGGACAAGGAGATGGCAAAAGAGCAAGGTGTTTACGGAACAGCAGGAGTGCCACCACCCACGGATGGACGCGTGATTAGTTCTGCCAGCCGGGCACCACCGCAAACTCGCTTCTAGAAGTTCAATCTTCTCCTGGTTAACTATCACTGTGCGTCGGCGCACTCTGTAAATCGTCAGAAATGCTCACATTTTTTTAATACCCTGAAAACTTTTAAGTCATTCTGTTTCTGGTTTCTTGCTGTGTAATTGTTATATTCTGAGTGTAACTAGGTTATGTTAGCAGAATAGGTTGTAGTGTAAGGACAGCCTAGTTGTATAGTGTGTGCGTTGGCAGCTGTGACAGGGGACGAGTGTGATGATGTGTGGGGGACTCGACAGTCAGTGCGCGCTCTGGCGACATGGCTGACATGTATTAAAACACTTTCATGTGACTCTGGGATTGTTATGTAATGATGACCATATAAAAGTTATGTTTTCGATGAAGTACTAGTACTACATTTTTAGTTCTGCGAAAACCTTTAAGCTAAAAATTCCTGTACTAGTATATAAGTTACTAAGTCAGAATGTCATTGTGGGTTTAGATGAGTAAAAGTGAAAACGTAACAGTCTGATGTGGGGGAATGTACGTAAGCAATAGTAAACCTGTTCCTAAAAAAATGTGTGTAAAGGAGAGTCGGAATACAGCATCTGTGTGGTCTTGATTAGACTTAGGTGGAAACTAAAATTTCAATTCCAGAATACTTTAAAAAATATTTTGACATGACAGAGCATAAAATTGTAGCTTTCCAAACTTTCTTCAATTACAGCTCCGCAGTCTTGCTATAATTTTTTAACTGGTAACTGCTGAGAAGTAGCAGGCAAGTAGCGACTGCAGGCATCTGCTTCAAAAATCTTACTAAGCATAGTCCTGTTCCCAGACGTCCACAAAATAAAATAAGATCTGTGTTCGTAGGTTTTGGAGAAAAAAAAATGTACTCCCATAATGGTAGGTATCAGTAGTTTTTTTTTTTAACATTTATTCTGTGCCCGTACTTGGGCACAATGCAGATGCATACTTAAGTTCACGATAACAGAAAGAGAAAATAATTTTTTGAAACCAACATGCANATGTACTCCCATAATGGTAGGTATCAGTAGTTTTTTTTTTTTTAACATTTATTCTGTGCCCATACTTGGGCACAATGCAGATGCATACTTAAGTTCACGATAACAGAAAGAGAAAATAATTTTTTGAAACCAACATGCNTACTTGGGCACAATGCAGATGCATACTTAAGTTCACGATAACAGAAAGAGAAAATAATTTTTTGAAACCAACATGCAATATCAAGGGTTGTCATCGTAAACCAGGGCTGTCCAGTCTGTTGGGTGGAAGGGGACACCCAACGAAAAAGCTAAACTTCACTGGTAAATGGTATAAACATGAGAACGATTATTGTGGCCACTTTTTCTATTTGTCTGTTAATGACATGAAATGAGCGCAGTCGTAATAAACGTAATTTTAAAAAATATGAAACTAAAAAATGGCTACATTGTTATAATTAATATTTTATTGACCTACTGAATAAAATAATACAATCGTAAAAAATGTTGAAAGAGTGGTCGTTTGGAGGGGAAAGGGTTCGGGCAGCTTACTACCTGAAGTACACACTCGTCCACTCTTTTTAGTACAGGTATGGACAGAAGCTCACTGTCATTGGGAGATTAGAGGTCCATGGAAGGGATGAACAGACACAAAGAAGGTATTTCATAGAGAGATAACTTCCATGTATTCAACTCTAACTATAACACTAGTTCTACCTATCATGCGGGTACATAATTACAACCTGTGAAAAGTATAGAGAGTGCGATGTGCCTCCCGTTAGTGGCACTCTGCTTGCATCCCTGTATCACTGTTACTGTATATTAATCGAGGTAATGAACTTTATCTAGACGGGTTATTTAAGCCTCGGCTAGCTCAGTCTATAAATAGATGGTCCGTGCTCAGCACTTGCTCCTCGGTGTTTGTACCACGCTGCGTACACTGTGTTGCCACGACGAATATTCGCTTGTACAGTACGCTGGCCAGGACTGCAGCACCTCACTCGCTGCTCGGAGAGGCCTACTTCCTGGTTCCGTGTCTCTGGCGTAATTCCCTCTCTCTCCAGCTGATGAGAAACTTCCCCCCTGCATTTTGGCGCGAGAATATAGCCTCCCCTCTCCATCGCAGGGTGATGCTCCACATTTTTCTTTATTCTTTCGGTGCTCCGGGAACGTTGCGAGTTTGCCAGTACTCAATATGCATTTATTTGTGATCAATTTCTTTTACTTTAATATAGTATTCCCAATAACATGAAAATCCTGATTGTACATCCAGATACTTATATTTAGTTGGTTATAACTTTTAAGCTAAAATCCTCCCTTCACAGCAGATGATCANCCTTCTCTGCCTGTGCAACACGTGTGCAGCCGGAAATGGCCAGCCTCTCCCTTCACAGTTTTCAGTTGTTTGTCACCCAACAGATTCTTACACTAAATGCAATTGATTTAATCTGAAAAATAATGTGATATTATCGCATGCTATGAAACGACTGTAAAAATGATATGAAACAAGTACTTGCATCAACGTGGTCAATTAAGGCACCAGCCATACATTAAATATACATACACTATGTAGGATCATCACAAGTGTAACAGTGTATGCTATATAAGAGACTATCTGACACATGTGAACATTGCAAGGTTTGGTAACTTACACTACTGAGATCAACTTCTTTTAATTTGCTTAAACTCATCTTAATTTTAAATTTTAAATAGAGTATTAGGATTAAAGTAAACAGACAAGATATAATTTTCACATATTTTATAATTAAAATAAATACCTAGTTCAACAGCAACACATTCAACACCTTTTCATCAAGCAGCACATGTATGTTGTCATCTCTTCCGAGACAGCATTATCAATGCTGTCAATGCCATTCCTTTGCCACACAATGCCATTCCTTTGCCATACAATGCCATTCCTTTGCCACACAATGCCATTCCTTCGCCACACAATGCCATTCCTTCTCCATTTCCTGTAAAGTAAATCTTTAAAACAGGTATTATGCTACTTTAAAGCACATTTAAAAATAATTATGCGTAAATATCAAATAAACCTTATGCTTACTGTGATCTGCTCTGATTCTGATTGGCTGAAAAGGCTGCCTGACAGTCATTATTGCAGGATGCTAGTGCCATCTGTGTTTTGGGTAGGCAACTTCTTGAAATTATGGAGCAATCATTCCGTCTGTTTGTTTCCTCCTCCTGAATAAGGTGTACCATGATTACTGCAACTTCGGCACCACCCTGTCGATGGAGGGATAGCTTGCGCCCAAGGAGCATACAAGGAAAGAGTTGCTACTCAAGAATTTAACGAGAGAATCTTATCCTATTGATTTGTTTGCCAAAGTAGGTTCTGCTGTACTGCCAACATTACAATACATATTAAACTAATAATGCCAACTTTGTAATGTCCCAAACCCGTATTTTATGACTGGCCTATGTTTTTAGAACAATATTATTAACTGTCGTTTATTCAGTTATTTCACACCAAAAATGCACTCAATAGAATAATAATAATTATAACCAGGAGATGAAACACTTACTTCATAAACCATTTCATGCAAATATTTATGAAAATGCACACAGTATGAAATAACATGTGAAAGCCACATCATTAAATAATGTTCTGCTACCACCTTAAAAATGAAATTATGTAATCAAACACAGGAAAACTGACATGATAATTTATTGTACATATATTCACATGATGCACAAATTTTTTAATGCAACTATTAATTTTAAATGACAAAGTTGTAAGACCATAGAACCTTGCCTTCGGGTATCTTTGGTAAGGATTTGTTTTTCCTATTCGAGTTGCTGGGACCTGGTTTGTGCTCTCTGATGGAAGAGTTCCCCACATCGTTGGGCGTCCTGGCGCTTTCCGCTGCTGCCAGTTCTTCACATGGTCACCCGACTATGTTTTTGAATGCTACGGCAATTTCTGCAATAAACGCATGNCCGCTGCTGCCAGTTCTTCACATGGTCACCCGACTATGTTTTTGAATGCTACGGCAATTTCTGCAATAAACGCATGCCTAAATAAATGTGCACGGAACATGTAATCAGAATGAGCAGACGAAACAGGATGAATTTCAGTTATTCTAAAATACACAGAAACGTCGCAATCTGCAGCATGCACCTGAAATCCATGCCATTGTTTTCTTATAAGTCACAATGGTGACAAAAGTGATTATCGAAACAAATTCTTGAAATCTATTGTCTCCCCGGATTCGTGGATACAGAAATGTTGGACTTTGTCCAGTTTTCTCACGTTCTTGGGTATGTATTCATGTACGCGCACCAGCTCTCAAGACTTTGATGTCAACAGCCGCCCAAATCTCTCCACTCCACTCGTTATTTGTGCAGCCACTGGGCTTGGAAACGATCTTCATACTTCTCCTTCCATCCCACGATAGTGTTGCCAGATATTCTAAAAATAAAAATGAATGTGTTTGAGACATTGCGTTTTTGACACGCCCTACGAAGTTTGTATACACGACAGACGTTCATTTAAGAGCTAACACAGCTGCTGAATAGAACCAAAATATTAGACTGTGTTCAAATTGGCAGATTTTGTGTTAAAAAAAATATTCACGTGACCCAATTTCATATAAATAACCATGAAGTATTTTGTTATTTTGTATTTTTTTTGTATGCAGCAAACTTTTACGAAAATACGAACACACCAAAACACCACTGTATTTGTTTTCGTCTGGAGGCTGTGACAGTAATATATGATGCTATATTATTGTTGAACTTTTAATTTAAAATAGAATGACATCCTAGTCATTAAAACAATTAAATTTACTTAAATAGGCTAAAATTTTGATGAGCAGTTAAACAAGACTTGTCGACAGCGTCCGAATAGAATCCTACCAAATCACAAATTACTAAATAATGAAATATTCTATTTGAACACGGCCGGCCATAAACATTAAATAGGGACACCTGTTTATTCGCGGAAAGATTTACGTGCAGGATAGACTTGCAGCACGATTGTGAAACGTGACATATTTAGGAAACAAAAAAAACACTTCATACATGGGGTGATTATTCAAAAGTTTGATTCAAAATCTGTGAAGAAACTTCGAATAGACTGTACTTATTGTTCGTAATGACACGCACCCTGCTGTCGTGGAACTAGGACTTTATGTGAAATATAATGTAAATATAAACTTCACTTCAATAACGAAAGACCGTCTGAACTCCAAAAAAATGTGAGCAGGGAATATGGTCATGTTTTAAATTGGCTCATTAGTTAAACTAATTATTTTCAACTGTAAATAAGTAAACACTGTGATGTAGAGATGATGAATGAAAAGCCACTTTTGTGTACTATGATTTTGTCTGTTGCAGTTCCAAAACACCTTTTCAGTATTGTCTTAAATATTTACAGGATGTTTACTGACTTCTGCATTCTATACATGCACAAATGATAACGACTCACGTTATCTGTTGTTACTTACTATCAATGCGGATTTAACATCCTCATCCTTCGCTTTATCCCCTCTGCGCATATTGTTTGTATTTCTTGCACACAGATGATGTTTGGAATAATAAATAACATTAGCTGTATTTCATGTTCGAACATTTAAACAGCTGCTCACTTAACACTATGTTTGTGAAGTTAAGTCGTTAGTCCACCCAGGTCCTCAATTACTGTAATTGTTTTCTTGTAGCGGAAAGTTATGTATTTACTCTGTAATCTTCGACAATTAAATTTTACCAATTTATGCCTGTAGCCAGCTTAAAACTTGGTTAAGTCCATAACATCTACAGTCTTGTTTTTTTTCTCCTTTCCTCTCTCCCCCCTCCCGTGCTCTCTTGCCAAAGGTAACAGTTGATTGGGAAGCCAGAGTTAATTAACTTTTCTGCATAGTTTCTTCTGTAATTGTGATCTGTATTGTGGCGTTCTATGTTCTAATTGCTTAACATTTCAGTTCCCCTCCCTCCTTCGATTTTAAAGTTTCGAAGTTCTGTATTGATATTTTTTCTCCCCTAGTTGACAGATTGCAGTTTTGCAGAGGCGGGTTGGTGCTGTTGTGCCTGGCATTTGATGTTTTTGACACGCGTAACAGGATTTAATTATATTCGTTTCCCCGTTGCCTATCTCTGGTTATGAAAGTAGAAGTGTCTGGTCTGGCTAGCAAGAAATTCATTATTTTACGTTTGTACCAAACACTAATTCTATTTGAAGACATTACATGCGCCGTCATTTAAGCCGTAATATCAGAGTCCGTAGTTCATCCGTAATTTATATGTTATAATCACAATTTAAACTGTATTTAGAATGCACAAAAAAACCACTGTGTCTATGATTCACAGTATATTGTTTACATATAAACAAACACACGTGTGGACTGAGCTGTTGCATACAGGTGGGTCGATTGGGGCGTCCACGAAAATATGTTGATTTGCATTGGAATTGATGGCCGTGTCTGAGTTGGCCCAGAGAACGGTTTCCCGTGCTCTTGCTCTTGCAAACACGTCATTACGACATGAGAAAATGCTCGGCCGTCTCAGTTGTTAGGAGAGAGCGCGGGATAGCGCGAACACAGAGACGGTATGAAGTTGTGCCTTCGCTGGCGCACTCTCGCACATTCAGACCACGCCCCATGTTTTGCAGGATTTACAATAACCCGTTGTATCCGTCCGTCAATCACGTGACCAACAGCCAATACGAGGTGGCCATGAATTCTACCTGTTCTTGTGTCCAAACCTTGGCAAGCTTTAACTTTTGACGGACGGGTGAAATTACAGCCTTCTAAACTTGCAAGTTTTGTTACCCCATTCATCCCGAGTTATTTAGAAGGCAGTGTGTAGTGTGTGCAGTGTTTCGTTTCGGCCATCTTTTGTTTTCAAATATTTGTTTATGTAGCTGTGAAATGAAATTACGTTACATTTGTTCTGAAGATTTATTGATAATTACGTTTGCAAACACGAGTTCCCTCTTTGTAATAGTAAAACCAATAAAATGCTTTATATGCTATGTAAAAAAAAAAAATGTAACATCAATTAATTTTTATTATGTACGGGTATGCGCATTTGGGTACTTACAAACACAATACCGCCAAAGATATTCTCTTTTTAAGGAGAATTTTTATTTGTAGACAGTTTTGTTTGCATTGGTTTGCAGCAATGAACTGACGACGTACGAAGACTGAATGTAAATCGCTCGGCTGGGAGACAGACAGACAGACAGACAGACACGACGGGCTGTTGTACATCCTGCCGTTTACACGGTTTCAGTTTAGTTAGTTTAAGTTAAGTGTTAGTAGCTTTCTGAGCCAAAACTACGTTGCATTTTACCTGCAAGTCAATAATTCGGACTGTTTTAGACAACGAAATAACATACGTAACACGTATGTAGAATCATGTAAATATTTTTTTCCGACTGTCTTTTTTTTTTTGTCATTTTGCTGTAACATGACGAAAATGTATAAAACAAAAACAATAGTATTTTGTGCCATAACAATTATTCCGGTAGTCCTATAATTATTTGTAAAATTTTGTACTTTGCACGCAGTGTTTATTTAACGCGGTTGATTTTTCGAACAACAGATAGCGCGCAAGTCGCATCGCTCGCAGCGCCACCTCTACAGGGTTGTGATGTTGAATAGGTAGTAGTTCAAAGTGCTTGTGTAAGAGCGCGCCAGCGGTATCTGCGGCAGTGGCAAAAGTAACATTTAGAGCTGGGAGGGGAATCGAAACCAAAAATATCGTTATATCGGAAGTTCAGATATTTTATTGATATCAATAATTGCATATGAGTTTAGGAATACTCAGCCTTAGACGTACAACGGCTACAACATAATGTTACTCGCATGTCAGCCATCATGACATTTTGTATATATTGTGTACCTAGAACCGGTTGTAAATAAAAAAAAAACCTTTATGAATAGATCAGTTTTTTTTAGCAAAAGTTTACAAATTAAACCGTAAAAATGTATGAATACATTTAATACTTTAAACAATACTAGATGCACTCACTAACATGACAATTAAATTATATGTTTAATTATAATACACAAATTGTAATTTGAAACTTTCACCAAGATATTTGTTGCTTCAATATATTGTAGCCTACACATTAAGTCAGCATTTATAAATCATCACAAAAACAACACATGAATCATAAATTCAGAAGAGTGGTCGCGTTAGCGAGAACTGTGACTGGTTACTGCATAATCCTTAATGCATTTTTTTTCCCCCAATTGTAAAATGTAAACCTACCATTATTGTAGAAACAAAGCAATTTTGGAGGTTAAAATATTGGTAATTGGTTTACAGGCCAAAAAATTTTATCGGTGCAAAATATTGATGTACCGTAACTAAAATATCGATATATTTATTTTTCGATAATTATTGCCTATCCCTAATGGTGGAAAAACAGCAGTGTTGAAATAAAAACAATTTTGCAACCATGTTCGACATAAATCAAAACAATGTTTTCATTCGCGTCGCCATTTCTGAAGCCCGTCTGTCTTTCGTCATATAATATAGGTTTATTATTAATTTCTAATCTAACAAATTCATTGTGCCGTCGTGCATTCAACGGCACAACAAATAGAAACACTGGCTTGGCGCGAATTTTTCGAACAATAAGTTCGTTTTTTCCCCGTAACCTTCAGCTGTCTACACATGAACTCGGCGGTATTCTTGTTCCGCTTAGCTTTAAGGTTGAACTTCACCCCTTGTGCAGCAAATTCTTCGTTTTCTAGTCATAATTCTGGATTCATAGTAATTACTGACAATGTAAGATTACAGAAAAAAAAATACATTTTACGAGTCGTTTAATATTTTTGTGCGTGTTTTTAGTTGTGTGATTTATCTTCTTGTTGTGAAAAGTCGAGAACATATTTATATTTTACTAATAAGTCCTCGAATTTTTACAAGAAGCAGATATCATGCAATTAAAATTACGCACATAAATATTAAACGACTTGTAAAATGTAAATTGTTTATAATCGTACATTGTCAGTTATTACCATGAATCTGAAATTATGACGCGAAAATTAAGAATTTCTGCAAAAGGGGTGAAGCCAAGCTGCAATATGGCCGCCGAACAGTCTGCGGAGCCCCAGCAAAAAACGTTTTATTAAAAAACCGTCCAACGTGTCTGAGTGAGGTCTGCTTACGAATAGCATTTAAGAAACGTTATGGATGTGTATACGTTTTTCAGCTCCTCCATTTCTCTGTAAAGCATGTTTTTGTGACAGTGAAAATGGCTCAAACGGGTGTTTTCACGGTCAATTTTAGGTATGAACATTCCGGTACAAAACATTACAGAAGGAATAAGGACGTGCGTGAAACCTTTATTTTTATTATTACGTCGTAAAACGGTAGGGTCTCCGCTGAAAGTCTCGTAGTTTGGTAATTTGAATTTTTGTAATGCGTCAGTTTCGAAGCTGACAAAACGCGACAACGCAAGTTACACAAATACGTCATTGATTTTGTAGACAAAACGGATCACGTGACCATGTTGTTAACAAATAAAGTGGCAATCGGAACACGGCCTCGCTTTAGAGGAGTCCCTGTCGTGCTCGACCACGGCATGTGGTTGCTGTGGGTGATCTCCACATCCGCGCGTTGCGTCGGTGCACCGTGCCACCGCCGAGATAACACGTGGCCTCGTCGCCGAACACCGAGCGTGAGAGAGAATTGTCGTTCCACTTCCTTGTCGAGTGTGCACGCACAGAACACCACTCGCCGTCCTTGGCATAGGACGAGTACTAGTTCGATTCAGAACACGCCAGGTAGTCGTGTGGGGGAATGGTCAGCTCTCAGCTGGCTGAGCGGGTAAACGTATTTAGTTTATAGAAAATATTTCATTTACATTGAGTATCATTAAATTGCGATGTTTGAGTTCTGATTTAGTTATTTATTTATTTTTAATAATTTTAAATTATTATACAATTAAAGTTTTATTATTTTTATTTGAAAAAATATTTTTTGTTATAGTTTATTTGTTTTTTGAAGGGGGTTTTTTTTTGTTTTTTTTAAGTAGATGTTTTATTGTACCTTTTGTATCGCGTGGACTTCTTACGGAACTCCTCCGGATACGTCTTCGACGGAAACACGGGTACCCGTAAGGGAAGGGGGGTCCTGTTGATTTCCCGTTACATATAACCAATTTGTCTGTCGAGACTGCCCGTGCCGACGTCGAATGCTCTTGAGCAGAAAGGGGTGCAGTGCCGTGCCCGAACATCACGCCGCAGACTTGCAGTCGTTGAACTGCAGAACGCAATGCCATCTGTCGTGGGGTTGTCGTACTGAAGGGAGCTCGTCTGCTGGCTACTTCACAGTCTCTGCACCAGGGAGGCGCCTAGCTCGACCAAGTAGAACATTCCAATCGTCTCTTGGCATTGAACGGACACGCTCGCTGGCGTGTGGGATTCCGGCACGCCTCAACCAAACATCGAGTCGTCACCCGAGTGATTCAGAGCCCATTCGGGTTGTGATGGGAAAAANTGTAAGCAAAACTTTGTCAGGCGTGTATCATGTGCTCCATCGCTGCTATGGGCATTGGACTGGCGTGCTGTTGCGTTTGCCTAAGTGACTTTGGCTCTAGAGGTGGGAAGTCCGTATATGCTGTCCTCGGTAAGGTGAGCACTTTCGAGGCTCTAGTTACTTTTTTCCTTTAAGCCGTTCTTTATACTTCAACCACCTTTTTAAACGAGTATTGCCATGTAAGTGATACAAAGTGTGTAAGTATATTCCACCGCACTCGGAAGTTAGCATCTAAGGCTAAAATGAAGTATACGTATTGGCTATTATTCCAAATGAGGGGGCTTTCAAAAGTGCTCACTTTACTGCGAATAGCCTATAGCAAGGTTGGATGCATGCACCTCGAGTACGTTTGTATGAATCCGACCCGAATATTTTGAGATACGGTGCGTTGAAAATAATAATTTTATTATTATTATTAAGTATGTGGTAATACTCCGAAATTGTATTTTTAATATTAATAATATTTTGAAAGTAATCGGCAGGCGTAGTCTGAAGTTTTTCTTCTTCTCGCAGATCACATTGGATGCACGTTTAATAGTTTCGTAAAAAAAAAAACCTGGATTTGAAGCACTCTGTAACGCAGTTACGTGCCAAGTAGACGGGGCCCTTAATTAAAATGATGGTAGGGCAGAAATGTTTGCGACTTGTAGCAACCCAAGTTGGGGGGATGCCTTTTTTTTTACATTTTTACTACTGTAGTGGTACCCATGTGTATCGTTAGATATAAACTTTGGTACTACGTTACTAAGGAGGATTTCGAACTCGGCACGATCACATAACCTCTAACAGTTCCTAAAGTCAGTTTTAAAACGAGCCTGCTAGATTGCTGTCACCGTGCATTTATGTATAATTTGTAATACTCTGAGTATAGGGATGGCTGGTGTATGATTAATCACAGCATTTGCATATTGTGAAACTTTGCGACGTACGATTGTCTATTACATTGCAATACAATGAAACTCCATTAGTTACGTTTCGAAACATTCACCTCAGCTGTCGTCCTTGTATATATATATTTTTTTAAATCTAAGTATTGCGAGCGTAGTGATTATTTGCGAGAGTAACGACATACCACACAATCCGAGGTCCTCGTAGGGTCATTACCACGCAATGCAAACGTCTTCCGTTCATGTTTTTACCGAACGTGTCGGCGACGAGATGACGGCGAAGCGGTTGAGGAGGTGTAAAAGTGGAATGGGAGGACGAGTCGCATTTTTGAAAAAGAGCTGGTGTTTCTTTAAAAATTTCGGCTCGTGCACGTCTTGACTAGGGAGTTGTGTGGATTTCTTAACGATTTCAGTATTTTTGAGTATTCGTGCAAATTGAACCGTTTGATCACCCGCGGTATTGTTCGTCACAGTCGAAACTTTTCGTAAATACACACCAAAAGCTTCGCATCACCGGGATTTTTGAGTTACTAGGTTGATCATAGCCCACGAGCCAGTGGAGGGATTTGGGCGGGTCGTAACATCGAGGTCTTGAGAGCCAATGAGGGCGAAGCGAGTTGAGCATCGGGCAGCGCCGGAATGTAATGGTGGGGG
>NQII01000807.1:636223-673667 GCA_002778355.1 Clitarchus hookeri
AGGCGTCATCCGGCACGATTCCCACATGCGAAAATCCGGGGATCGAGTCCGAGTTCGTCTTAGTGGGAGGCGAGTAGTCAAACCACTACTCCACTGCAGCCCTCCCCGGAAATAAGTGGAATTATCCAAGTTAGTATAAAGGAATTTCTTGGAAATGCTTTGTTGATTCACGTGTAGTTTCGTTAAAAAAAAAATCAAAATTTAAAAAGGTCGCAGGGTAAATGACTCCTTAATTGCCTGCAATTTGAATTTGATTAACCTTTTGCAATTAGTTAAGTGAAAAATTTAAAGTTCAGTATCCTCATAATTTGCTAAGTTATCATTCAGTTTATTTGTGTATTTGCGCCGAGTAATGTGTTACAAAGACATGAAATTTCCTCAAAATTTAGAATAAATTGGCAGCTCAGGTTAGTGCCCGAGTTCGACCAGTCGACCAATAGATAGATTAATAAAGGGGTAGACCGGTTATAAACTTCTGTGCGTGTACCAAACATTGACCTACCCCACACCAATACAACTGTCAAATTCACATGATCAACAGTGATTAACGTGTTTGTTTATATCTTAATTGTCAGAAGACAAGCCATTTTATATATGAATGAAATAATTTTTTCGATGTGGGCTTAATCTAATTGCATTGAGAGTTGGCCAGAGGAAGTGTACAAATATCAAAGCACTTGTTAACATAAGAGTGTTCTAACTACAAATCCTATCCGTGTGGTTTTTGATAGTCGTAATGGCAGAAAAGCAGTTCAATATTCGGACACAGAGAGTGGCTACTGAGCAACTCGGGCACGCACTCTACCCCATTTCCTCCCTGACCACCACCTCACACCCACAGAAACGATTTACCAGCCTGCAAGTTAGTGATGTTTCTTAAATCCGTGTGATTATGGTTTTCAGTTGTGTGTTTTTTATTCCTAGGATTTAAGTTCCACCCCCCCCCCCNTTGTGTGTCGTGCGCCCAACAACAACAACAACAACAACAACAACTCATCCCTGGGCATCGTTCCAAAATATTACTCTTTCCTCTTTGGCTGCCCAGAGACACTCTGAAGGAATGTTTTACTCGCTCTTGACGGTGTCCAAAAAACTACAGAGTAGTGAGCTTCTTTCACACGTCATGTGTACTATTTCCGCAAGTAACAAAGGGTAAATTTGAAAAGGCTGGAAGCTTTACTTGAATTAATTTTAATAAAAATAATGTGCATGTTTAGGTTACAGACAAGTGGCAAATTCCACATGGCAGATGATAAAATTAGTGTTATGTATTTAACTGTGAACTTGTATTTACTGCTGCATTTTTGTACATAGCTTTTATGATCAGGTTATAGTGTGAGTATAGCTTGTTTGTTTGTGTACACACACACAGCCTACACATACACACTTACAAAAAGTTCTAAAAAGTAATATATTTTTGTTATTTATATTTGTTGACGCAAACGTGAGTCATGTTCTGATGGTGNAATACAGCCTACACATACACATACACACTACAAAAAGTTCTAAAAAGTAATATATTTTTGTTATTTATATTTGTTGACGCAAACGTGAGTCATGTTCTGATGGTGTGAAATAAAACTAATTTTGACATTCTGATGTTTAATGCTGCACAATACATGCACCGAAGATGCTACATGGGAACACACACACTGCCAAGAGCCTGCTCACACCACCTCTCCCTTGTCGTCATTGAATGGCAGAGGGCAGAGCTTGGTGATTGCTCTCTTGAATACACCAGATGATGTCTGCACTGATGCGACTCGAACTCTTCCATCCTCACCAGTGTGAAGATCCACAACATGCCCCATGATCCACTTAAGAGGAGGGAGATGGTCCTCTTTAATGATAACCAGCTCTCCAACTTCCAGGTTCCGGATTTTTTATGGTCCACTGGGTCTGGCTCTGAAGAAGACTCGGGTACTCCTTGGACCAGCGAGACCAGAAATGTTGCACGAGCTGCTGTGCATGCTGCTATTGGGATAGTCTGTTGATGGGTACTTCTTATAGGTGTGGTTCAACTGTGGTAGTGAGTGCATCACCGATTAGGAATTGGCTAGGGGTAAGGGGTGCTAGGTCCTTTGGATCACTCGAGAGAGGCGTCAATGGATGGGAGTTGAGGCAGGCCTCTATTTGGGTCAAGTACGTGTAGGTGTACATTTATTCATATGTCAGCAGTGCTGCTCCAACAACTCTCCGGAGATGATACTTGAGCAGTTTCACCGCAGTCTCCCATAGACCACCAAAGTGGGGAGATCGAGGTTGTGCAAAGTGTCATTCAATACTTTCTGTGGCTAACATATTTCTTAAGGCACCGTGGTGTTCTTCAGTCTGATACAGTTGGTACAACTCAGTTAGTTATCTATGTGCTCCAACAAAATTTGTAGCATTGCCACTGTAGATGTGGGCACACCTCCCACGCCACAAGATAAACCGTTTCCATGTAGCCAAAAATGCAGCAGTAGTGAGTCCTGTCACAAGTTCTGCGTGTATAGCTTTAGTACTGAGACACACAAATATGGCCACATAGGCCTTGATGGGGAACCTCCTCGTTTAAGACTTGACCGAACAAGCACAGGTCCGCA
This sequence comes from Clitarchus hookeri, assembly GCA_002778355.1. Classification (NCBI taxonomy): domain Eukaryota; kingdom Metazoa; phylum Arthropoda; class Insecta; order Phasmatodea; family Phasmatidae; genus Clitarchus; species Clitarchus hookeri. The sequence goes on from NQII01000807.1 coordinate 638,809, forward strand.
GAAGTCTATGCCTGTGTGCAAGAATGGTCTAGATGGCTGCAGTCTCTGGTAAGGAAGTTCACCCATGAATTGCTGAGCCATCCTGGGCTTGTTCTTGAAACACCACATGCACTCATTAACTGCCAGGCATGCTAAATTACCAGTATTTTTGTCTAATCCCTACAAGCAAGAGTTGTGGTCCNTACGCCCCCTTAATGGTCAGTATTTTTGTCTAATCCCTACAAGCAAGAGTTGTGGTCCAACATGAAGGTGTCCGACATATTCATCTGATGCAGTGAGTTTAGCTACCTTATTGTTTTTTGGAAGAATGACAGTGTGGTTTTAGTCATAATCAACTAATGACTTCTAGATTCTTCCCCCTACCCTAAGCAGTCCCGATTCGTCAATAAATGGTTGCAACTGTCTTGTTCTGCTTCTTGTGCTGATCTGTCTTACAGACTTTATATCACACATTTCCTTATGAAACTCTTTACCGTGTTCGAATTTTATTACCCTTTCCAGGGCTGAGGCTAGTTCTGGGACCTAAAGGGGACCATTTACACATTCTGATAGGGTCTTTTTTTGCATTTGCAATGAATCTGCAGCAATAGGCCATCAATCATTTCAATTTTTGTAGTGAGGAATATCTGTCTACGAGTCCCAAGTTTTGTGGGATGGTGATCAGGCTGTGCAGCTGTCTTTGTTCAGGTGCATCACTTACAGTAACCTTAACTGTACATGGCCATGCATAACTTTCCTCACACAACCATCTTGGACCATGCCACCAACCAGTTACTGCTGCTACCTGCTGTGGTGCCACTCCTTTCGAAACATGGTTGGCAGGACTGTCGGCAGTACTTACGTGTCTCCATTCCATGTTTGGGTGAGTTCTTGAATTTCTGACACTTGATTGGCAACTAATGTCTTCCAAGTGCTAGATGGAGCCTTCAGCCATGACAGGACCACAGTTGAATCTGACCACAGAATGCAGCTACTATAAGATGCGTTCATTATCTTCAGTGTTTTTTCGATCAATTGCGATAGCAGCAATGCTGCACTCTACTCCAAATGGGTTAGAGATACCTTCAGAGGCGCCACGTTAGATTTGGAACATATGAGATTGGCACACACAGTCCCTGACTCGTCAGTATGTTGGAGGAACACACATGCACCATATGCCAATTCTTAGGCATCGCAAAACCCATGTAATTGTATATCCCTGCCATTATGAACCTGGGGATCTGAGTTCTGTTGAGCTCTAACAAGTACCTTCGAGATTGACACCAAGTTGTATGCTGAATTGATGGCAGTGATTCATCATATTCCAACTGAAGTTGTCACAACTCTTGCATTAACAGCTTGGCCTTCAGAATTACTGGTGCAATGAGTCCTAGAGGATTGAAGATCTGTGAAATATCTGACAGTATTGTCCGTTTAGTAATTTTTGAGCTTCGTGAAAATTCCTTGACATTATAGCGAAAGTAATCCTGCTCGGAGTTCCAGAGAATGCATAGTGTTTTACTTGAATGATTATCAAGAGAGTCGACATAGCTCTTGCTTTCTCTTGCATCATTTGGCACATTGCAAAGAACTTCTGGAGGTCCATTTACTAAGTGAAATCCTCCACAATGAAGCAAAGAGGTTAAATCCCTTTGTAGAGCTGTGGCTTCATCTAATGTCTGCACCCATCATTACATCATCCACATAGAAGTATCTTCTTAGAATGATCGCCGTCTTTGGAAAGTCATGTTATTCATCTAATGCCAGCTGATAGTGTTTTTATGGCTAGAAATGGTGCTGAGGCTGTCCCATATGTGACAGTCTTGAGCTTGTAGATTTTTATTGCACTGTTGAGGTGATCACACCATAAGATCCTTTGTAGATCTGCTTGGGATGGGTCGATGAGAATTTGTCAGTACATCATGGCAATGCCAGCTGTCACGGCAACTCTGTCTTGTTGGATTGTAGGTGACAGTCCTGTCGAAGACTTAGCTGAAGCATCAAAAACAATTCGCAACTTTGTCGTTGTGCTAGACTCTTTTATGACTGCATGGTGANCGAAGACTTAGCTGAAGCATCAAAAACAATTCGCAACTTTGCCGTTGTGCTAGACTCTTTTATGACTGCATGGTGAGGCAAGTAGAATTGGTTAGGATTGCTAACAGTGTCATCAGTGACTGGTTCCATGTGATCTTGCAAATAATTTTCTTGCATAAGTTCCGAGTATGTTTGTTTGAGATAACAGTTCTTCATAAACTTCCTTTCCAGTTGATGCAGCCAAATTTGTGCCCCCTCTCTTGAGTTGTTTGACAAGTTAACATCATTCTTCAATGGTAACTTGACAATGTAACGTCCTTGATCATTTCGTCTAGTAGTCTCTGTGTAATTGGTTTCACATAATATTTAATCAGGTGAGAAGTGGAATTTTGTAATGCATGTTTCTAGATGCCAGAAGTTCTGTATTTGCTTGTGCAAATCCTCATTGGTGATAAAATGGCATATGTACAAGGGTTCAGTGTTAGGCGAANGAAGTTCTGTATTTGCTTGTGCAAATCCTCATTGGTGATAAAATGGCATATGTACAAGGGTTCAGTGTTAGGCGAAGTGACCCTTCCAGATGCAGCCCAACCAAAAGTGGTTTTCTGAAATGTTGGTGCATTTTCAGCAGATTTGAGTTTACCAATGCATAAAAGATTAAAAAATACCTCTGCACCCAGAAGCATGTCAATTTTGCTAGGCGAAACCCTGGGTCTGCCAGTTGAATTGATGATGGAATCTTCCAGCTGGATGTATCTACTTCCACCACAGGTAGTTCGTGAGTGATTGTGGGAAGCACAAAGCTATTCAGAGAACAAGCATATGAATTGAGTCGAGACTGAATTGTACAAGAGACAATATAGTTGACCTTAAATTTTGACTGACCTATTCCAGATGATATCCTTTGCCTTTTTAAGCCTAACGTCTGAACAGCGTGTTCGGTGATGAAGTTTGTTTGTGATACAGAATCAAGAAGTACCCTTATAGTTATACAACCACTTGGTGAATTTTTTGCATTTACCAATACTGTAGACAAGAGGATCTTCGACATTTCTTTCAGTGGTATTTGCTGTACATGTCACTGTAGTACTTACGCCTGCTTCTTCGTGTTGTGCATATGGAGCACTAGCCTCCTGTGATCGCGATGGTGGCTGTTCTTGCGTGTGTACTGCTGGAGTTGATGTACCTTCCATGTGTAACAGTGAATTGTGTTTTTTATTACAATTCTTGCACATGCTNTGTGTACTGCTGGAGTTGATGTACCTTCCATGTGTAACAGTGAATTGTGTTTTTTATTACAATTCTTGCACATGCTAGAGGTACACTGGTTTAGTTGATGACCACTCCTAAGACAATTAAAACACATTCCAAGTTCCTTTCCTGCTCGAATGCGTGCAACTGTTGGCATTTGGTGTAAGATGTCACACTGGTAAAGATAATGTATTTGGTCACAAATCTTGCATTTCACATTGTGTGAGGTGACACAGGACACAGTACTTGGATAATACCGACGAGTCACTGTGTTAGGGCCCCCTTGTGACAACGATGTGCCCAGTCTATGTGATCTACTCAGATCAACAGCTTCTAGTACGTGACATCGCTGCAGTAAGAACCTCGTTAATTCTGCTAGTGTTGGCAAAATTGTTACTGGTGCTGTGGTTTCCCATTCTCGTATTGTTGTGTTGTCGAGTTTACTCGTTATTAAATGAATCGAAAGTGTATCCCAACTCTCAGTAGGCTGGTTTAGCACCGTAAGTGCTCGTAAGTGTTTATTGACATTGTCAAGTAACTGTCTTAGGTGAGTAGCTGATTCTCTTTCTACTTGGGGAAGANTGCTCGTAAGTGTTTATTGACATTGTCAAGTAACTGTCTTAGGTGAGTAGCTGATTCTCTTTCTACTTGGGGAAGATTAAACAAGACTGACACATGCTTACTCACAAAAACTCTTTTTATTCTCAAACCTTTCCCTTAAAAGATTCCAAGCGATAGTGTAGTTCTTGNACATGCTTACTCACAAAAACTCTTTTTATTCTCAAACCTTTCCCTTAAAAGATTCCAAGCGATAGTGTAGTTCTTGGCTGATGTATCTAATGACTCAATTACATCGGCATCATCGCCTTGTAATGATGATCTCAAATAATTAAAAAAATTTTATGTCACTGAGGGATGTATTATTGTGTATTAGAGATTGAAATGTATCATAAAAACAAAACCTCTCGTCATATGGGCCACTAAATGTTGGGATAGTGATTGCCGGTAGCTTATCAGCTGCCACAAATGCCGGTTTCCCCTTGTGCACTATGCGATCTATGGTTGCGACTTCTGCTGCTGCTAATGTGAAATTCAATTGCAGTAACTAAATCAAAATGTGTGTTCTTAAAATGCTTCCCTTTCAGTTAATTGAGCTTGTAACTCATCAGTGATTTCTATTTCTGATTGAACATTNACATGCTTACTCACAAAAACTCTTTTTATTCTCAAACCTTTCCCTTAAAAGATTCCAAGCGATAGTGTAGTTCTTCGCTGATGTATCTAATGACTCAATTACATCGGCATCATCGCCTTGTAATGATGATCTCAAATAATTAAAAAATTTTATGTCACTGAGGGATGTATTATTGTGTATTAGAGATTGAAATGTATCATAAAAACAAAACCTCTCGTCATATGGGCCACTAAATGTTGGGATAGTGATTGCCGGTAGCTTATCAGCTGCCACAAATGCCGGTTTCCCCTTGTGCACTATGCGATCTATGGTTGCGACTTCTGCTGCTGCTAATGTGAAATTCAATTGCAGTAACTAAATCAAAATATGTGTTCTTAAAATGCTTCCCTTTCAGTTAATTGAGCTTGTAACTCATCAGTGATTTCTATTTCTGATTGAACATTGTCAAACTCAGCCCAGCACTGTTCCAATTTAGGGAGGCATAATCTTAGTTGTTTTATGTCTTGCTGAGGATTAGCATCGAAGCTATCAATATACTTTTTGAACCTTGTCATGCAAGACTTAATTTGGCTCGTTTTTACTACTAAAGTCTTCAAAGATTCAACCACAGTGACTGTCGTAAACATACGCTACTACTTGACCCATCTAGATCACTGGAATAGGTGGTTATCAATTAGGAGCGATATGAAATGAGGATGAAGCAAGGGAAAGATTGGCTGAGCACACTCACTCACCAGTTGGTTATTTGCTGTATCCAGAGTCCTGCGCTCCTTCCTGTTGATTCACGATCTGTTCTCGTAGTCATGTAGTGACGCACACTGGCCGCGCCATCGGTGATAGTTCAGACAGTGTTCACGAACCGACTTGTTCACACTACTAGTTTTAGTCTCGCGATGGTGAGGTGGTAACGAGCGCGTCGACGCGCTAAGTCCGATTTGCGATTTATAGTAACTATTCCGGAATACATCCGGGCCGCCCGGAGGACCAAAATCTTGACGCAAACACGCGTTACGTTGCTGATGGTGCGAAGTTAAAACTAATTTTGACATTCTGATGTGTAATGCCGCACGGTACATGCACCGAAGATGCTACAGGGGTGCACACACACTGCCAAGAGCCTTGATCACACTTTCTGTCCCTTGTCGCCCCTGCTTGCCACTACCTGTAATTCCCCTTTCCACATTCCTTCAAATGTAGACGCCAATGGGAAGGGGGGAGGACCATCGGGCACCTCTGGGAAGTGCACTGCGCCTGCGCGCCTGTTTGAGACCTGATGCTCACTATTACCAACAACATTGGTTGCTTAATCGTGGCCATGTTTGTATACACAACATTGTGCTTAAATTATGCTCTTTCCAAAACCACATTTACTATTGTTACTCTGTCGCACTACTCTCCGAGTAGCGGTTCGGAGCGTCGCCCAGCGCGCCAGTGGAGACTGGGGGCATGTGCGATATCAACTTTTCAGTATCGTTTCGAGTCGTGTTGACCGTATCTCTATTAATGCGATATATCGCTCCCACAAAGTATCGAAGATCGATGGCTATATATCGCAATCGTCACGCCATCGTCGCGTATCGCGATACGCGATATGTTGCTCTACGCTGTCGGATCGTATCGCAGTGCCGATATTTCCGTGATATGGTGTCGTGATCGATACATCGCCCCGTCGCAGAGCCCTAGTGGGGCCGTATCGCCCAACGCCAGGATGACGCAGGGGTCGGACGTCGCTCGCGCACGCACTCTTGCGTGACCCCGCGTGTTTGCACGCCGCCGTTGTATAATGGCCTTCCGTAACGGTTGTCGCCGGCGGTGAAGGAGGAGGGAGGTGGAGTCATGGATCGCCGACTGACTCAGCGCTGCCGGTTTGCTTCATGGAAGGGATGTTGCATTGCAGGACTTGCCCGTGAGTCAGCATGCCTTGGGATTCCTTGCAGGACAATAGCGGAGGCCCTCGCCGAATTTCTCTTTACCCCCAGCAGTGAGCTATTTGTTTTTATTTCATTTCGCCGTTATTTATACTGGCGAAGTTAAGGCTTCAATGCCGTCCCTTACGCTTAACCAGGTATAACATAATGTGCACATGCGTAAACATAAAGAGCAAGAAAATGATTAGATAAATACTTGAATTAACAAAAGGCGAAACAGAAATTTGATAGCGCAAATATATTAAACTCTGAAAAATAATCTATGGTTTCTAATTATGTACATGTCTTGAACAGGACTAGAGACAAGTGAATGTTTAAAGAAATACAAATTACAATAGGACAATAATATGTATCATAATCCACATTACCAATCATAAATATAAATGTGCAGAACCTACAAAGAATTTAAGAGGGGNACAATAATATGTATCATAATCCACATTACCAATCATAAATATAAATGTGCAGAACCTACAAAGAATTTAAGAGGGGAAAAAAAAAGAGATTTAATCTCAACTCACTAAAATAAATAAACATATCTACAATAAGCACTTACAGATTAATGAAGATTGAATGCAGCAACTCCTGGAAATAAATTCACGAATCAACAACAATTACTTACACATTAATTAAATTGAACGTATAAACAGACAGGTGTAGCTAGGGTATTCAAATAGTTAGAAAAAAAGTAAACAAATTATTTGTTATTGGTCTTCATCTAAAGTGCGCTAACCTGCTGCAAAATAACGTGCGCGTTTGTGTAAACAAATTCACGTACAGTGTTTTACGAGACCTTCCTAATTGCCAAATGGATCTCATTAGAAGCAGTTGCATTTCTTCTAATTAAATAAACTATGGAATATTTCAACGTAATTTTTGTAGGACAGAAATGAAATTCGGTATTTTTTTTTTCGCTGATTCATAAATTTGGTTATTGAAACGTAAACGTAATCATTAAAAAAGTGTCAGCTAAAACCACTGTGTGTAGCCCTCTCTTTACGATATTTATTCTCATGTAAAACCATGTTTCAAACTATTGTGAAAAACTTGTATCTTCTGTGAACGGATTGCTGTGTTAGAAACCTGTAGTCGCCGCTTCAATTATGAGAAAACAAAACACACGCGAAGCTTGTTTATGCAGTTTTCCACCACCGTCGCAATGATTCCTAACGGCCGGATGTGACCTTGAGGTGGCTAANGCGAAGCTTGTTTATGCAGTTTTCCACCACCGTCGCAATGATTCCTAACGGCCGGATGTGACCTTGAGGTGGCTAATATTGTTTACTAGCGGTCCCCCTTAACCCCTGTTACTGTTTTAATACTCTAGGTGTGTGTGTTTCGATAGGGAAGTGAAGTTCCCCGTCAGTCGTGTTGTCTAACATGTTGTAGTGTCGTGATGTCTAAACATGTTGTAGTATTGACGGCAAGTGGCTAGTTCAGGTCGTGTGTGGTACGTCGGCGAGTCCCTTCAAACCGAGCAACTGGCCTCATGGCCTGACTCACATAAGTTGGCGAGATTCTGACAGTCAGTGAGTGGCAACTTGAAGCATACGAAACAAACAACGTGCCATTTACAAAATCCTGTATCAGCGGATGCACGAACGAACACAAGTTAATATTACGTTGGCTATTCTGAGTGCTCTGCCGACGCACATCAGACAAAGTGCTCTGCCGACGCACATCAGACAAGCAGAAAATACGCGGATAAGAAAGAGTTCCTAGATTAATTAATGCATTTTATTTCACGTGGTCACAAAGCAGTGGCTGTTAGTATTACAAACTAAACTTCCTGATAAAGTAGTATAATGTATAGGTGTTCAAAATGAAATGCACAGTAAAACAATCTGTGTCCAAATGAAACGCAACTTCAAAACCTTCTGAGTTCTTTTCACGTCGTCGTATCCTCACACTCCATCCATGCTTTACATACGTGCTTGATATATTAAGGTTTTCGTATGTCTTTATAACGTACCATAACAAATTAATATTTTTCTAATAATTTGACGAAATATTTTAAATTTGTGTCGTTCCGAGCCAGTAATAGAACAGTCAACTTTTAAAAAAACGGGATCAAGAGTCTGGCCGTGCTGCTGTCTCTTGAGCAAAGCAAACAGCTTACACCTCGCCCTGCCATGCCATGCGCGCCATCTGTCCGCTCTTTCCCGAAGCATCACCAGCCAGAAAATATAGCTCTCGTGTGCAAAATATAACAAATTTATGAACAGATACCAATAGTTTTATTTTTCCGCGAGCTCTACATAATTTTTAAAGTAACATTTCGGGTACAGCGATTTTGAGTACAAGTAATTTCCATTCCGCCGGTAGTCCCTTGTCTGCGTAAATTATACGCCATATTGTTCTCCCGAAAACTCATTTCCTTGTTTCCGTGTTACTATATAGTATTAATAAAATGAAGAAAGTGGGACGCGCGTGAATAGTTTTTAAGCAATTCTTACGTTCTTCCACGTCACATATTTCCAACTCGAACTGTTTAGTATCAGTAATAGCAGAATTACTGCATTGCAATCAATAGTCGTTGGTGAGTTGTTCTTAAATAAAAGTGCGTTGTCAATCGAATTTCCCGAATTACTTTTAGTTCCAGTTATATTAGCTATGACGTCCAAAGTGCGATAATAGCTACAACTACCGTCTCGCAAAAGTTTACCTAAATTCGCTGTCTCGGACAAATTAAAAAAGAGTTAGCAACTTTTTAATTTATAACCTACTAATTTTTTTTAGACGTAAGTCAGTCTAAAATATCTTAAAATTCGTTTAGCATACAGTACAATGACAAGTGGATTAGCTGACAGCGTGTTGATAAAAAAAAAATACAGCCTCCACTTGACGCACCGGCTGATGGCGAAATTATACATAAACGAAAATTAAACATTGGCGCTACATTCGTCGAACTGCCAAAATCTCGCCAACTTATATGAGACAGAGACTTTACTATCTCCGGCCATTTCATCGTGAGACGAGGCCACGGTGCTGTTAACGCGCTCGTCTTCCACCAAGGCGAACCGGGTTCGATTCCCGGCAGTGTTGCCCCCGGATTTTTTCACGTTGNGTTAACGCGCTCGTCTTCCACCAAGGCGAACCGGGTTCGATTCCCGGCAGTGTTGCCCCCGGATTTTTTCACGTTGTCGGCGGGTTTTCTCGGGGCAAACCCCGTTTCCCCTGCTCTTGCATTCCGGCGATGTTCCATACTCTCCTCGCTTCACCCTTATCGGCTCTTACGACCCCGTTGTTAAGGCTCAGCTCCACCTCTTTTGCAGAAATTCTTTCTTTTTGTGTCATAATTTCGGATTCTTAGTAATTACGGACAATGTACGGTTATGGAATATTTACCATGTACGAGTTGTTTAATATGTCTGTGCCGAATTTTAACTGTGTCAAATTCGCTAGTTGTAAAAAGTCGAGAACAAATTTATATTTTATCAATAAGTTCTTGCCGTTTTGCAAGCAGGGAACAACACGAGAGTGAATTACATGCAAAATCATTAAACAAGAAGTAAATTGTAGTTTTATATAATCAAACAGTTTCAGTAATATCTCTGAAACGGAAATTATGACACGGAAACGGAGAATTTCTGCATAAGAGGTGAAGCCGAGAGTTAAGGCGCCCGTCTACCTGGCGCTTGAACTGCGTTGCAGAGTGTTCCAAATACACGTTTTTCAACGAAACTATTAAGCGTGCGTCCAACGTGCTGATCTACGAAAAGAACACACACTTCAGACGAGAGCTGTTAAGTACTTTCAAAATATCACGTACGTTAGAAACATCAATTCAGAGTACTCGATAAAAACGGCCTTTCCAAGGCGCTGTAGCTCAAAATGCACGCATCAGATACATACGAAACTACTATAGGGGCCTGCACTGAGTCTTCCTAAAGACTTCCCACTGATAAAATTATATGGTCACCGCTGAAAGTCCCATAGGTACACGCAGCACGACGAGAACACTGCACGCCAGTTCAGAGCCTTGCGCTTAGCGGCGATGGCGTACTTGATGCGCGTGGCAGTGTCGCCCTTATCGCTCCCGCGCTTCTCGGCCTAAACGTGGGAAAAAGTTCCAGGTAGACGGGAGCCTTAATGAGCGCCCAAATCTTTCCGCTCCCGCTCCACTTCGTGTTGCGGCGTTCGTGAAGGAAACTCGCGTGTGTCGTCAGCACTCTCGACTCGCTCCACGTGCACCACGGCTGTTCTGCTAGCCTTGGCCAGAACTAGGGCAAGCCAGTGTTCGACACGTACGTCAGTCCCCCCGAAGGGCATCTTGTGTAGTCGTGGGTGACTGCTCCCGAAATGGGCGCGGTGTTTGTCAATGCGTGAAGCGNCGAAGGGCATCTTGTGTAGTCGTGGGTGACTGCTCCCGAAATGGGCGCGGTGTTTGTCAATGCGTGAAGCGTGCGCGGCTAGCGTGGTGTGCGAATGTCGTCCTTATCAGGCCGCCTCGTGCTAGCACGCACAGCGCTACGACACGCAGAGACTGGGCAAGGCGCCTTCACGGAGCTCCTGGTCTTTCTGGGCGGGGGGAAAGGGTGTACCTTGCAAGTTAAAGCAACACACGTCTGTGAGAATTATAGTATCGTGTACGACATTATAGTACGTTACCGACAATATTTTTGGTAGCAGTATTTTATATCAACGATGTGTTGTATAATGTAGTTGATTTATATCTTAAATGTGTTATTGTGGACCTTACTGCACTACTCAACATAGTATGTGTTTATGACGTTGCTTATACTCACATTTTCCAAAATGTAAACACAAATAATTTCTTAATGTTAGAAATATTTCAAAACGAAACTTGGAAACAATTGCAGTTGCGTATTCACACGTGAGTAACCAGGACATTTGAAAACTATCCTAACAAGCATTCACAGACAGAAAGGTTTGCAGTCGTGTAGAGACCATAACCAAAAACATAAAAAGCTAAGAGACAAACCTTGTGTACAAAAAATACGAACACGCCACAGCAGGCTATAGTAGAATGTACTCTTCGTCTGAATTCATAAAAAATCTGTTTATGTTGTCATTACGTAATATTTGTTACACTGAGGTATGAAGTGCCATTATGAATATAGCTCTGTGCAACCTAAAGTTAAAAATTACAGTATAGATTCAGTTTAAATTACTGTATGGAAGTTAACTATGAAACGGGCGAACTAAATATGACCAAGTTGCAAGATAAACAGGGTCCTTCCTGAGTTGGGATTCATTAAGCAAACGACCTTGACTCCAGTATAAAGAACGCCGTGAAGTTCAAAACTTTGCAAGGTACGTCGTAAATTATAGTACAAACACTATAATTGCGGTGTGGTTTTCACTTGTCCCTGCTTCTGGGTCAGATAGCGTGCGCGGCCCGTGAGCTAGAAAAACCGCACGTTATCAGCCATGACCCTACTCCGTCAGTTCGTGCCCACCTTTTACTCGTTGTTATCCTCCTGGCCTTCACTGATGGCGCGCCGGAGGTCACCCGAAGTAGGGAAACGGGTCGGCGGTTAACAGCAGAAGCCAGTAACGATGCACTCGCAAATTAGCCCCCTTAGGAGGGCAATTAAGATAACCCCACTTACCTCTCGCTGTGGCCTGAAGTGCGCGCGCCGTGCAACTAAGCAGAGGCGACGCTGCCGTCTGTTGCGTCCAGCTCTTGTCTTGAGCCACAAATTGAAGCACGTCACATTGATTTATTGCCAAGATAGTNATAGTGGCCAGGGGGCTCGCCTCCCACCACGGCGATCCGGGTTCGATCCCCGGCGGGTTTCGCCTCCCGGATTTTCGCATGTGGGAATCGTGCTGCTGCGATTCAGCTTGCCGGCGGGTTTTCTCGGGGTACTACCGTTTCCCCCGTCCTTGCATTCCAGTGCCGTTCCATTCTACGGTTTCATTTCTGCCATGCCCGGGGATGACGGTCACCTACGGGTCCCAGCTGGAAAGACCGTCACTCGGAGGGTGTCGCCTTGCCCTGGGTGCACTCCCCACACGACGTTCATTTATTTATTTGCCAAGATAACATCCGTCAAAGCACATCAGTACGATGGAAAACTGTGGATACAGGTGATTGTGTACCCTGATGACACAAACTTATCGAATCTAAAGAACTGTTACATGCAAAGGTAAACGTTGTCTAGGTGGCCTTTTTTCCTACTCTTCATCCAGTTGGAAACCTGGTATACATTATTTTAGGGGTTAACTTCCAATACTTTCTACAATTAGACGTTGAAGACTGGCGACTCCGCGTTTCCTTAACACTCCTTTGTATTTTCAACGTCTCCTTCTGACGAACCGAATCGAAAATCAATGATCCCGTTAAACATTAAACAGCACACAGCGTCAGGTGAAACAGGGTGGCCAACTGCGCGACTATCGCATGAATTCACAAAATCGTCGTTGTGTAATATACTTCGTATTATTAAAAGTGAAATAATATTAAAAAAAAAAAAAAAACCACATCGCAGTAATAAATTAAGCAAAGATATTTTGGTTATTCCTAAGTTTATAATTTTTAAATGTAGATAAATTTGCATTGCATTTTTGGTGTTGGCAACACGGCTGTGAATGAGAAAATGGTGGTTCTAAATGTCCCAATAGAGTATAGTGTCTTCCCCCTGAGTGCAGCATCAATAGCGTGTGTTATAGCTGAAAATTTTGAAGGTTATCCACACCTTTACAATCTCAAAAGCAAAGATAAAAAAAATCAAATCATTTAAAATCACTGTACATTTACAACACAATATGTTACTATACTGCGTTTAATATAAGTACACAAACTTTTGACAGACAATGGGACCAACCAACCCAGTATGTAAACAATAAATGCTCTCGACTTCGAAGTCCCGTATCAGCTCATGAGTTATGGCAGGATGTATGTTTTAGCCAAATTTCACTTACATATTGAATAATTTTTTTACAAATATTCATAATNCCACACGACGTTCATTTATTTATTTGCCAAGATAACATCCGTCAAAGCACATCAGTACGATGGAAAACTGTGGATGCAGGTGATTGTGTACCCCGATGACATAAACTTATCGAATCTAAAGAACTGTTACATGCAAAGGTAAGCGTTGTCTAGGTGGCCTTTTTTCCTACTCTCCATCCAGTTGGAAACCTGGTATACATTATTTTAGGGGTTAACTTCCAATACTTTCTACAATTAGACATTGAAGACTGGCGACTCCGCGTTTCCTTAACACTCCTGTGTATTTTCAACGTCTCCTTCTGACGAACCGAATCGAAAATCAATGATTCCGTTAAACATTAAACAGCACACAGCGTCAGGTGGAACAGGGTGGCCAACTGCGCGACTATCGCATGAATTCACAAAATCGTCGTTGTGTAATATACTTCGTATTATTAAAAGTGAAATAATGTTTAAAAAAAAAACCACATCGCAGTAATAAATTAAGCAAAGATATTTTGGTTATTCCTAAGTTTATAATTTTTAAATGTGGATAAATTTGCATTGCATTTTTGGTGTTGGCAACACGGCTGTGAATGAGAAAATGGTGGTTGTAAATGTCCCAATAGAGTATAGTGTCTTCCCCCTGAGTGCAGCATCAATAGCGTGTGTTCTAGCTTAAAATTTTGAAGGTTATCCACACCTTTACAATCTCAAAAGCAAAGATAAAAAAAAATCAAATCATTTAAAATCACTGTACATTTACAACACAATATGTTACTATACTGCATTTAATATAAGTACACAAACTTTTGACAGACAATGGGACCAACCAACCCAGTATGTAAACAATAAATGCTCTCGACTGCGAAGTCGTGTATCAGCTGATGAGTTATGGCAGGATGTATGTTTTAGCCAAATTTCACTTACATATTGAATAATTTTTTTACAAATATTCATAATCAAAATGCATGATCGGGCATTAAAAATCAAAGCTTGACATGACTACACAAGGGAATTATTTAAGTTTGTACGGTTTCAGATGTATCCGTATTTTCCCGCGTGGGATTCAAATCATTAAGTAACAAATGTGAAACTAATCATATAAGAAAGAGGCGTGGGGGTGTATTGGAAAGATTTGGGCAGCTCTAAACATCGAGGTCTTGAGAGCCGATGGGGGGTGAAGTGAGGTGAGAATGGAGCAGCGCCGGAAATGCAAGGGCGGGGGTGGAAACGGGAGAGTTCCGAGAAAACCCGTTGACCAGCGGCATCGTCCGGTACGGTCCCCACGTGGATTCCCCGCCGGGAATCGAACCCGGTTCGCCTTTGTGAGAGGCAAGTAGTCTAGCCACTACACCACCGCGGCTCCCCCCAAGTGACGAGTGGAATGGTTAGGAAAGTAAATGTGTCACTCGACTGCGAATCCGCACTCCGATGTGTATGAAACAAGAAATACTAACTTCCGTGACCGTACACGCGAACAATACACTCGCCAGTTCAACAACGTCAAGTCATGTAACTGTATTGGTTAGTTATCTGGCAACCGAACTAAGGAGCTTGCACGCGTGTATGCACTGTAGCGTGTGTGTGGCTACGGGCAGTGGTTATTTTCAAAGGGTTTCTCTCGAAAGTGCTCGCTGCCGTGATCGGCCTTCAGTTGCGAGGAGCCGCTCGAACCTGAAACCCGCGCGTTCACGATCTCATCTCAACTTTCGCCGACTGTTCAAATAAGCTCCTGTGAGATCTCTTGGCGAAATGAGGACTCCACGCACTCCCAGCTTTTTATTTATTAGTCCATTCACGGTTACTTCCAACTTTTCTGAAGCCCTGCTGAAGTGTTCTGCTTTCAGGATATTCATCCGTCTCTTGCAGACAAAGCCGAGCGTAGTCCAGAGAATTACACCAAAAGGACAGCGCACCGCGGGGGTCTACTAGGCGTTACCAACACACACATTCTCTCTCTGTTTTATTCATATTAATCATAATTGAAATATTATACTTTATAGATAAAATATAAGCTAAAGTTCAATTTAAGAATATAAAAAAGGGCACTTTCATGTTAACCACAAGTATAAAAGGCTTGTGATACAAGACAAGACATCAAGCAAGTACGTCATACATCGGCTGATTTTTTTCAGAGTTTTGATTTTAAAAAAATGTGATGAAACCGCGAATAGACAATAGTTCGATGCGAGAGAGATTCTCCTTGCATCCTTGGTGATACTACGAAGGCGTGCGAGTTCGCCTGCTCAGGCCCGTCGCTCTCCGCTCGTGACGTCACGACGAGCGCACTTCGAGATTTCACGACGGCGTGGTATACCGTCTCACGCATTTCCATTCTCGGCGCTCAGGCACTTTCGCAGTGGTGGTAATGCACAAGTAATTAAAGTAACTTTGCACCGAGAATAAATCACCGACGCTGCAAGATTTGTTGTGCATGGTGCCCGGTTATCTGCTTAAATTCTTGTCTCGCATGTTGCCCGCACTGTGTCAGAGGTTTACACGCATTTTGAAGCCCCAAAATAATTGGTACTGTAATAAAAAGGTTTTTGAGCAAGAATTATATTTGAAAAAGAAAACACCTAAAACACCGTAGGCCAGTACTTAATGTGAAATGTTTAATTCAGGCCCAGAAAGGGTATAAAGGCGTAAATTTAACCTCCCGTTCAATTATTGCTATTCGTGTGTTATTCTTGAAATGAGCATTTTTCAGGTGTTGTCGGTAGAGTTTTTCCTCGTAGTGAACTGTAATATAAAAAATATATATAATATATATTAGCGTATAGGAACGTGTTTTTCAATCATATTCGTGTGAAGTATAGAATTTCCTTTCTCGTGCCGCGTCGTGAATGTAGGAGAAAGGAAAGGAGATAAAACGCCCAAGAAAGCGGTTGCTAGCTCCCAGGAATGCAAACCAGTTGACCGAATGTTCCATATTCGAAGAAATCACTTCAATGTTATTTCGAAATGGCGGTTATCCTTTGTCAACTCTTCTGCGCGGGCCTTGGGGGATTTTTAAGTTATTTTAGTTATGTATTCATGGCTTCACTTCTCGATGCCTTTATGAACGTCGCCTTGCCGAATGCTGTTTAGCGTGTTTTGGACTCTTAAGCAAGGAGCGCCTAGGATGACACCTGCTGTCGTGTGTTTCATGTGCATAAGGGTGGGCTCACAATAAAAAATTGGCACGTAGCATAGGACTTCACAGTAGAACATTCACACGACCAGAATTATCGTGCGAAATTGATTCGCAAGTGAATAGGTGTTTTTTTTTTCTAAGCCAATGAAATGTTGCTACGAGTCTGACGTCAGTTGACAGTGTTAGCAACTAATGTTTTGTTATATTTTGGTTGCGTTTTACACACACAAAATTGATTTTGTACTCAATTTCATATAGCCTAGGTACGACAGTTCTAGAAAAGTAGCGCGGCCGCAGTGTATCCTTTCGCCACAGCTGTTCTGTCAATGAAGAAAATAGTGCCAGTATACAAATGCTATGGTCAGTGTATGTTACCATTCTAACTTGTTTTATTTGTATTATGACCAAGTTATACTGCAGGGGTTCTGTTTATTTTATTACAGGTTTAGGTGGTTGATGATAGGGGGAGGCCGCGGGGTGGGGGGAGCTTTTAGTTTAACGTCTTTCTTGAGAAGGTATTGTTTAGTAGCTTTTCTTACGATACGGTATCATTTTAAATATAATATTGTTTCGATGTAGCACTGGAAAATTCTGCTCGTACGGAATTGACATATGATTATGACCTGGCAAGTTTAACCTCGCCGAAAGAACTAAACGCGATAAATATGTTGCTGTTACCAATGCGAGTAATAAACACAATTAGTTTTTTTTTCTATACCGATATTAACCAACCTTACATTCTTTTAATTTTGCATATAATAAACATGTTATTTTTTATACAACAAAAAGAGTTGAGTTGGTGGCCACGTACGTTTCAGACATTGTGATAACGGCTAAGAAATACGTTATTTAAAAAACACACTCACTGTTTGTATTTCCTATTCACAACTCCTGAACACATGTTCTATGGACATCCGTGAACACGTTACTCTGCCACTCATACGAAATAATGTATTTGTAGAATCGTTCAATAAATACACTTCACGGGTCTTCCTGAAGTTAACAAACTCACTTCAGAACGTAAATAAATTGTGGTGCTTCGCGACGGTACCGAAAATGGCTGACCAAGCCATACACGTGCTGATAATATTTCATTTCATGCAGGAAAAAATACTAAAAACGCACCCGTACAACCAACTATGCTTAATGAAAGCAAATACAAAAATAATTTAACTACTGATAAAATGTTCCGACATCAGCAAGGTACTCGCATAAACGTGATTAAAGAGATCGCATGCACAATGTTGTTTACGCAGGTGGCAACGTTTCACTCATAGAACGTGTCCGCATGCTCCGTCGTAATTGCTAAACTTGTTTTTAAAACCAGTTCGCTAAAGTACAAAAATTGTACAATGCGTACTTTAAAAACATTATTTAAACCAAAAATGTTGTAAGTATAATTAAAGTTTGGAATTACAACTTTTAGTTTTGAGTACTATTTTCTTCTATAGTCGTCATCAAAATCGCCAACATAACAACCTACATCCCGCCATAACTCATCAGCTGATGCGGGACTTCGCAGTCGAGAGTATTTATTGTTTACATGCTGGGTTGATTGGTCCCATTGTCTGTCGAAATTTTGTGTACTTATATTAAATGCAGTATAGTAACACATTGTGATATTGTGTTGTAAATGTACAGTGATTTTAAATTGTTTGATTTTTGAAGTTATACTTCTTTTGGCGCGTTGAGGGTAAAAGTTTAGTGTGCAACGTGGTGGGGATGTTTTTCTCGTATCTCGGGAGACAATTAACCCATTCTTACAAAATTTGGTGAAGATGTACTGTGTTAGGCCATAACAATAGATGTATTTTATTTTAGTCACGCCAAAGAAGTATAACTTCTAACGCGCGTACATAAGTACACGCACCCATTTTTTTTTTTTCTTATCTTTGCTTTTGCCATTGTAAAGGTGTGGATAACCTTCAAAATTTTCAGCTAGAACACTTTCACAAGTTCTTTCTTCTTAATTTATATCTTGCGACATTTCTCCGTGTCTGCAGTATAACCCTCCATTTCAAATTAATAACTTCATCGAAAATGATAGACATACTCTGTTCTGATTGGCTGTTGCATAAGAAATGAGATGTAACCATTTCCTGTCAGGACTTCTCATGCGCACAACCTTTTAAGCGCAGTTGTGAAGTAATAGGTTTAAAAATATAGCTGTAAATTCTTGTGCACGTGGCCTGTGTTCTATGGTTACTCTTACGCTCTCAGCTGTGAACCTAGCTAGCAGGGCTTTCAAAAGTTCTCAGTTTACCGCGAACAGGCTATATCATTTTCTTTACTTATATTTTATTCCCACGTCCCAAAGAAAGTATTACCCNACCGCGAACAGGCTATATAATTTTCTTTACTTATATTTTATTCCCACGTCCCAAAGAAAGTATTACCCGCCGACGCAAATGTATTGACGTAAAACCCACAGGCTTCTTCTGCCCGACAGACACAGTCACGCCCCGATTAACGGCAGCTTCCAGTCCTTCCCACAGTTATATAGTCGTGTTTGTCCGATCTCTAGTCAAAGAAGGTCTCCCTCATTCCGTCTCCTCCCCTTCGGTCGCTTTAGTTTGGCTTCCTGCCCTCTAAAAGGGTCCGCCCGTTTAATTCGTAAGGGAGTGACAGCCAAGCTATTCACCCCAACTGCGAGGGGGTTGGTTCGCTTTCAAAACCAGCCCTGCCACGCTATTGTGTGGCGAGGACAGCCGTTGTCAATGCGATTCATTGAACCTCGGACCTTCACAGGAATCAAGAGTTCTCATGGCGCACGTAACTGATGCTCGCTTGTTCGCCCAGTTACGACTCTGGCTCTACGAAAGGGGTTTTCATGATTTTGTTTGATTGATATGGAAGGAGCTGACACGGTGAGTTTCTCCGCGTGGTATTCCCAACCATTCTTATCCTCCCCCAAGGTGGCTGTAGTGTGTGGGAAATACTTTCAAAAGCAGCGCTCAGTTATAGCCTGCGAGGTCAGTGAGGTCAGCAGTAGAGGTCGCTGGTGTATAGTGTTTTGTTGTGCTGTGTCCATAAAGAAGGGTCGCACATGAGCTCAAGAAAGTCTTAAGAATTCCAGGAATACTTAAACTTTGACTATAGTCTATTCGCGGTTTCTTCACACTTTTTAAATCAAATCTTCGAAAAATCGCCCCATGTATGACGTGTTTAGTTATTTCCTTAATATGTTATTTATCACAAGCTTTTTATATTTCTGTTAACATTGAAGTACATCATTTTTCATTCAATTCAAGTTTTACCTATATTTTATTTATAAATTACAATATTTAATTTGATTAAACATGAATAAACACAGTGAGAAAACATACATGTTGGTAACGTCTAGTAAGAAATAGTTTTAATGCAAAATATTATTACAACTGAGTGCGCATGAATTAGGTGCGTCGTCCTTTGGTGTTAATTTATAGACTTAGTTAAGCCTAGTTTGTACGAGGCGGAGGAATATCCTGGAAGTAGAACTTTAGCAGGGATAGATGCGTAAGAAAGTTTTACATTTTCCAATAATATTTCTAACATTTCGGCAGAGATTCGTATACCTCTGATTTCCGACCAACCCGTTCGGTTTCGCTGACGTTTTAAATAATTCATATCCCGTATGCCAAACAGTGCAGTTCTAATATATATTTTTTTGTCGCGCCGACACTGTATGTGTTTTTTGAGTTATTGACTGAGAAATTGTACTCGCGTCGTTACCTATCGAGCGCTGCGAGGCTTATCGCGGGCACTGTAGACACTTCAGTACCGGTGCGTATTTACTGGAGATGAAGCCATGCTAGAAGTGAATCGCCTGTATTGGCGACTGCACGACCATCAGGTCTGCCGGTCTCTGTTTTTTTCATTTACGACTTTCCAATTGGTTCTCACGACACCGGGCACGCTTGCTGCACTGCACAACGTCCGTTACTGGCCAATATTATGCCGAGTTGAGAAAGTGTCCCAGTCAAATGCTCTTTTCCTGCGTGGGATGATATACAATCCTTCCTGCTCATTTAAACAATGTACACTTTCGAGTGTTGCTGACGCAGTGTTGCGTCGCAGAGACACTTGTGAAAACTGCTGACGAAGTAATATCTCTTCGCCAGTGTATTTCGAAGAATGTCTCTAGACAATTCAGTTAAATGTAGTCGCCGTAATATTACGTCTGCGGCACTCTGAGTCGAGATCTCTCTAGTTGTCATGCGAGTCACATTGTAAACAGTTACATCTTATTCTAATTTTAAAAAACTACTAAATGTTTCGATGTAATTTTTTTTTTTTTAAGACAGAAATGAAAATCTATGTTTTGTTGCCGATTTATAAATTTGGTAAATGAAATGTGTCGGTATGCAAAAACCGCGGTAAGTAGCCGTCTGCATATTTCTATTCCTCTGTAAGATAGTGTTTTAAAATATAGCGACAGAACTTTACCTTTTCTGAACAGATTTCCGTGTTAAAACTCCGTAGTCGCCGCTTGAAATTCCGAGGAGACAGAAGACGCGCGAAGCTTGTTTGTGCTATTTTTCACCGCCGCCGCAATTCTTCCACGGCAGGACGTGACCTTGAGTTGTTTAAACTTTGGAGCCCCCTTAATACTAGGGAGCCCCCTTAATGGGCCAACGCATCACGTGGAATTCAAACCCGAAACGCTCGCAAAAAAAAAAACCACTTTGGCCTAACGGATGTTTCCGTGTTGAGAAAGGGGCGTGGATGCTCTTATCTCTCGTGTGCTCGTCATTGTCGCATTTTCCCCTCGAACTCTATCACGTCTGCCGGCGCTAATCTGTTTCGCGTGTCACCTGGTCCCCCCCCCCCCCNACGTTTAATACGATGGGCAATCGCAGCCCCCATCTGCAGCTGCCGGCGGCCGCAGCTGTGCCTCGGGGGGGAAACGTTCGGAAAATAACCGTTGCAGGCCTCCGCGGTCGGTTTGAAGAGTCGCGCCGTCTTCGTCGCTCGTCGCGTCGCGTGCTTGTCCGTTACGGGCCTCGCCCGCAGTTTCGTTCCATCTTTATTGCGTTCCGTCGATCCAACACAAGAGCGAGCTCAAAGATAGAGAACATTAGTCATAGTACAGTAACTACAATCAAAATAAGAACCTCTATATATTAATTACAATTCCATTCCAGCGCCGCTCCATTCTAGGGTTTCATTTCTGTCATGTCCGGGGAAGACGGTCACCTACGGGTCCCAACTGGAAATACCGCCACTAGGTGGGTGTCGCCTTGCCCTGGGTGCACTCCCCACACGCCATTATTATTATTATTTATTACAATAAAATACATCAAACATGACACATTATAATTACAAGGTAACACACATAAAACATTATAAATTTAAAAAAAAATAACAATGACAAATATTACATTTACATATGTAGGGAAATAAATAACAAATACTCAACAAAACATATAACATAAACATGATAAATATGAGAAACAGCTGACAAGGGCAGACTGGCATTGCGCAACACAGACAGGTTAACAGTCTGTTTATGCTTGCATGTCTATTCAGTTTTCTGATCGGGCTACTTACAAATAATTACGGGACTAGAAGGGATACACTCACTTATTATAAAGTTGTGTCTCACTTATAACATAGTCGGTTTATTTACGTACACATGTAATAAATTTAATATATTATGTAATACTAATTTAGCGCTAGCGATAGCTGCAGTTGACGTTAAGTTAGGTTATTGTCTTCAAAACTATATATTAAAGAAAAAGAATTGCGTATAAAATATTTTTCCCGCGGGCCAGTTTGAAATGTCTGTCCCGAAATTATAAATGTTGAATTAATACCACATATTTATTTAAACATATTAGTTACACGAGTTGGTGTCGCCATACTACTAGTTAACACGCATCCTGGACAGTAGAACCAACCTTCACATGTAAAAAAATCTCTTTGGAAGAAAACTAATCTTAACGTACCGCCCACCGAAAATGGTACATTTTCTTCACCGTAACAGTTAACACAATCCACTGGTAAAACTAATAACTGCGAATAAAGAATTACATCCGCTTGTATACCACACTACAAGGCAAAGTGATTATACAACACAGGTGATCTAGGTTGGTGGTAACGGACAAATCTTTCTCGCAGGTTTTCGTATAGTTCCATTTGTTGCTTATTAGAGTGACCAGCTTCACAATATTGAATAGCAGTGAGTATGTTAGTTCCATTTCACGATGACCAAACCCATCATATCCAGATTGCCATCGTTAGAATCCTCAAGGGTCAGATGTTTTAAATTGATCCTGATTGACTACGCAAAAAAAATCATATCCGCCATTTAAAACCTGATATACTTTCAAGAATGCTAATAGACGCCCAACCACACGAAATACAGCACACACAATGTTAGGCCGAGTTACAACGGCGGTGATTGGTTGTGAACACAG
Source organism: Clitarchus hookeri (assembly GCA_002778355.1). Taxonomy (NCBI): domain Eukaryota; kingdom Metazoa; phylum Arthropoda; class Insecta; order Phasmatodea; family Phasmatidae; genus Clitarchus; species Clitarchus hookeri. Next base: position 661,640 of record NQII01000807.1, read on the forward strand.
CTTGCAACTAGCTATTGGCCTATCCAGTCACTAGCTTATTAGAAGAAAGATCTGTAGTGACTGCAAGTGCTGGATGTCTTATGTTTTGCCTGCTTCATTCTGCGGTGGTGAAAAATAACCTTACTGGTGTGGGTTAACAAAATACATGTGAGAAGAGTTCGTAAAAAGCGATTGTTAGCAATACAGTTATAAGAGTGGAAGATAAATGTATTTAGTGTGAAAGTTACTTTGTATTACAGTCTCTTGCAACGGACGATTGGTCGTATACGTGCAATTCCGGATTGTGATGCGGAAAAGAAAATTCAGGGCAGCTTTTAAGCTTATAAATTTATCAATTTCGGAATTAATATTGCGCGTCTAAAACACAGCGATTTCTGTCTTGGGGAAACTCGTCTTCCTTCGTGTGTTAGTAGGTTTCGGCAGTGTCGAAATTAACTGTTGGGGAAAAGCGACGTGACAAAAGTGTTAGCAAATCTTCCCGAGTGTANGTGTTAGTAGGTTTCGGCAGTGTCGAAATTAACTGTTGGGGAAAAGCGACGTGACAAAAGTGTTAGCAAATCTTCCCGAGTGTAGTTTGGTCACAGTTTCCACGTGATTGCGTCGTAATCAACTATCCGAGCCCACGATCGACGCGGTGGTGGGTCGCAAGCTTTTCGCCTCAAAGAAGTTGCCTCCCTGCTGTGGGCTTCTCTCAAATTGTTTTCACACCCGCGCCGATCTGTCATTTTATTGGTGGAAGGTCTGTGTGGAGTGCTTTAGCACATATCTGAAGCGTGTTCTTAGCCATGTTGGAGTGCTCTGAAATGGTGTTTCTAATGTGCGTGACATCTTGAAAGCACTCACCAAGCTTCGTCTGAAGTGTGTGGTCTTTTCGTAGTTCAGCACATTGGGCGAAGTTTAACAATTGTATTTGCGAAACTCGTATTTCACACTGCAAACGTCAGGTACGACCATGTACCTGGATTTTAACTGCGTTGCATTGTGTTTGGATTGCAAGTTTTTTTTTTTTTTTTTTACGAAACTGCTTTCCTTGCATCGTATGTGTTGATCTGCGAAAAGAAAATACGCTCGAGACGATGACGTACGAAGTCCACTTTCAAGACGACAAGCGCANGGATTTTCGCATGTGGGAATCGTGTCGGACGATGCCGCTGGTTGGCTGGTTTTCTCGGGGATCTCCCGTTTCCCCCTGCCTTTGCATTCCGGCGCTGCTCCATTTTCACATCGCTTCGCCTTCATCGTCTTTCAAGACCGAAATATCCCCACGCCACTGTTTTCGTAGATAGGCATTTTGGGCGCAAGTTTATTGGATTCCTAAAAAAAAATCATTATTTGGAACACATTTAAACGTAGTTTAAATGCCAGATATGTGGCCTCAAGGCTCGGCTTCACTTATTGTGCAAAAATTCTTCGTTCTCTTGNAAACGTAGTTTAAATGCCAGATATGTGGCCTCAAGGCTCGGCTTCACTTATTGTGCAAAAATTCTTCGTTCTCTTGTCATAATTTCAGTTTCAGGGGTATTATTCGAAATGTTTGATTATAGAAAATTTTAAATTTACTAGTTGTTAAATACTTTAGTATCTAATTTTCACTTTATGTTATTTCCTGCTTGCGAAACGGCAGAAACGAATTGATAAAATATCAATATGTTCCTGGCTTTTTACAACTAGCAGATAACACACATTTAAAAGTACGCAAAAAATTATCAAACATCTCGTAAAAATTTAAGTTTTTTATAATCGTGCATTGTCAGTAATTACTATGAATCGGAAATTATGACGCGAAAACGAAGAATTTTTGCACAAGGAGCGAAGCCGAGCGTCAAGTTTTACCATGGAGCCCTGCTCGCGACGCCGGCGTGTGCCGGGGAGGAGTCACGTGTCACGACATTCCTGCGACGTCGCGACGCCGCCCAACAAGGTTGCCGCGACCTGCGCTAACCTTGGGCGGACTGGGTCGCACGCCCGCGAGAACCACGCGTGCCGCTATGTGTGTGTCGTCCGCGAGAGAGAGAGAGCGAGAGAGAGCGATATAGAGAGCGATATAGAGAGGGAGAGAGAGAGAGAGAGTGAGAGAGAGAGAGAGAGAGTCCAGCCAGCCACCTTGACTTTGCTGCGGTCAAGACGAGAACAAACACCTGTTCTTTCTCCCACACACCCCGGTCANGTATGTGTTGATCTGCGAAAAGAAAATACGCTCGAGACGATGACGTACGAAGTCCACTTTCAAGACGACAAGCGCATTACAAACATTTTCCCGAGCTACGAAAACTGCCGCTTCGCACTGCCTTATCGCAGAATGTACTGGTCGGAAGCACTCAAGACTAGTGTAGGGGCTTGTACTGAACTTGGCTACAGACTTTGCACTAATACAATTATAGGATCACCGCTTGACGTCCCATAGTTTCAACAGTACAGCGGGGAAACTGCATGTCATTCCAGAAGCTTTTCGTGTAGATAGATGCGCCGGAGCAGTAGGTAAGTGGAGCGGTGTTGCCCTTATGCGCTTAGATTCGGCAAAACAGCTCCAGGTACGAAAGGACGCATAAGAACGTCGAAACATGCATGTCCCGCCAACTGAGTTGTAGTGTTTCTTGATACACGTTTTTAAAACAATCTAGTTTACTCGTACCCGCACTTTTTCCTCTCGAAAATAAACAACATATCAGACTAGGGCGAGTAAATGTTTACAACATTTCGCGCTTATTGTAAACGTTATTTTGAATCTCTTCAACGTGGCCACAAACGACATATTCAGACTTCCGTAGCTGGAAATGGTAAGGTCATCGCTTAAAGTCTCATATAGGTAGATTTAGCACGACGAGAGCACTGCATGCCAGTTCAGAACCTTGCGCTCAGGGGCGGTGGTGCACTTGATGCACGTGGCATTGTCGTCCTTATCGCTCCCACGCTTTTCGGCCTCAAAACTTGGAGAAAAGCTGCAAGTATAAGGGTCTCAGTGGCGTAAGTACTAGAGGGGATAAGGTATACACTGTCTCTCCCCAAATTTAGCAAAGGGCGTCATAATGATAGTAAATGGGCGCATTAATTGATGCACCATATGCATTGGNGTCTCTCCCCAAATTTAGCAAAGGGCGTCATAATGATAGTAAATGGGCGCATTAATTGATGCACCATATGCATTGATATATTTTATTGTACACACACTCTAATGAAGTGTTATAATAGACTTCTGCTACGTGAAATATTTGCTTCTGCGTTATAAACTTTCCTCTATCTTTTATGCAGCATATAATGTAGATTTTGATAGCACAAAAATTAATTTAACAAGAGAAGCAAAAATGTTTTAAGATGGACGTCTATGCGCTTACCCCCCCACTACCCCAGAGCGACGCCTGGTAAGTTGGAGACGATGTTCAGTCCTTAAGAGGGGCCGCGGTGGTGTGGTGGTCAGACTACTCGTCTCCCACCTAGGCGAGCCTGGTTTGATTCCCGGCGGGGTCGTCCGCGGATTNGCATCTAAACAAGCTAAGATTATATCCTATGAGCGTATGTCCTACTAAGCGTTGTTATTGAGTTACAGGCGTTTAGAATTGTAACATGTATCACCACCGTCACTTACAGTATTGCTACGTTGGATTGGGCGTTACGGTCCAGTACATTGGCCTGCCTGGTCCCCTGACCTCAATCCTCTGGACTATACATGTTGTGTCAAAAGGGAACGTAAGCAAGAACTATGAAGTCGCCTTATCTCTATGTGTATCACAGGATACGTTTGAGTGATATTTGACTGTCTGTCCAGGCCTATGCTTTANGCATCTAAACAAGCTAAGATTATATCCTATGAGCGTATGTCCTACTAAGCGTTGTTATTGAGTTACAGGCGTTTATAATTGTAACATGTATCACCGCCGTCACTTACAGTGCTGTTACGTTGGATCGGGCGTTACGGTCCAGTACGTTGGCCTGCCTGGTCCCCTGACCTCAATCCTCTGGACTATACATGTTGTGCCAAAAGGGAAAGTAAGCAAGAACTAAGAAGTCGCCTTATCTCTATGTGTATCACAGGATACGTTTGAGTGATATTTGACTGTCTGTCCAGGCCTATGCTTTANGAAGTCGCCTTATCTCTATGTGTATCACAGGATACGTTTGAGTGATATTTGACTGTCTGTCCAGGCCTATGCTTTAGTATTTTGTTAATTTTACACCAACATTGCTGTAAATGCGATAAAAGGTTATATGTGCTGCACATATTTGTGAAAGTGCATACGTGTTTGTGGCTGTTGTATACATGATGTATGTTCACAATCGAATCAATTTCTCATAGTAAATTTCGACTTGGTTTAAGAATAAATTTCTAACAGTCTTTTTCTGGATATGCGCGTCATTCATTCTGTGCATATTAGGCAAAACATACTTAAATTTTTAGCATTATTGAAATTTTTGTTGAATTGTTCATTGGATCACCTATGTTAATCTGTAAAACACTGTACTTGAATTCATCACAAAATGTGGTAAATGTTTTGGAAATCAAAATGACAACTTTGTTGGACACCCTGCGCCCTTAGGCACATTTTTGCGGCTACATTGGCAACACTCTAGCCACAAGTATTTGCAACAAAATGTTTGCGTTGCCAAATTAAGTGTGGAAAACGCCATCCAAACCGTAACACCGGACATGCTGACAAGAGNCAACAAAATGTTTGCGTTGCCAAATTAAGTGTGGAAAACGCCATCCAAACCGTAACACCGGACATGCTGACAAGATTGTGGAACGAGTTTGATTATCGCGGAGATGTCGTTCGGGCCGCATTGAACATTTATGAATGTATGGTAAACAAACTTCACGGTTCCACGGTTCATTTGATTGGTCAATCAAGGTTGTAGGTTGTTTGGTTTTGATATTATAGACCTTCAAAGTTGGGATGTTGTTTTATAATCATCCTGTATATTGCCTGTAAATTCATTGTTAGGGCGTATACTTGTATCTCAGGAAATGAATGTTATCCTGAGAATGCGATATTTTCTCCAGGAAAGGTAAAAGAGACAATTAATCTACAATTATCACTTTACTTTTATCCTGTTAAATGTATTTTTAAAAAAAATTATAGTTTTTTTAGGGTTTTACTTTATAGTAGAAAGGAGGAAAGTACAAAGTTGCAGCTGTATNCAACAAAATGTTTGCGTTGCCAAATTAAGTGTGGAAAACGCCATCCAAACCGTAACACCGGACATGCTGACAAGAGTGTGGAACGAGTTTGATTATCGCGGAGATGTTCGGGCCGCTCGTGGTGGTCACATTGAACATTTATGGTAAACAAACTTCACGGTTCCACGGTTCATTTGATTGGTCAATCAAGGTTGTCGGTTGTTTGGTTTTGATATTATAGACCTTCAAAGTTGTATTATTTTATACTCAACCCGTATATTGCCTGTAAATTCATTGTTAGGGCGTATACTTGTATCTCAGGAAATGAATGTTATCCTCAGAATGCGATATTTTCTCCAGGAAAGGTAAAAGAGACAATTAATCTACAATTATCACTTTACTTTTATCCTGTTAAATGTATTTTAAAAAAAATTATAGTTTTTTTAGGGTTTTACTTTATAGTAGAAAGGAGGAAAGTACAAAGTTGCAGCTGTATNTTTTAAAAAAAATTATAGTTTTTTTAGGGTTTTACTTTATAGTAGAAAGGAGGAAAGTACAAAGTTGCAGCTGTATTTAAATGCACAGGCTTACGTCGCGTTTTTAGTATATTCGCGGTTTATTCGCACTTTTTGAATGAAGCCTTTGAAAAATCACTGCTTGTGACGGGCTTGGTTGTTTCCAAAATACGTCTTGTATCGCAAGCGTTTTATCCTTCTCTTAAAATAAAAATACAATATTTTTGGGTTGAATTTAACTTTTATTTATACTTCATGTAAAGCGAAAATCGATGAAGCGCCACGGTGGCGCCGGCCGGCGCATGTAAAGTGATATTGCCTCTACGGCGCAAAGTTGCGAACTCGCGTGCAACGTTCCCGTCGTACCGCTGACATTATGGAAATTTAACCGGCGACCCTGTCATTTTATTGGGCGCGATACCGTAGCCAAGTCCAATTCACTCCTTTATTGTAGTTTTGCATGAACCCGGTTCGTATATTTTGAGAAACAGCAGCCTGAATTTAGTTTTAGTAGACAAGCATTTTGGGCGCATGCTTATTCGTTGTCTCAAATAAAACGGTGGCCGAGCGGTTAGACTGCTCGCCTCCCACCAAGGCGAACCGGGCTCGATCCCCGCCGGGTCGCTTCCGGATTTCCGCAAGTGGGAATCGTGCAGGATGATGCCACTGGCCGGCGGGCTTTCTCGGGGATGTACCGTTTTCCCCCGCCCTTGCACTCCGGCGATGCTCCATTCTCACTTCATTTCACCCTCGTCGGCTCGCAAGACCTCGTAGTTAAGAGCCGCCCAAATCTTTCAACTCAACTCGAAAGTTGTCTGTTTTGAAAGTGCTCAGGGTTGGGCAGATCGCGACTGCAGTTTCCCTGTTCGGCCTCGTTTTTTTTTTTTTTTTTTTTTTTTTTTTTTTTTTTTTTTNGGCAGGTCGGAGCGAAATCCTATCCCGTCTGATGGATGCCCGTATACGGTCAGGGACGGGGAGATTCGGGGGCCCGGATCAAGGTCGCCAGGTGTGGATTCCCCAACTTTCAGGGCAGCCTTAATTTTTCTGCGCTTGCTACACAGTGCAAATAACTTCTACGACGAAGGTTGGCACGTTGTAAAGCGAGCCAACGTTTACGTTTTTGAAAATGCTGTTTTCCCTTATGCTACGAGGCAGTGTTGGCATGACTGTAATGCGGCTGTATGTGGCATTGTCGTTGAGCTCCTGGCCACTTAAAGAAAAGGAGTTTTGATTGGAGTGGGAAGAGAGGTGGTGAGTGAGAGGAGTTTGAGAAAATCGTATTTGTCGAAATTTCATTGTTCGCTGATCTGATAAACTTGTCTGAGCTAAGCAGAATTTCTGGCATAAAAGAAAAACTTGTGGTGTACGAGGGTCGCCTTCGTCACTTCATATTTTCCTTGTAAACTATTTGAAACATAAATGTAAGCATTAATAAAAATCTGCGTTTTGCGTTACACACCAAGAAATACGCTGGAATACAGAAGCTCACTCGCCTTGAGTGAGGGCGATAATACGTTCTAGACTTTGAAAATTCTGTGTGACATGAAGTATTTAATTAATTCTCGTTACTCTGAGTTTAAGGCGGTCGCCTACCTGGAGGCACTCGTGTTTGAAGCTCAGAAGCGCGGAGGCGGTAAGGGCGACACTGACACGCGCATCAGGTGCGCCGTCGCTGCTAAGCGCAAGGCTCTGAACTGGCGCGCAGTGTTCTCGTCGCGCTGCGTGTACCTGTGGGACTTTCAACGGTGACCCTTTCCTTTTACTAGTGGAGAGTCTTGACGCAAGGTTCAGTACAGGCACCCATCGAAGTTTGACTCGAGTGACGCTAGTACGTTTCGAGGTCCAGCAGTTTGAAAAAGTCTGTTTTTAGAGATGTTGCAGGGCTTCAAATTAACACTTACAGCATCCGAGATACCGTATCTTGAAAGCACCATCCCCTTCTCGTCTGGGGTAAATCCAAGAATGGCGGTGAAACTCTTACTGCATCTTGCATGTTGTTGGGCATGACACGCGAAGAGCGCGCACATGACAGAGCTTAGCGCTTAGCAGGAGTGGTTTCAAGCGCGAATGAACGTCGTAGTTGTAGATAGTCTACCTGGAGTAGACAAAGTTCCCGGTGGAACCGGCGCTGGCCTCACCAAACCTCTCCTCCAGGTGGCCGATACCTATTAAAAGGTCATGCCTGGAGCACTTCTTTCTACTTTTACGTTTACTCCCGCAAGCTGGATCTAAATCGGCTCTTTTTCATTGCAGGGCACCACCAGGAACTTTGAATTTTGAACTGAGTCATGCTGGTCGAAATGAATTTAAAGCACACAAAGCTAAATAATTACACCCTCACCAATCACACTCGCGCTTGCCCTTCTTTCACGGGAAAATTTAAGCACGACGGCACACCCTTAGCACATTCTCGGCCCAGTGCGCCCAGGCAGTGGACTGGACTCAGATTTGGGGGACAGCTGGCAAACCAGAATTGTTCCCCGCCTCCTCGCCCACCAGGTGCAAGGGGCATCGTTCGAACCACGCTGCAGACTCTCTTCGCTCGTCACATTCACACACACGTTCGACTACCATTCACAGAACATCTGGTCAGTCCTTTCCACAAGAGCGTCGCTCCTTCCATCATCCAAATCGCATTCCTGGGCCATCGCTGGGGTCGTTATCGTCGAGGTTTTCCTGGAACAAGAACACGTCTTATCCAGGAAATGATTGTCACTTCAGGATTTGTCACATCCTGTTTTTGCAAGGAGCCGCCCGTGGTGAAGGACGAGTACCTGACCACAGAGTACCCCGTGAAGGGCTTGCTGTGATCAAAAGTACGCCTCCCGTATGTGCGGACGGCATCCTTAAAGATCAAGGACGTGTCGAATACTCCCCCCCCCTTCTCCAGAAGCACTCCTTGAGCAAGCTCAAGAGTGCCTCCTTGTTTGTGGGCAGACCCACCTGGGAGATGGTGAGCCTGTTCACGCACTCCATGCGGGGGAAAATGATCTTCTCTCCCCCGTCCGTTGACCTTACAAGCAGTGCTACTGCTGCCATCAAGATGGTAGGTTCTTCCAGTCTTGAGATCTGGGCACCTCGTACAACTTCCTCGTAGAGTTCCCATGGTTATTTCTGGTGGGCTCCCAAGGTCCAGGCCTGCACTGCAGCATCCAAGGTGTTCCGGTTGGATGGCCACTCTATGGTTACGATTCTCTCGGAGAAAGGTACCATTTCGAGTATTCTTACCTGAGCTCTGAGCAGAGAGACTTCCCTTTCTGTTCTATCATCCACCTCTACTTTCCTGTCATTCTTCTCTTGCTCCCGTTCTTTTCCTAAAGCGCAGACCGCTCTTCTTCTCTGGTCCCTTAGGAGTTTGCTCATATTGCGAGCAAGATGAGCAAATCCCTCCCTTACGTACAAGACTGGGTTCCAAGAAGAAGAATGTCTCGCAAATTACATATGTAACAGTAGGATATTACACTGAAGAGCCAAAGAAACTGGTACACCTGCCTAATATCGTGTCCCCCCTTCCCCCAAACGAGCACGCAGAAATGCCGCAAGACGACGTGTCATGGACTCTACTAATGTCTGAAGGTATGCAGGAGGCAATTCACACCATGAATCCTGCAGGGCAGTCCACAAATCCAATCTGCGCCAATTTGAGAAAGGGTTGCACGTCTGTCACTTTTAATGATTCTCGTCAGTCGTCGTTTGTCCCGTTCTTTCACGACTTTTTTACGACCGCAGCGATGTCGAAGATGTGATGTTTTACCGGATTCCCGATATTCACGGCACACTGTGAAATGGTCGTACGCGAACATCCAAATGTTGTCGCTACCTCGGAGATGCTATGTCTCATCTCTCGTGCGCCGACTATAGCACCATGTTCAAACTCACTTAAATCTTGATAACCTGGCATTGTAGCAGCAGTAACCTATCTAGCTGCTGACCGCATCGTGTTACTCTGATTGGTTCCATACCTCTGTTATTTGCATACGCACGCCTATACCAGTTTTTTTTCTCTTCAGTGTACTAAACGTGATGTAATTGCAGATCAGGGTAAAGCGATGTTGGGCGACTTGTACCTCTCTGCTCACCGCAGAAATGCAACGTGGAGAAATTAAAGAATTATCTTTGTAGATAGATGAAAAGTAGGCGAGGAAGCATTACTGTTAGTGACGTGCTGTGCAAAACTGACCGAATTTCTTCTTCCGGACTTGTCTCTAAGGCACACTGTTCCGTTGCCTGCGCTACTGCATCTGCTAGGGAACTCTTGCGATGTTATTCCGTTATCAAATACATTCTCGAGTGCATAAGATAGCTGATCAACACAACCNACTACTGCATCTGCTAGGGAACTCTTGCGATGTTATTCCGTTATCAAATACATTCTCGAGTGCATAAGATAGCTGATCAACACAACCGTGCCCCAAATTTGGCCATTTGTTTGAAAATAAAGATGGCGTCTGCACAGCGTGCAAACAAACTTCGCACGCTGAAAACCACACACAAATACTTCTTGCAGACGCATGCCTACACTAACTAAAGTCACAGTTGAAGGATCACTTATCTTTTCAACCTAACTTGCNAGTGACGTGCTGTGCAAAACTGACCGAATTTCTTCTTCCGGACTTGTCTCTAAGGCACACTGTTCCGTTGCCTGCGCTACTGCATCTGCTAGGGAACTCTTGCGATGTTATTCCGTTATCAAATACATTCTCGAGTGCATAAGATAGCTGATCAACACAACCGTGCCCCAAATTTCGCCATTTGTTTGAAAATAAAGATGGCGTCTGCACAGCGTGCAAACAAACTTCGCACGCCTCAACCTTACTTCCCGTACTTAAATATTGTAATGTACCTGGAGGTAAGTTAATCACGCTGAAAACCACACACAAATACGTCTTGCAGACGCATGCCTACCCTAGCTAATGTCACAGTTGAAGGATCACTTATCTTTTCAACCTAACTTGCGGTGCGTTCCCGCCAGTTGTTCGCACCAACGTGACATCAACGCACGAACCATGCATTTGTGCTCCGGAACCAAGGGCGGTTGATGCACGAGATTGGCTGTTAGTAGAATGACGTAAGACGCACACTGTTGCCCCGCCAGCGAGGGATCGTAACAGCTTGTGTCAGTACTAAGCTGATTTGCCCCTGCTTGCCCCCTCCAGTCGAGCACTGGGGAGTAGGGGGGGGGCAGTGCCCTCATGTTCTCCCTAGTGTCGACGCCCATTGGAATAGGAGCGGAGTGAAGAGATTTGGGCGGTTCTTAACACGGAAGTCCTGAGAGTCGATGAGGGCGAGGCGAGGTGAGCATGGATCAGCTCCGGAATGCAAGGGCGGGGGAAACGGGAGGTCCCCGAGAAAACTCGCCGAACACAGCGGCATCGTTCGGCACGATTCTCACGTGCGTAAATCCCCGGGAGCGACTACGCTGGGTATCGAACCCGGTTCGCCTTGATGGGAGGCGAGTAGTCTGACCACTACACCACCGCGACCCCCATGGGAGTAGGGTGTTGCGGCCACAAAAGAAGTAGGTACACAGGCGAAACTGCCGGGTATTGTGATGAGCTCTTATTTTGAGTTACAAATTGTGAGCACATCACACTTATATTGCCAACATAACATTCGTCAATGGTCATCAGTGCGATGAAAAGCTANTTACAAATTGTGAGCACATCACACTTATATTGCCAACATAACATTCGTCAATGGTCATCAGTGCGATGAAAAGCTAAGAGTTTTGGTGTTGGCTACCCTGATGACAGTCTAGTGATCCCATTCATCTTCGTCAACACGTTGTTCAGGTAACAACTAGTTCTAAGTATTATTTCCTACTCTTCATCCAGTTGGAAACTGGTATACANCCCATTCATCTTCGTCAACACGTTGTTCAGGTAACAACTAGTTCTAAGTATTATTTCCTACTCTTCATCCAGTTGGAAACTGGTATACATTATTTTAGGGGTTAACGTCTAATACTTTCTACAATTAGTCATTCAAGATTGGCGACTCCTCGTTTCCTTAACACTCCTTTGTATTTTCAACGTCCTTCTAACAACCCAATCGAGAGTCAACGATCTCGTCTCGGTACATATACACTGAAGAGCCAAACAAACTGGTATAGGCGTGCGTATGCAAATAACAGAGGTATGGAACCAATCAGAGTAACGCGATGCGGTCGGCAGCTAGATCGGTTACTGCTGCTACAATGGCAGGTTATCAAGATTTAAATGAGTTTGAACGTAGTGTTATAGTCGGCGCACGAGAGATGGGACATAGCATCTCCGAGGTAGCGATAACATTTGGATGTTCGCGTACGACCATTTCACGAGTGTACCGTGAATATCGGGGATCCGGTAAAACATCACATCTTCGACATCGCTGCGGCCGGAAAAAAGTCGTGAAATAACTT
>NQII01000808.1:0-245397 GCA_002778355.1 Clitarchus hookeri
TTGTTTTGGTAACAAAATTTCAGATGTATGAAGTACTTTTATTTGCGTGTCAATGTATTCGTACTCTTTTTTTTTTTAATAAATTATCTGGTATCTTCATTAATTCCAATTTAATTGGGCGACAAAATCTAGTTGAAGAAGGTCACCAATTCTGCCAAAGTATCAATTTATTTCCATAGTTAACGTCCATATGAAGGGGCACGACAATTGCCATATGTAACTATGTTCATATACACTTTCTCCAGTCGCTTTTTTTTATAAGTAAATTGATTGGTTGTTTCCATAAAATTCCCACTTAGATATCAAAACAACAAATTTCACGACGAGATAATTAAGTGCACTGATCACTTCTATCTGGAGGAAAGTGAGATCCATACGCTCCTGTTATGAAATTTCGGCTTNGAAAGTGAGATCCATACGCTCCTGTTATGAAATTTCGGCCTTCTACTCTGTTATAATGATATTCTTAGGGTAGCATTCTTATTTTACATTTTGAACCAGTTTGTAGAATGGATACAAATTCACACCTCTCTCCCTAGCTTAACTTCGCAATGTCTGATATAAGCTGCGGGATAGATCAGTTCAAATAATGAGGGACAGTGCTTCCTGAGGAGAGTGTGGCTTATTTCCGTGATTTGTTTCAAAAATGTACCGCGCTGTTCCGCGTCCACTACAGCAGTGTCACGCTCCCTGACGTGCTGTCTAGCAGTTGCGCGCGCACTTACCCATTCGCTGTTTTCTCCGGATGTGGCAAAAGGTGGAATGTAATTTATATATATTGTAAGGGATGGTTTTCTGGTTTGTTTGGCAAAACATTTATCGTGGAGCCTCATGGGGAAAATTTTGTAGGTCTGCGGACGTACAAAAATGTATGCATAAATCTAACTGTACAAGAAATCTTGAGGAAAATAAGATAATTACATAAATTTATATTTTTAAGCTATTTTACAAACATCATTATAGGTGGTTCATTGATGGCCAAAATTGATCATTGCATTACCTTGTCACCTAAGATCACATTACTTCGAGACATCTTAAACTCCAGTGGCTCGCAAAATTGGCATATATAGGATACAGCTACTTTGCAGTCTTCTCACCGCTAAAGGAAAGGAGCAAATGAAATTTTTCTTGTAGTTTTTACTGCCCTAGACATTGCACTACATGGACCTAAATAGTTTAAATGATAAATAGAATTAAAATTTTTGGGGCTTTGACCAGGAATGTTGGTGTGGTCCCCCACTGTGCGTCGCACAAACGGACCACCGATCTCAAGCGCCCCTTACCACATGAACCACATTAACAAAGAGTAAACCACCTCAGCTCTCGTTATCAAACCCCTCGCCTCGGTGGGGCTCTCATCCACAACTAGACAAGGAAAGCTCTCCTCCTAAGTCTTCGATCTGCTCTCGCTGGCGGTCAACAAATAACTCTGCCCCTGACCCAAAAATTCCGGTATTATAAACCAGCGCGTGCACTTCCCTCGGCTCAGCAGTAAGTGCATGTTTATCAAACATCGGCTCAGCCGACTTTGGAGAAGACCCACTTTTGTAATGCGAGAGTTGGCGTAAACGAGTAAACTGACATGCTCTCACAACAAAGCACCAGATTCCGCGGTGAACCAGGTGTTGATAGAACCCTTGCCTGGCCACGCATACCCGTATTGCATAATGCCTACGCTATGGTGTTACACTTGGTGAGCGGGAAATATTAGCAAATCTTCATGCCTGATACTGATATTAGCTTTAAAATTTTCAACTGCAACAATATGATTAATTTGCTGTTTATACNCAAATCTTCATGCCTGATACTGATATTAGCTTTAAAATTTTCAACTGCAACAATATGATTAATTTGCTGTTTATAAGTATTACAATGACAGGACAAAAATCATTATTCAGAGATTATAAACACTATCGCCTATAGTATAACACGAAGCTAATACTCTTGTTGCTATAAAACAACAATTATAATGATATCTGTAAGCTTTAACTCAGAGGATTTCTTAGAAAAGTGAGTTCCTACAGGTTTAATAATACATTTTATCTCCAATTGAAAGAGACATATTTATTAATATAATTATAGTTTTGCATGTATGATTAAATCATTGCACTTTATTCAAACAAATAGAACAATGTATAGAAACCAAATATTTCGTTAGTTGGTATTTAATTATTGAAAGATACGAAAAATAACTGTTAACGTAGAAAACATTGCCGATATGCCCTTGTATCTAAGGTTTCAGTAATGGTTTTCATAAAATGAACCTTAGGTATATTGATAGATTTTGAAAATTCAAGAAGATAAATAGATTTTATTTATTATTCATTATTGAATTACATCATAAATTTACTGAAGTGGAGAAACTAATGGTTACTTAATTTTTCGTAATGAAATTTTTCGGTGTAACGTCGCACTTATAAAACAATTACTGGCGTAACAGAAACAAACTAATCTTAAAATGAACGTTGACTTGAATAAACATGCTGAAAGCATAGAGAGTGCAATAATGTTTAAACATATATATATATATAGTTACACCATTACATATTTATCTTATATTTTATCACTAGTTGCTAAATATATATGCTTCTTATGTTATCACAAATATGTTTACTGCAAGATTCGAAAAATGATTTACTTTTTCAAAACTTTTAACTCAATAGATTTTCCAAAACAAAATTATTAAAATATTTTACATGTTTACAACACTTACACGACTTCGTATTATTTTCCCAGAGATAAAAGAGCGTGTTATTCAAACAAATTTCGTATCAATAAATTAATATACGCCTATTACATAATACCCATGTTACACTTAAAAACGATATAGTTTTTCAGTAGTTTTTAATTTAAACGTATCTTAATCATGTAAAGAAAAATGCATTGCTCTGTTACATAACATCACTTACTTACAATTATATTTATAACATTTAAATATTATGCTGACATTAAAATATAATATATAAATTAGAAAGTTGAATACACCCAAAATTTTATAATAACATATTTATTAAACTTTTTCTCTTTTTTATTACCTATGGATTAAAAAAAAATTATTTTAAAATGTTAATTCCATATTTTTAATACTGTATTTCTATTCCTGTTATCAACACATTATTTTTAATATTTATAATGTGTAAATTCTTTACTTTAATTTCATAATAACAAAATTTTATAATTCATTTGTGTGTTTTTAGTTAAAGAAAGAAAAAAATTCAAAACAGAACAAATTGAAGTATTTATACGTAAATATTAATATATTTTATAGCAAAATTGTTATACTTGTTTTAATTCAATACTGAAGAAATTTTATGAACTGCATGATTATTATTCCATTTCTCTNAGCAAAATTGTTATACTTGTTTTAATTCAATACTGAAGAAATTTTATGAACTGCATGATTATTATTCCATTTCTCTTTGATACACGTGATTTTTCAATATTATAAATTTCCCTGCCAATGTCACTCTTCTGGAAAACTTATATCTACTGGTATTATTATTTTCGAAATGTAATAAATTCGCCTAATTATTGAAGTTACATGCACTCTTATGCTGTATACCCCAAAGGATGATATTTATGAAGTCACGAAATTATTTTTTCGCTACAAATATCACACAACAGTTACTGTATTTTATCAGTTGGTATGTTACAAATATAGATGTTTCCAAAGAAATGTGACATTGTTGAAACATCATCAAAAAAATTGGGTGAAATACATAATCATAGTTCGTCTTAATAGCAACACTATTACAGTGATGAAGTGATACTGTAGAAATAAGTTGTGTGTGTATATTTATATGTATACATATGCATGTTTATTAATTTTAGATTATGTTAATTAGCGTGACTAATATCTGTCTTTCTCACATTATGAGGATGCCAAACTGGTGATATTTATAAATCCACGCATTCCATTCCTAAAAATATAACTGAAAACATACCAAGAAGTGGTTCGTAATCCACTATAATTAAGAAGTCCCATCACTTATACCCTTTATGTGAATGAACATGCAACTCTGAACCCGTCCAAATAAAATAAATGTATTTTCCTCTCATTTTCTTAATACCACATTAGTCCTAACGTAACTGATTTTTAAGTTCCGTCTATTCCATTTGTCTACGTGTATTAAGAATGTATGTTACGAAACATTTTTAATGTATTAAGTGTTATTTTAAAGCAATAATTTTCCTAATAGCTGACGGTGGATAAAGATGGTCACTCCTATTTCGCTACGCTGGAATTAAAAAATGTCACTGCCGAGGACGCTGGAAAATACAAAGTGACAGCGAAGAACGAATTAGGAGAAAGTAATGCCACAATTAGTCTGAATTTCGACAGTAAGTATTAAAAACTGAGTAATGTGAATTCATGTAAATAGCAAGTTCAGTGTTTAGCGTGTCTTCGTAAGGCAATTACTGCTTACAAAGTTTTTGTTAAGTTTCAATAAAATTAGCGGTATATTTGTAAGCACATTTCGTAAGAGTTTAGGCTAGTAAACTTGGTGCATGTAAAATAATTTAATTTTGCTTTAATGAAATTATAAAAATTTTGTTTCATTAATTGTAGTTGATAATTGAAAACAATAATGCCTTTGTATGATAAATGAAAAGAAATTGCCTTACGTTCCACACAGCTTTAGATTAACGCTTTGCAATCTAAACCCACCTATAAATGGCAAGGGAAATAATTTTTTANTTACGTTCCACACAGCTTTAGATTAACGCTTTGCAATCTAAACCCACCTATAAATGGCAAGGGAAATAATTTTTTTACAGTGTTTTGCTTCGCGCAGATTTTTCAAATTCCTAAGAGTTAATACTGTCTCTTACTGATATGCTCTGNTTACGTTCCACACAGCTTTAGATTAACGCTTTGCAATCTAAACCCACCTATAAATGGCAAGGGAAATAATTTTTTACAGTGTTTTGCTTCGCGCAGATTTTTCAAATTCCTAAGAGTTAATACTGTCTCTTACTGATATGCTCTGNTTTTTTACAGTGTTTTGCTTCGCGCAGATTTTTCAAATTCCTAAGAGTTAATACTGTCTCTTACTGATATGCTCTGATTCTATATAACTGTAATATGGTGTGTCATAGAAAAATTTTCCCTCCTTCACAAGTGCTGGCATGTATTATTATGAGGATGCCAAACTGGTGTTATTAAACATACATATACATATAAATGATTGTGAGACTTATTCACATGTTGAGCATTCCATAAATACTGTAATCTTATGAGGCTATTGCGATTTGTTTATGTTTGTATTGATCATACTGTCCAAAACAAAAATCATCTTTGAGTGAAATATATAAAAGTTAAATGCAAGAGATTTTGAAGCACAGATAATAAAACTTTCCCATTCAAATATCGAAAAAAAAATCTCTCACCTCATTTTACAACTCTAGGTCCTGTAAGAGAGCGACAATCATGATGCGGAATTGAAGTAACAAAATTAAAATAATAAATATTCTAATTTTAAATTATTGCTGTGCAACATTCTTATCTTTATATTCAGCAAAAAGGTTATTCACAGAAGGCATATATGTAAATATACTAAATTGCGTTTCATACCATTTTTTTTTTGCATTTACGTAGATGTTTAGAACAAAATTATATCTGTAATAATAGTGAAGGACATAATGATGGTAATATATGTATTATAACATTTTTTTATCACTATCTAAAATTTTTCGGTGTCATTTAATCAAATAAATTTACAGATTTTTTATATGATAAATTTATGTATCTACATACGATTACCGTTTGTGTTTATCAGCAGAGAATCGGTGTAAGATATACATAAAACGAAGCGTATTGTATTGGTAGATTTACTCACACTGAATTAGAAAATATATCAATGAAATATTTGTTTTCAGGTTTATGATTTATGCAAGATTTATACATAACGTTATTGTGAATAAACAATTTTACGTACCATATAGCTAAGATTTAAAAACTGTTTTTGAAGTGAACACGGCGGCAGCTCGAAAAACCAAATATTTTTTTCCTTTCTTATTGTTATGATCGGTACTGAAGAATTTAATGGTTGGCCTTTCCACCTTAACGCAAAATGGAATTTCCAAGGAATTCGACGTGTTACGACTCGACTAATAAAGATATGCAGAGTGAGCGAAAAATATTTTGTTTCAAATTTTTATTCAGTATTCGTTACAACGTCAATACACGGCACACAATTTCTTGATAATATTCTTAAAACATTCACTGTAACAAACTCCCACCCCTTAAAAAAAGTAAAATGAATAACTTCAAGTATGAAATATAAGTTTCTTGGCATATGTACATTCTCGTGTACTCATTTTATTAGCTACAACTATAATCTGCCATATTTTTGCTGTCGACACTGTCGCGAAATCTCAAGGCGTGACGACAACTTTATACATCACGTAGAACTGCCCAACATACTCGCCTCACATCCTGTACCTGATACAAAGCAGACGCAGTTTTGTCTGTCATAAACTACTGGAAAAGATAGATTTTTTTATATATTAAAAAGTAAAGTCTTTGGTTTGGTTGAAATCAAGCGCGCAAGGCTTGTTCTGTGTAACGAAAATCGCATAATATAATAAGCGTTTAGTAAAAATTAGGCGAAATAAATTTTCCTGTAGAAAATTGTACACGTTAATTAATGTACTGTATCGTCTGGATATACATTTATATAAAAAATTTACTTCGCCGTTTTTCTTGTAACATTACACGAAGATAGTTATAGGATTATGTTTATGTTCCACAACTTACACATAATTTCTTAGTTCAAATTTATAAATTTATTTTAAAACTTTTGATGTTAATAATTATTTATTAATTTTAGTAATTTCCTTTCCAGATAGATATTATGAAACAATTTTCGTAGCATTTTAAGTTGAAATGAAAATCCTTTAAAAAAGCAGATAATTTGACATATATTATCTTTTTACACTAAGTAGAGTGTACATATTCCCTCATATTTGAAAGTTTTCTGCGTTATTGAAGAACTGACACTGATTTAAAACATTAGTGTTGAAAAATAAATAAAACTTTAATGCAATTTATTTTAAAGTAAACGTACAGTCATTCTGAAACAACTGAATTTATTATGAAAAAGGAAAAAAATGTAAAGTTTTTATTTCAGATGTAATAACAAAGCTTAATAGGTGTAAAAATGTAATTTGTCTTCAGAAAGAGTTAGCTGCTGCATGTATCACTTACAGTCTTGGTGCTCCAGTGGTCTTCAACCTTTGTTTAGTAAAGGGACAATTGTTTCCTAGCATAAGTGTTGCAAGCCGCACTTTACATCTCGTCATATACTAAAAATGACTATTATTCTGTCATGAATATTTTCATTTGTAAGTTTCCAGGACGGCAAATTAATTAAAAAGAAAAAAATCGAAATAAATATTCGAAAAACGAGATTTAAATAAATATTTATAGTAGATACGCAGGGCAATATTTTTTATATTTTAAAAATTACAAGTGATATTAAAGATGGTAATTTACAGAGGTATATGGGATGTTTTTCTTAACGGGGCAGGATGAGCACACTACAGCTAGAGCTAATAGACTTTACAAGCAATGTATAACATAGCTTTGTTCATTTATGTTTACAGTCCACCACGAACATGGTGGAGGTTGTTCGTGGTGAAGGTTTTGCGCAGACATAATTCTAGCTGAAAACTTATACGCGAGCTGGAAGAAATCACTGAGTGGTCCAGAAGGGTATGAGTTGAAGACCACTTTTCTACACACAGTAAACGAATTTTCCTTAAACGGAACTGAATCATGCACACAACTCTGTAGAANCATAGCTTTGTTCATTTATGTTTACAGTCCACCACGAACATGGTGGAGGTTGTTCGTGGTGAAGGTTTTGCGCAGAAATAATTCTAGCTGAAAACTTATACGCGAGCTGGAAGAAATCACTGAGTGGTCCAGAAGGGTATGAGTTGAAGACCACTTTTCTACACACAGTAAACGAATTTTCCTTAAACGGAACTGAATCATGCCACACAACTCTGTAGCATTTTATTATTACATTAGTTACTATTCACATCCCTGTGAATAAAATCTCGTGTAATATTATCAGTGTATATAACTTAAACTATTCATTTTAAGTTAGTTTTCTTTGAAAATTTATTTCACTTTTGGGAAAATTTAAAATATCTCTTTTTAATTTAGATCAGATAATATTAGATATAATACGGAAATAATTAGATTTTTTTCCAGCTGCACGTTGCTATAGACGTGTCGTATAACACATGGTAATTTTCCAGGTTACATTTAATAAATACGTTTTTTTCATTGTTAAGAGATAATGCATTATTTTGGAAACACACTAAATATAAATAACATAAAAAAATTCTTATTTTCTAAACCATATTTAAAACCATTAAAAAATGTTACGTTCGCCTTAAAGCGTTGTCAGTTTAACTTATTTCACTTGGTTTTATTCTGGTATGTTTTTAATTTAACTTTCCCTAAATAAATACTGTACTTGTACATTTTAACATGCAATCTGCAAGATATTTCGCACCCGTAAGTAAAGTACTTTCATAGTTTAGACTATAATTGCAGCGTGCATGTCGGTAGTAATAACGCATGGAAGATAAGTGTTTGTGTTTGAACCTAAAACAAGTAATTTATATAATTTGTTACATGCCTAACAGATTGATATTTTAATTTGATTTTTGTTACTTTGTACTGCATTGAACTTAAACAATTGTATTCAGCTGAATTTAACTTCATTAAAATAATATATTTAGGTATTGCAAGTGTATTGTGGCCATTTCTTTCCAATTGGAGAATAAATACTTACTTGCCAATGGAATAGTAATAATTTTTGCTTCGGATTTTTGATTGAATCAGAAGAAATTAATGGCTCTTTCCTGATCAAAATTCCTCATTTAACTATGGGACGATACAAGTGAACGAGATAATTTACTTATTGCTAATGTAAATTTCGGTAATATTGTTAATTTTATGTGGAAATCATTTAATTGTATCCCTCCTTTACAAATTTGCAAATTCGGTTGAAATTTTAATAAGAGAAGGTGAATGATTTATAATTTCGACTTAAAACTTAAATTTTAAATTAGTATTGTCTACGTTTTTGTACTTTTTCTGTAAACTATCAGATTTTATATTTAAAGGCCTTATTACAATATACGCAAAAACCAAAAAATTCAATTAAATCTTAAAAGTATCGAACACAAATTTTCTACGTCATGGCATTAACAACAAACCTTCTAGCTTGTGTAATGAATACTTAAGGTGTAAATTTTACTAAGC
The DNA here is from genome assembly GCA_002778355.1 of Clitarchus hookeri. Classification (NCBI taxonomy): domain Eukaryota; kingdom Metazoa; phylum Arthropoda; class Insecta; order Phasmatodea; family Phasmatidae; genus Clitarchus; species Clitarchus hookeri. The sequence goes on from NQII01000808.1 coordinate 9,287, forward strand.
GATATAAAATAAAACATATTGTAGCATATTTGCATGATTGCGGTTTGGATTTGGTTAATGGGAATGGATATTGTAGATAGTATCGTAATAACATTGTGTAATTGTTATAAACCCTAAAGACCTTCCATTAAAACATTTTTACATTATTTTACTAGTTCCGTACAGTAATGTAATAGCACTGTCTTATTGATAAGAGTTACTGTTCACATATTCAAGTAATAGCTTTTATTTTTTTATGTTCAGTTATTTGTTTTGCAAAACTGTTATCTGTTAGCAGTGGTGTAAGTTTGCATAATACAGTGATAATATAACATGTTTCCTTCTATGTTTATTTTTTTAACCATTTTATTTGTTTTCTTTTATTTATCTGTGGTATCTAGCTGTGTTGCTTTATGTCTGGAGAAGAGTTCTGCGAGTAAGCATGGTGGTAATTGTTTTATTTTACAAAGTCGAGTCACATTTTTATGACCATATGCTAATATCACAAAAAGCCTTAATGTGCAGCACCGACAGCAAATATGCGGTGTACTGATCTTTCTGTGAAATGTCGGAAGGTTGCCAAGTGTATCTGATGCTATTCAGACTGCAGTGAATCCGACAGCTGCTGAAGGGTGTATAGTGGAGGATTCATGCAAGGAACATGACGATAGAGGTTAGCCCAAAGTCGCTCGATAGGGTTCTAGTTTTAGGGAGTTAGGATACCAGGAATACACAAGTAAATCTCGTCCTTAATCCTTTAACCATTACCGGACAATTAAGGTCGTGTGATATGTGACACTTTCCTTTTGGAAGATCTTATTCGCCTCAGGAAAGACACACTGTGAGTATGGATATTCAGGATCACCACGGAAGAACAGACAAACAAATCGGTTGAGAGTGTCTTTCATACGTATGCATGCAAATAATACCAAGGAACCATTTCCTAGACCATATTGCTACCACCAACAGTTGTGTTCTTCAAACAGTTTTTGCAATATGTTTGTTCTTGGAGGTATTTCGCCTGACACGCCAACGTCGTTTCCTTCAGCGAAGAAGAAATCACGACTCATCGTAGAAGGTAACTATTTGCCACTCAAAAAATGTCAAATTTTTTCATTGTCGTACAAACTGAAGCCGTTTCCGCTTATTAATCCGTCGTCAGTATGGGTACTGTGGCCAAAAGTTTACTTTGGAGTCCAATACGTAACAGGTTTCACTGCGCTCTCGTTTATGACACGTGCTGATAGCCATTTGATTCGTTTGGAACGTGAGTTGCCCTACTGTTGTGTGTCGGCGTATCCTCAAACGCCTCCTCAATCTACGTTCACCTTGCTCATCAACGGGACGTTATACTCCGTATTACTTCCACGCTTTATTCGCAGTGATACCTTTCGTCAATCACACTGAAATTTAATCATAGCAGCAAGTGAACAGTAAACCAATTGCACTGTTTCACAAATACTATCACCCTTGGTCCAAAAGTTCATGAATATTGCTTTTTCAACTTCTGCTTAATAGCGTGTTTTATCCATAAGAGCAGTGGTTGTTATGTTCACATATTTCCTCCATCTTACCTTAAATACTAACCAAGCCTGCTCACAAATTGTGTCTTATTTCGATGGCTACATGTTATAACAATGTGTCTCGACCAAGTATGACTTGCGTAGTGTTACCTATACAGTATTATATCTAACCTTATAATTTCTTTCAGATATGTACCAAAGCTGCAATGTATGTACACAAAACGCTTAGTAGAAATAAACAGTGTATATGCATGTTTGAATGTTCGAAATTCAGTATTTTTACGGAAAAGAAATATACAGCATGGTGTTGTAGAACTCTACCACGAAGTCGTATGTTAAGTAGTAAGACCTTAAAGCGAAGGAACTATCTGTAAACTCAAGAAAATCAATTTTGTGCAGATCTTTACGTGGACACAAGANTAAGACCTTAAAGCGAAGGAACTATCTGTAAACTCAAGAAAATCAATTTTGTGCAGATCTTTACGTGGACACAAGAGAAACAAAAACAAACTAATTTCCTACAGAAAACGAAGACCGATTAGTCACGCTGGGACTTTGTTTTTAACAATCGATGGTCTGAAATCTTGGCTTCGTTAGCGCGAAGCCTTGTAAATCGTGGCAACCGACGATTTTAAGAGGGAATTAAACTGGCAAAGCATTCGTGACAAATTTTTTTCGAGTTTCGCAATTTAATTTACGAATATATAGAAACATATACATTTTTATTGTCGCTGTGTGGCTTGATACACAGGCATTCGCATAGTTTTTAGACATTCATTCTTGGTATTCTGTGTGGCGGACAGTACTATAACGTTCAAACATGTTAAAACATTTCACACTTGAATTGTTTTTGTATTGTTTGGCTTCTAGCTGATACGAGTTTCCTGTAACTGTGGCTGTAATTTTTCCTTACTTTCCAGCAAGTGATGTAAGAAAGACTCGTTATGCATTTTTTCTTTTGTTTATTTTGTCAATAAAGCACTCATAACATAGCCGGTTTAGGTTCCTTTCTTAATATAGGCAACGAGGCGCCAGAGCCAGCGGATGGAATCAAACCAACGTTTACGGAACGCCCAGTAATACGTCAGTCTGAGGATGGCGTCAAGGTCACATTTGAGTGTAGACTGGTTGGAGATCCAAAACCTACAGTTGCATGGTAAGTCACAAATTGCAATTATTTCTTGTATATTTATTGTTTACAGTGCTGCACCTGTAGATACATTTAACATTAAAATAATTTTCCTACAGTTACAAGATATTAGGGCTGCACTCTTTTGAGGGGAAGTTTGGTCACAGTTTTGGTAAGATACCAGTGGCATACTGGGTAGTCTATTATAATTAGGAAGCTATTTTATGTATTTACTTTTGTTTAAATAATTTTGAGGTTGTATTATACTTAAAAATGTAAAAATGAATATTTTATCACATAGCACATTCTCTTAAGCTAGAGAACGGTACGGTATACAAGATGTATTAAATCAATCTGACTATATCTATTAATGCTGACATAAGTTTTTAATCATTTTATACCTGGTGCGCAACTAAGGTACTGCATTTAATAGTTTTTGAAACTGATTACCGATTTTTGATGTAGTAGACTACAGTACATACACACATTCAAGAAACCTTTAAAATGATTAGTAAACTACTTTAGTATTAAAATAACTTGAGTACTTAGGGGGTGTATATATATATATATATACACACATTGGTTTTACATGAATAAATATACATACATGTAAATACAAATACAGCTAGGTAAACTTTGCGGTAGAGTAAGAGTTCCTGGCCCCCACTTCTGTGCCCTAGAGGTGGAATCACTTTGCGGCTACATAAAGCAAACAGTACATGTGCCTTCGCAACACGGCGGTTCTTGGCAGTCACCCACTCACTCAAGTACAAGCCATGCCCGACGCCGTATAACATGGAGATCTAGACACCCCCCCCCTCCCTTATACTCTAGCGCGGTATGGCGAAGGTCATATACATATATGCAGAAAAAGTATTATTTTTACAGAATGGGGCGGAATTTAACCGACAAACTTGGTGATGTGATTCCGTATGCAAAATCAAATTTAAAAAATATATGTAGTACAAATTGTACCTTAAGTGAATACTAAGGGAGATATGAGTCTTGGAAAATTGAGTTTTTAAACTTTAATATTTGCAAAATATCAAAAATGAACAGAGATGAAAATACAATCTTCCAAACGTATATGCATGCAAATTTTTTATTATCACGAATTATGAACATTTTGTGGTGGTTTATTAAGCAGTATGATCTAACTAACAAAAATCGTCTTCTTACTGCAACTGCCTATGACACACCGTTTTGGTGTAAAACGCACACAAACGTTTCGGTGGCAGTGACACTGTTCCAGACGTGTAGTCAAAACCAATACTTCCTGCAGGGAGTCACATATTGACTGTTACCAGAAACAGGCAGGTAGCTTCAGCAATGCAAGCTTATTAATGAAAGATACACGCTGTTTACAATAAGTGGTAAAAAAGTACACCATATTCTCTTCGGTGGACGCAGCAGAATACCATAAATGCACGTCGGTAGTATTGCCTAAGAGGAATGCACTGGTTTGTGTGCTTTTACATGAAGTGTATATGTAAGTATCCCTGACTTACATTTAATTCCAAAATACACACACACACACCGCTATTAGAAAAGAAAGTCCCCCTATACACAAATATGAATACAACGTTAAAAAGAAAAATTCACTGCAAATATGTTGGGTAATGCAAGGATGTGTCAAGATTATGGTTTTGATGTAATGAACATGGTGTCGGAAATGCATCCTTATGATACAAATACAGAAAATGCAAAACGCATATGCTGTTAGTAATTATTATTATGTAAAGAACATGTAGCATAATCACTTAAAGCGAGTTGATATCGAAACCGCAAGTACAGTATTACAACAAATGTTCAAAGTGATGACCGTTGACCTGGTTGCACGGCGGCATGCAGTACCACTGTACTAGAGGCAGAACATGTGGCAGTAGTGATGACTGTCGTCGTTGACTTGACTTTGCCAGGTGGTTCTTGCAGCAGCACATTACTCTTCTATACTTCACTGCCATTGTGTTATGGACAGACGAGGCTTTGTTTACCCGCCAGGGCATCTTCAGTAGCAACACTGCGTCTTGAGTTTTATTTTACTTGTATCTTAAGGATGCATTTCCGACACCATGCCCATTGCATCAAAATACTCGTATTGACACCATCTTGCATGCCACAAAATATCTGCACTTATTTAAAAACATTCTGTATATAATTGCTCAATACTTTCCGAAAAAATTGATTTACAATTAAAGGCTGAATTTGTCATAAAATTACCATTACTTTGAGAAATAACTGTGTAATTAATAAATATCTATTAAATTAAATATCGTGTAATTGTAATATTAATTTATCTTATTCAAACGAAACAAACTTCACCAAAGACTATACTATAAGTTGTGTCATTTATTATGTTTTATTTTTCTAATTACCGCAGTAATCATCTTTGTCAGTATTGAAAATTATGTACCTAGATTTTGTACACACAAACGTAATTGCATAAGATAATCAATGGTACATAATAAACCTAACTGCCGTTATAAGTGACGCTCACCTAATAAAGAGGAAAAGAAGGCTCTTAAAAATTATTATTTATAATAGCTGAAAATTTTAATGGAAAATTTTTTGTAACATATTACAATATAAATAGTTTACGATATTGTGTACAATATTTGCTAACATACTTATTACTCTTGCATTTTCTGAGAATGTTCTAATCAATTTTACACTAAATAAATCTAAACTAAAGCTAATGTTCATTATTTTTTTACGAAACTATGCTTCCAGAAGCTATGTACAAAAGTATTATATTATCTTCATTATAAAAAGTGGTTTTCATCGTCTGTGCACTTACAAAGCTTAATTTCCTCTTCATATTTTATAGGTACCATGGGAAAAAAATAGTGAAAGAAGGAGGTCGTTTCAAGATGTCATTGGAACAGGACCAGAAGTCGTATTATCTGGCGAGGCTAGAGATAACATCGGTTGAGAACTCCGACAGCGGTGATTATAGGGCAGTTGCTAAGAACAATTTAGGAGAGGGAACGGCTACGATTAATCTTAATTTTGAGGGCGGTGACAAACCAAAGTAAGTGAAACAACACTAATGGGTAATTTTTATAAGAACTGTAATCTCATATAACAAAATATTCTTGTTAAAATATTGCAGGATAATCTACTTAGACATTAGTTGTAATAAGTTATATGATTGATAGAGACATCAAAGTCCTTTATTAAGTATTTCGTAGTTTTAACCCTATAGCAAACTGTACCTAATGGGTTAAGTGATTCCCGAATTGGCCCTTAGAATGAAGAAACATGAAAAATGGCCTGCTACCTTCAACGAGATGAAAATAAGTGATTCCAATATGTATATATATATGTGTGTGTATATATATAACTTGTAACATACGATCCTGAAACCAAAACATATTTATTCCAATGTTAATGAACAAACATGGAAGTGAATGGAGAATCGTTAATATTTTACAGCATTTAATGGTAGTCTACATCGTGTATTTAAACACATTTATTTGTGAGTATATTTCTGATATTTACAGTGCCACTTGAAGTCATAAGAAATGCTAAACATGCACCACCCTTGCATGCTAATCATGATTTCCACAATCACTCTTTGTAGGTGCGAAATTAGTTCATTTTACTAAATGTAAATAAACAAAATATATTTGAGTGAAAAGACTAAATCAGAACTTAAATTTAGTCAAAGTATACAAAAGTAAATTTATTTGGGCCACTAAACCAATAAAATTGGCTGTACATTAACAGTGAAGCTCTATTACAAATTGATTCTACAATAATCCAAATACACTGCGCAAAAAAAAGTTTTGCATTACTTTACTTTGTTCTAATGAGGAAGGCTTAGCCAAAGTATACGTCATTTAATAAATAGAGGAAGACATTTGTCACTATAAAATAAGTCTTTAATGCACTTCGTAACCAGATACAGCTCACAGGACCCGAAATCAAGTTTCCATGCAAGTGGCACATTCATGAAACATTCCGTCGTATCACTAATACCGGGTATGGCCTTTCCATGCAGTGACCAGGTCGCGGATATGTCGTGGCATGCTGCAAACGAGGTGGTCAGAATTTCTTAAGTGATGAGGTCCCACTCCTTAACAACAGCCTGAACTAACCCTCTGAGTGTTTCGGGTGGGTTAGACTATTGGCAATCGCGCGTTTTAATATCCCTCATGCATGTACCAAACAATTCATATCGGGTGACCTTGCTGGCCAAAGCATTCGTGTGATGGACGCTTCTTGCAAGAAGTTCTGCACGATCTGTGCTCTATGTGGACGAGAATTATCATCCATGCGGATAAACTTGTCACCGATGTGGGTATGAAAAGCATGCACGACAATTTCAAGAACCTCTTCAACCTATCGCTGGCTTGTAAGGGTGTTATTGATGTGCACAAGTGGCGTATAGCTACCAAGCAATATTCCTGCCCATAATGTAACACTGTCACCACCATATGGATGGACGTCGTGGACGTAAAGCTGCCTTGCTGTAGGTCCACGATTACACCACAACCCCAAAGAAGGTAAATCAGGATGCAGACACACACGGGTATCGTCTGTGACATGACATGCCTCCATGAGGCAAGTTCCCAGTCGAAGTGTGCACGCCCCCAGGCTAATCGCTCAGTTCGGTGGCAACGTGATAGAGTTGGAAACCTCGTGGTCTTGTAGGCAAATTTGTGATTCTGGTGAAGCCTCTTCCGGATAGTCTGCGTCGATACCTGTACTCCACTCGTGCAACGAAAATCTTGCAGCAGGTCAGCTACTGTGGAAAATGGTCGTTTCCTGGCGTCGAAAACTACAAATCTGCTCTGCACTGCTGTAGCGGTACGAGGGCGACCACAACGATGTGCATCTGCAACAAATATGTTTCCTGGTACTTCTTCCATACACACGACTGACATTACTTTCGTTAGACCCCGAGCAGGACAGCCACATCCCTTTGTGAATGTACCACCGATACCAGGGTTACAATCTACGATAGTCGGAACGTTGTCAATGGCGTGCGACCTACATCTGACTGTTTAAGATTCTCTGGCAGCACTGCCAGGCATCGGCAGTTCAACACGGTGGCAAGTTTAAGCTATTACAGTGCAAAATTGCTGTCGTGAGTGCAGTACTCAATAACAATGCTGGTACTGCACTGCTGGTGAATGGGGTATGTTCGGAATATAACATAGAAATCAAGTGTAAACGAATACTGATAATACGAGATGGCGCAAAACTTTTTTTGCGCAGTGTATATCGAAACAATCTAATTTAAAAGTCCTGAGCAAGAGACATGAGATNAGAAATCAAGTGTAAACGAATACTGATAATACAAGATGGCGCAAAACTTTTTTTGCGCAGTGTATATCGAAACAATCTAATTTAAAAGTCCTGAGCAAGAGACATGAGATACAACTTGCACGAAGAAGTGAATATTTGCATACATTATTACTCTCTTGAAAATAAAATACGTTAATGGTCTGAGCAAAATAATAAGGAAACAGTCCCGCGTACTAAATAGTTAAAAATCAGGCAACTTCTATTTAAAATGTCTTATTTTGTTTACAAATGCAAGAGCAAAATTTTTATCCTGAAAATGTCTTCCAGTTACAAATATGATTGTTAGACTTTTATTCTGAGACCACAACAAAATCATGTTTTAATATCACCACTAAGAACAACTAGATAAATATATGTAATATACCAAAACAAGCCTGTATCTTTTTTTGAAATTTAGAAATTCACCAAAATATGTGCAGCTATTGTTATTATACTACGTATGAAATATATTGCGACGGTCCCTCGGGCTGGGTTATAAGTTTTTTTCCCGAAAGACGGTAATTCCACATGAAGAATGGAATGAGTATTTTACTAATTCGTTATTGCCTTGGTCAGCTCACTTGTACTTGTTGGGCAAATGGTTTTCAATAATATTCAAAAAGTAAAACCCAACGATAATACCGTTATTTGGTCCAGACTGCAAGACGACAGTTTGTAGCACAGCAGGTGACTTTGCTAGGGATCTGAGAGAAGCTACAAGTACAAGCTTATACAACCAGTGCATAAAATAGAAATGCATGCCCGAAGACCAGCGGGACCAGTGGGGATTTTTTCCACATTACAGGCGAGTGTATATAAGGACAAAGGATAAAACAACATGCACAGACCCCAGTGTCAGCAGGAAGTCATGTGATGAGCACTTTATGTAGTGGAGAGGATTAGTCACTCAACAGTTCGCGTCCCTACGGAATCTCTCCAGCACAATTGTTGGGCGGCCCGTGTTACACGGTAGTACTTTATCTCCATGGAATCTACGTCAGGACAAGTTGCGTATTGAGCCCGGAACACCACTGCAGGGCATAGTTATAGTGTCCTTGGGAGACGTGCGGATCTGAACTCCAACTGAGGTTGTAAAGACCTCCACAGAAATTACAATGAGCCAAATGGACACCCGAATCATACTTATACCGGAATTACTTGTTTACTGTAACTTTCGGACCATAACTTAAAATAACAGTTCAGTTCAGTTTATTATTTTATTTCATTATCGAACATACTTTAAGATATGCATTCGGGATGATGCGAACATCACGAGACATTGTAGACTACGAGTATACTAATATGTTATGTAAAAACATTTTCCTGTCTATCAACACGATCACAAGAAGGGTGGTACCTGCGCGTCCGTGCAACACATATGTTTATTATTGTTAGTTAACTGTAATGCCCCTAAAATTTAATTTAGCAAGAATAATGTAATACTTCAATAAATTTTAGGGTCATTTCAAAATAATAATTTTAGTAAAATTGGGTAACTAGCTCAATATTTTGGGACTAAAACATTTTTAAAACAACTTTGTAAATTATAACTCAATAATAAAAGTGTAGCGAGTTTTTATGGCGGTCGTCTACCTGGCGTTTGAAATGCATTGCACCGTGTTTGAAAAATGCGTTTTTTGAAATGTTCCCTCAATAAGTTTACTTGTGAAAAGAAATCGCATTCCAGATGATGACGGAAATGTAGTTTTTGGACATCACGCACATTGGAAACATTATTTTCGTTTCCTCCTAAATAGTTAAAAACGTTTTTTTTTTAGACTTATGTACCTAAAATATACGAACATGTTACATGGGAAGCTACGATAGAGGCGTGCATTGGACTTTGCTACAGAGTCGCGTCCAATGCAATTATAGGGTCCCCTTTAAAATAAATGAAGTTCTATGATAATTCAGAAATCACTGGGCGCAAGTTCAGGGGCTTACGCGTAGAGGTGATACCGCTTTACATATGCTGGTTGACATTTAAAGGTTTATAGCAAGTAACAGTAATCTAATGTTAGCTAATAATATTTCATAATAAATGACTTTATAGTATGTCCTAACAAAAAAAAATACATGTAAAATAAAAGCTCGGCCACCAAGACCTCCTTCGTTCTGTAATGGTAATGGCATAGAAACAGAGTTGGAGTGGTAAAACAGGTCTCTTTTAAAGATGGGCCCCCGATGGAAAAATAGGCTTTCTACACCTTGCGGGAACAAGCACGAGAGGTCGTATACATTGTTGCAACGCATATCAGTGAACCAAAAAGGAGTCGTATAAATTGAGATACATCATCATTGAAGCAACAAGTGCCGTAACAGGGGTTTCAGAATCAAAAGTCAAGTGGAATTTGGCCAAGCGTAAAGTAAACAACAAAACCTGTTTGACTTTTAAACACCTGAAGTTAAGAAACTAACACAACACATTTATTGAAGTAGACGATTTTTACATGTGGTGTTGTGCAGAGAAAAATACAAAAATTTTAAAGGCGAGCAAAACTTTATATACTTTTGAAATGTTATACAGCGTACGAGATGTTCATATTTGTCTATTATTTGGTAAGGGTTAATTTTTATAAGTGGCAAAAATCTATTCTTTCTTGTTCAGAGCTTTTTTTTTCCTCACGGCGCACACAAGGCCGGATTGCTAATTTACGAGGACAAAAATCATATTTATGTTTTGTATGACTATTTGAATTGGCGAAGTTTAAACTTGAACTTTTTGATGCGAATATGAACAAAAAAAACCTTTAAGGTTTTTTTAGGGGGTTTCACTACTCCTAAAAAAAATAAAACATAATTTTTTTTTGTTTTTTTTTATTTACATGAATACAAATGAGTATCTTAATTTAAATCGTATGCTCTAAATATCATCCTCGTGTTCATCAGATCCATCTTCATCTTCGTTCACATGATCCTCAACTCCGCTGAGAAATGTAGGTTCCCGCAACATCCAAACTACGACATCATTGAAAACCTATTTTGTTTTCTTGGGTTTTTTCCTTTTGCTTGTAGTTATAGGATCTGAAGATATAAACATCCAGTGGAAAATGTCTGTATTTGTATTTATTCGAGACGTCTTTCTTGAGTGAGACTGTCTCAACTTTTTATAGTCTTTATGTCTGGCTTCTTTACGTCTTCCGATATTTGTCGCACGGGTAACGCAAGAGATTTTATTATATCAGCTCCGTGGATCAAAATCTTATGTACACCTGCACTCATTCTGTACCAACCATAAAGATTGACCGCCATTTCAGCTGTGGCATAGAAATATGCCCCAAATTTTTCTTCATTTATATAATGGCCACATGAAATTGCACATAAACTATTTGAAAATTGTCCAATCAACGTTTGTGAGATTCCTGTTATTCAGGATACTTGCTCAGGGTTTTTGAAAAACTTTCTAGCCGTGTTTCCATCATTACTATAACCTCCTCCTTGTTTTGGTTGGTAGACAACAAGCCACATTTCTTTGAAAAAATCGTTGCAGATAGTTTTCTTCCTTTCTTTAGCCAATTCTTGAGGTTCTTTGCCTGTGGCGTGCCATTGATTTAGTTGTAATTTATAAGATATATGTAGTAAATATTCGTAGCATCTCAGATGAGCATGCAAGATAGAAAGACCAAATCGGTATGTATTTGTGTCAACTGCTCTCCTTTTAACATTTTGTAAACCATTCATTAAGACGGGCGTGGCTTTGCAAACGTAACAAGCTTGTGTGCTTTTTGTTTCAGTTAAAACATTTACCGTTTTGCCATCTAGCATTGTGCAAATCAGAATGTGCTTGAAGTGGATTGTTCTGTCTCCCAAAACAATATATGTAGGTTTCAATTGCTTTATTTGCTTTTCAATGTTATTATACTCCTCTTTAGTGTTCTCGTCACTCTCTTTTTTTAATTTAAACAAAATTGGACGACGGTATCTTGTCGAAGACGGAGTGTGATTTTTCCAGTACATTTTCTAGTTTACTTCTTTCCCTTCTGAGACCTCCAGAAGCGCCATGGTACATAATATTATGTTTGAATCAGCCTAAATTGAATTATTGGTAAAGTTTTGCTTGTATATGCTGTGCCCTCTACTACCATCTAAGCCCTACTTATAATAGACATCTAACATGCCGTTGTTTTCGTGCATATTGTTAAAAATAACGTCTGATTGTACTTCTTCTAGTCTCTTTATAGTGTGGTCTACTAGATCTTTAAAGGCACCACAGCTTCATTTTCTGTTATTTCCATATTTAACGGATAACATTAATTTTTTGCATCTGCCAACACATGGTAGGAATGGTATATATCAGCCGCTATTTTTTTTGCCCCTACCCGCATTATCACATAGTCTTCCTTCGTTAAGCTTAGATTCACTATGAGACCTAAAGCTTCTTCAGCGCTGTAAAACACAGCACTTTTAAAAGATGTATGAGCCTGTTTCATCCTTTTTAACCTTTTCGGGGTAGAATTTATGGCAAGTTTCATAACTTGAGCTGCTGTCCTCTTGCCAGATTTTACCAAGCTTGATTCAGCCGCAGAACAAAGCTTTTCGGGGGTAAGACGCGAGACATAACTGTTAAGCATTCTTCTCTTACTTCGGTTGCAGCTAACTTCTAATTCTTTTTTCGGTCTTCCTCGCCTTTTTTCCGAAGAAGTAGGCTGTGGTAAGGTTGTTGCATGCGTTGAATTCATCTCCGGGAGCTTAAACTCTTTACTGAGCCAATTTGCGTGCTTGTCCTTGAAGCGGCCGTGCATGTATTTACATTCTCGCCATTTTATCACACACACTTTCACGACATCTTTTAAATGTTTTACGAATGTCTCAGATCGGTCAATTACGCTTATTTGGTGCACTATGTACTGTACTAATCGTTCATTACATTTTAATGACGAAAATTTAAAAAAATCAGCGTCTCTTAACACTAAAAACAGTTCATTTCTATGAAACTTTCTCTCCTGCAGAGTTGGGTGAGCCCGACTACCTGGAAATAAACAGCTTTATTTAATAAACGGACAGTGAAGGGAACCGATTTTTTTTTTTTGTAATTCTTATGAGTTGTTGTCACTTAGGAATTGTAACATGTAATGGAAATACGTAAACATTTTTGTGAAAAGTCTGCAAACTAATATATATCTATTTTTTTCGTACAAAATATGTATTTTTTCAAATCGATATAACTTCCTGATTTATTAAAACAATTGACAAAAACCAATAATAACAAGAAGTACACACCTGACGCTTCACCTTCCATGCTTTAAACTTCACTATTTTCGGACACAGAACACAACACATGCGTAGTTACTCCGTCAAAGTAATGGGCCCAACTGGCTCACGCTTGCCGTGCGAGAAACAGTGACGCAAAGCGCGCCAGCACTGGCTATTGTGTTGCTTCCTCGAACATTTTTTATTGCGGTTCTGTCTTTTTACTATTCTACTACCTAGTACCAAGTATTTTGTTTTATTTTAAAGCAACGAAATTTTACATTTTTGTCCTCGTAAATGAGCAATCCGGCCTTGTGTGCGGCGTTACTATTTTAGTATACTCGAACAAATCACTTATTAGTTACATACTTTTGCAGGTGCCTATACATTTTAATGCTCGTCTTTATGACGTTTATATACAGATTTGTGACGCAAACAGCGAATCAAGTTAATGTTTTACTTTGCTTGTTCAGTCGTATATATATATATATATTTATTTATTTATAGAGGGAAAACCTTGTTAGGTAGATATACTGGCTCAGAATTAAAAAAGTTAACATATTTAATAATATAGGTGTACATGATGAACACTTCATGAAATAAAAAGGCCTGATTTGCTCGTGTAACACGGACTCGACAGCTAAGAAACTGTGTTGTCTGGTCTTGCCGCCGTAAGGGAAGGCAGCCGCTACGCAGATCGATAGTGGAGACAGCTCTTTTGTTTCTTGTCCAACTAGTTCTTTGTGTGTGAAATGGGAGATCGTTTTCTATTTATGAATGCATTTCTATGTGACTACAGGAAAACCGAAACAATCGCCAATTTTGATTGGCCGATCAGGTTCCAATATTATAGTTCTATCGAGCATGTTAAGAAATTACTCTGGCACCGAATTTTAAACTTCTAGTAAGTCCGTAAACAATCCTGGAAGTTGAGGTGGCTCTAGTGCAGAATGGGTTTCCATACACGAAAAATCACCAATATTTTCCTCATTACGTAATTCTCTTATACTGCACGCGTCGCTGTTTGGTCTGATCATAGGTTATATTGGCTTAATAAAATATTTACCTATGTCGTTGACGCGGCATGGGTTTTATCCGATGTCATTAAGTCCATTATAGCCAGATTAACTTTTAATTGTAGAGTGGACATATATCAATGTGGCGTTGAACTGACCTGATATATATAGTTTTTCCTTATATCCATATAAATGAGTCGTCTTCTATTTTTCTTAACTTTTCATATTAGTTTATTAGAAATTACATAGTAATATTGTAAAGGCATACATTACTGAAATAATGCCCACTGATAGTATAAACATATTAATAATATATATAAACATATTTATTTTTGGTCTAAGCTTATTAGACTTTCTATGAATAAAATATGTTGTTATTAAAAAAAATATTCTAATGGTAACAATTCTAATTTAATGAAGTTTTTTATTAATTATTATGTGTTACTGAACAGCAGTACACAAACAAAACTCAAATCACACGTCAATAAAGCAATCAGGAGTGTTAACTTGAAGGTAAATTTCCTAAAGTATTAATGTTTGTACTAATCTTACATATGCTATCATTTTTTTCTATTTTTTAGCTGCCATCTAATATAAAACATTTATTTCAGAATTCCTGATGGAAAAGCGCCCAGGTTTCCTAAGAAGCCAACGATTCGACAAGATGGAGACATCTTAGTTATGGAGTGTATCCTGGAAGCAAATCCAGTTCCTGAGATAACATGGTACCAAGGGACCAAAATTATATCTGACAGTAAACGGGTTCGAATGTCAAGGAAGGCTACAGGGAAAGATACTTACCTTCTTACACTAGAAATATCAAACCCTACAAAAGAAGATGGTGGGAACTACCGATGTAATGCCTTCAATAATTTTGGCGAGAGCAACGCTAATATTGCTCTAAACTTTCAAGGTATGAAGAAGAAAATGGTGATGTATCATATGATCGCATCAGTATGTCATTACTGCTTTGCTAGTAATGTTTTTTATCTTGTATATTTCTGCTTAATTTTTCTCTCTGTTATGTTAATATTTTTGTTTTGAATTATCCCATTGTTTATGTTTCTGTATCATGTATTTTATTTGAAATCCAAATGTCCCTATATATATATATGTGTATATATATAATATTTATTGCTCACTTTGTAAAAGGTTGATTTACAGGTACGTACAACAAATAAGGTAAAGCAAGTATTTACGTGTACAACCAAGGCTGGTTTAATTATTTTTACATTCTGTTTTGTTTGTTTTGCGTTAAAAAATATTTGTGTACAGAATTCTTATTTTAGTTTTCAGGTATTTCTCAGTGAACGCTGTTGAACGCATATTATATTTATTTCTGTGCAAACTCAGCCAAGATTTATTTGGTTTGTCACAATAATTTATTTGTTTTCAGGTGGGGATGAGGCAGGTTTTGCACCATCTTTTGTCGAAAAACCGAGAATAATTCCGAACGAAACTGGAACTCTTATTACAATGAGATGCAAGTGTAAAGCTAAACCAAAGCCTACAGTTACATGGTATAGGGGTACAACAATTGTAAAAGAATCGTCAAAAATTAAAATAAAAATAAAAGAGAAAGAAGAAGATTCCTACGAGCTCACTCTGGAAATTAAGGTAATAAAGTATAAATAAACAATGTATGTGATTAAAGTTCAATCTTTATTATTTCAGCGTTAAATATGTTTTGCTGTAAAAATTTCTTGAATGTTTCAAAATTTTCTGTGTAACATAGGCAGCCATTTATCTCCGAAATTACTTAATTCTATGCTTTAAATAATAATGAAATTTTGAAATAAGTTTTAAAATTAACTTGGATTGAAGAGGCTATGCGTGGATGATAGCATAGAAGAAAATATCACTTAAAATATAAGTTTCTTTCCATACACTGAATGACGGTTTGTGTACATGATAATATTCACCATCATTGAAGTTTTCAGTATAACAACATAATTACACATATTGTACAATTCAAAAAATTTAATGTATTTAATAATAATGTCCATGCAAATAATGATAAATAATTGCTTTTACTATAATAGCTGGCAAGCCATTAAATTAAATTCAACCAATGAAATAATATTAACAGTAAGCTTTCCGCCAAATTAAAACAAAGTGTGATAGTTTCGATACAGGTGATTCTCAGAACTTATTTCTCTTTAGTAGTTCACAGAAGCTCTTTAATCTCTCAAAACCTCGTTGTTAATAGCCATCCAAATCTCTCAACTTAACTCAACTCTCTGTTAATGGCATTGCAACCTACGTAGTGAACTGTGTTTCAACATAAAGACATTTTTTTGCCAGACAGATGTAGTATAATCACGCTCCCATGACATAGTTTCTTGGATAAATGGGCACTTTCGTAAGTTAAGAAATCTGTTTATTTTCATGCATCATACTAAAGTTTAGTAAAAACGTGAAACTTACCTAAGATAATACTCTCCTTTATTAATAGTAGCCATAAAGAACATGTTTTTGTGCTAAGATTTGTCGTGGTCCTCGGTTTTAAGGTATCGATAGCAGTGCTCGCAATTAATTAGATGAAACGTTTATGGGAACGATTATGGTTTACAGTTATAATACTGAAATACTTTACTTCATTTCCTGTATCTGTTTTTTTATATATATTAGTGTATAAGTTATTCATAGGTTTATTTTTCCATTGGCCTTTTCTTGCAAGTATATACCAAACAAATTTGCGTTCTCTATATGACAGATATTTTGTTAACATAAATTAATTTACACGATAATTAAGCTATATTTAGTTCCGAATATGTAGACTACAATAATGAGCAAAAAAAAATCCACGTATTTCTTTAAAGGACATAAATTTATAAAATACATGTTGCTCGATACCAGTATGTCTTTGTGAAGTAATATTTAGATTTGTAGGAAATAAATAACGGTGAATTGCTGGAAACTTATCTTTTGCAATAAAAAGGCACCATTGCAGATAAAGTGAATGATATATTTTAAGAAATGTGTTTATTTACGAATTTTTCAAGTTCTTCCGAATTTGTAAAATAAATGTTATTATAATTTTATGAACTATGTGTCAGTTTATTTGATACAGATTAAGGAACAAAGATTTTATGAAATGGTTGTAGGTCCCGTAATATATTTGTAAAGGAGTTCAGGAAACCCATATGTATATTCAAGATATCATTATAAAAACCGTTTCCTGAAAAAAATTTTATTTTAATTACAAATATATTTTTATATTACCAGAAGGTTTTGTGGGTAATTTGTGATATCGTAATTCAAGAATTATTTTTGATTTCCATGGTGCCTTTTATTTAAAAGGTAATTTTGTTTGTAAATGTATAATCTTATAGCCTTGAGCTTAATGCTATTCATTGTTATACGAAAGTCCTATTTAGTGGTTTTATCTGCAAACAGTGCTTTCATATTTCTGGTAATTTAAGAGATTTACTAAGTACGGAAATAGTAATAATTAAAACAACTTGTTTGCAGTTAATAAATTTTTTTCGTAATAAAAACTTTTAATAAATGCTTATTATTGCACACAATATAATGTGAATATTTAATCCATCACTAACAAAAATGCTGTGAAAAAAATTACAAAACTGTTTCAAATTAATGCTATAATATTTTATTTGGTCGTGAGTAATGTCATTTATATATACTATAAAACATACCCGAAATTTTAAAGCATTAAAAAAAAAAGATATTTTTCACTATTTCTCTGCATAATCTATGCTTGCATTTGTCACATGGACAAGGAACATATTAATTTTAACGAATAGCGTTTGATAAACAAAAGCAGAAATAAGAAATTAAGAAGGTATATGAAATGCGACCATGTGCGAACTATAATTTTATATTTTCATGATAGTATTTGTTGTTGTATGCAGTAGCAAATATTTTGTATACATAGACACTACCATAAATTTATATGGTTCTGGTCGTTAACTTCGAGTAATTATAACACTCAGCTATATCAAATTTTAATAGGTTTTTGTGGGCACATTTTGCTTTTATTGAATTATTGCCTCTTCTTTACAATAAATTATATATTGGGACGCAATTTTCTTATTAATTTGTAATTGCATGTTTAGTTTGCAATGTGTCTATTTTCAGAATGGATAATGTAATATTTAAAAATATTCTTATGTCGAGTTTATACGTGCATAATACATGGGAATATTTGTCTCATAGTCAAGGGCCGAAATCTGTTCTCTCAATATGACACCCGCCTATTCGAAATAAACTATTATCTACATAAAATTTACAATGGCCCAGGTATATCTTCATAAGCGAATGAATTTCCCGAAGCTTTTATATTCTACCATACATTATGTGTTATGGAATTACATATTTCTCTACACATATTGTAAAATATTTTAGAAAATTCTTCTTGTTTGATACTAAAAAATCTCAGGTTTACCATTTTCTAACATATTTTGAATTAAAGGCTCCTCTAATTTTTGTTTTATCTGCTTAAAATTTGTATTAAGCCTACGTGGATTCTTTTCAATCCATTGAATTTTCCCTACCTTAACAGAAATAAACTGAATAGTCAGTGAACTTAGTTCTGTGTTAATTTTGTTTTTCTTCAGTAACTGCCAATCATCGTTATTTTAGTAAAATATATTTTTTAATTATTTATCAAAATTACTATTATATAAATTTAAATAATTTCAAATTTTGGAACACTCTCTCAGTTTTAATTTTTTTGCTAGGATCCCAGTGGTGAAGACGGTGGGACATACCGATGCAATGTAAAGAACGAATATGGGGAGTCAAATGCCAACCTAAACCTAAATATTGAAGCTGAGCCGGAACCAGAAGGAGATGGCCCAACATTTGTTGAGAAGCCTCGAATAACATCAGACAAAGGAGGCAAATTGGTAAAAATGGATTGTACAGTGAAAGCTAATCCAAAACCTACAATCGTATGGTATCATGAAGGAAAGGAGGTAAAAGAATCTTCAAAAATTTCCATACATATTGAGCAGAAAAATGATGTCTACTATATTAAACTAGAGCTTAAGGTAAGTGTGCATTTTTTACATATAGAAGTTTACAAATATTGTAAAGATATGGTAAAAAATATTAAAACAACAGTTCTTTTGAGAAATGGAAAGTAATTACATTTTTCATTACATAAAAATTTTCTTTGAATGACTCCTGCAAAACGTTTAGTAACTTAACGAGAAGTTAGTATTTACATATGCATTTACAGAGTAGTAATATATGAGAAATTAATGTTTTCCTTTAATGGTTTATTTTCTGTTATGGGTAAATAAAAAACATTTATTAATTGTTTTATCCCATAAAACATAGAAATAACAATGTATGCCTACTCAAACAGGAAAATTACTCATTGAGAATTGCATAATTTGCAAAAAAACTCAAATGTAAGTTTACATAAAAGTCGCGATTGTTGTGGTGGGTGGAGAGCAGGGTAGGGTAGCGATTCAGAGAATCTTATATTATAATTTGATTGGTTTGGAGAAGGTCGTTGATCGCTCATTTCATAATAGTAGACCACAAAGGGAAGAATATTTAAAGCCCCAAGTTCACACATACAAGTGATGAGTTTTATTGAGCGCAACATCTGTGAAAAACATACAATGGTAATGAAATTATGTTTTGTGTATAGTGATGATTCACCTGCGAGAACCCTTTGGAATTTAATTGATGGCTCATTCGAACGAGTTATTCCAAGGCAGAAGTCTCAGCTCTAACATCGTCAAGTTGAAATGTGTATTTTTGGCTAAGCCTTTTCTTAATTTATTTATATTAAAAAAGTGCACAATTTATATAGTGTTATATATGGCATCTATATTTTAAATAAACAACCACTGGTAATTAATTTCGCACATTGGCTTTACCTTTAAGTAAACTTACATGCACAACTTTTGCTTTAAAGACTTAAACAGGTGTAGAGCATTGACTGAGAACCTTCTCTAATATATACTACTTGCTCTCTAAAGACTGCAACATTAGTAGAGCATTGACCATAAACCCTCCATAAAGTACTACTGCTGTTATGCCCGTCTGCCAAACCACCATTCAGATCATTCTGAATATTCAAAGTACCACTATACTATATAGCATAACCAATCAGCACCTTAATAAATAGCAAAACCACACGACATAATAAAAATTATTTGAAACTTATTAATTCATCAACTAAATAACGTAGTCCATACAAACGACATTTAATGCCAAAAACATTACAGAATGAAACTCTTAGACAGATAGATTTTTAACAAACAAAAATTTATTAATTTGTATTAACTATCTGGAATAACAAATTTTAATAGTTTTAATGCTGCTCAGTACATTAGCAAATAATGTTTATCGATTATATGAGCCCGGTATGCATCACTAATAAAGTTTATTTATAAGCAACGCCTGTTTAACCAATCGACTGTGTACCTATAACCAAGAACTCAAAATATGTAGGTTCCAACCAACATACAGTACATTAAATTCAGATATTATGGCGATAATAAAGTAAAGTCAGCACTGCACACCATTTAGAGTTTCATTTTCAACTATACCCCAAATGACGATTTTTTTTTAAGCAATGGAATTCTTCGCAACTGCTCCATCTACCGGCGAAATGTTACATCTAAAAAAATACGATAACCTAGGTACACGAAGCAGATCAACACTAATACCATGGTAGGAGACAGAGAGCAATTATATCACCTTGAATCCACTTTGCATTCATTATTCCTTTAATGTCTATGAACAGACAGTCGTGACAATCCTTTACGATCCGAAACACCGGTGTAACACGCGTATTCACAACTTCGGGCACACATATCAGTTACAAATGTTGCAAGCACTAACATTACGGCCGGCATTTACCTTGCGGGAAATTTAGTAAATCTTCATTCCAAACAATGGGTAAATGCATAGAACATATTCTCGCCCGACCGACAAGAAAACCAAGTGCCAGCCATGTCAGCTATAACATTTCACGTAATATGGCATGGCTGCTAACGTGCTGGAGCGAGTTAAACTTTCTCTCCTCCCGTTTTTCACGATCGCGACATGTCACATCAACGAAAACCCAAAGATAACTCCCCTGCATTCAACATGGCAACACATACATTCCTCACCCTCTCTGCTCTACTGGTCAAAGGTAAAACTCATTTGTCGAGCAATGCGTGAAAAGAAAACAAGATAGTCAACATTGGCAAAATCACACCAAATGCGATCGTCTAGCCACCTGCGCATAACAAACATCTCTTACACATGATGTGATGATCATATCACAGCCTCCTGCCTTAAAAACACAATACAAGAAACCAAAACTGCTCTATGGGTAAATGGGCAATAATCACGAACCATCATGGAGTTTGGAGTATGAACTCACAGAATACAATACCTAATAGTCGCAAAATAAACCCCCTAAAATAAAACAAGACCCACGCTTGAAATAACTCAAAATCCCAGGAAGGATCACATAATCTCAACAGACAAGATCAGAAACTCTATGGACGCTATAAATCAGATACCACAAACCATACCTCTGACCACCGTTATATATAATTGCCTTAGTTTTTTTCACTGTTATTCAAATTTACAGCATAAAATTGCGCCTTTTAAATAACTATGGGTTAGCTAAACTAACAGTGACAGGGGTAAGAAATGCTTCAACATTATACAGACCATTATATGCTGAAGGTAGCTTGGTAGAAAAAACATATTTTTTTAAACTTTTAGTGATCTTCCTCCAAGGCACTAGATATGCTACTTTAATGTTACATGCCACTCTATCCTTATTGTGCCTTTGCGAAATTCTCTTACGGATCTTTAAGAGAGATTGGTAAGTTTCTCTCCAGAATTGTATGGGACTGTTCATTTTGAACACTAAAGATACCCACATCAATGTCTTAAAGAATCAACGAAGGGTACAGCATATTTTGCCCCAACAAAACCATCGCAGGTGACTTCCCGGTGGCATCTTGTGGCACAGATTTCAGCAGGACATTCAGCAATGCCAAGCCTTCATCCCACTGCATTTGTCTATCACGATCGTTGATGGCCAACGCACATTTCACCGACTTGTTCAATTTCTCCACTAGTTTTGGACATGGATAGTACCGAATAGTGTGGATCTGTTTGACCACCTAATTAAAACATAGAACTTGTATCCTTTTTCCTGTGAAATATGATGCATTGTCTGAAATTAACTATTCCAGGCTACCAAAGATGTTAAATATTTTATTTTCAAGTTTATTACATATCCACAATGCCATCATGTTCCTCATGCGGATGAGTACCACAACTCTCGAAAAAATCATCGATTAAATTAAGCAGACACATGTTCCCTTTGCTATAATATGGGAGAGGCCCAATCACATAGATTCAAATTCTCTGCCAATCTCTCACCAGGGTTTGCACAGAATATGTACTGACTATGGAATTTTAAGTCTTCTTGGTACATTGCCAGTCATGGCACGACTAATGTATACCTCGATATCACTATGCGTGTTGGGTCAGAAAACTCCTTCATGATCTTGAATTCTGTTTTTCGCCTTCTCATATGAGCCCCTACCTGAGAATTATGAAAGTAATGCATAATCATTGGTCTAATATACTTATGCATCCATACCTAATTTTTTACTTTAATTCTTACAAAATACACATATTTTATGACATTGAAATTCCCACCTTGCCCCGTTATGGATTCTGTTTACTAGGCCTTGGTATTTGGAATCTTCTTCTTGCCATTAACAGATCTTCACAAAATATTCTGTGATGAGGTGCAAAACATTACACAACTCTCCTACTTCAATGTCCTGAAGAGTTCCTGGTGACACATCAAATGCAGATGGATTGTACATTCTCGATAATGCATCCATGATGCAATTATCCTTTCCCTGCATATGACAGATGTTAAAAAAAATTAAAACAGGTCAACCTCATGATTCATCTCCCCAATTTACTAAGTTGGCAGGGATGCGAATAGAGCAACACCAAAGCTTATTTATAGGATATTAAATTAAGCTCTGGAAGTTCTGAATAGGAGGCAAACTTTTCTATACCAAACACACATGCTAACACCTCTTTCTCATTAACACTGTACACCTGTTCACATTCTGACAAGGTCTTCCTATCAGAAGCTATTGGTTTTCGTTCCTTTCCTCTCTCTGCAACAAAACAGCACTTAGGGCCTTACTGCTAGCATCAACTTCTGAGACAAACTGCTGATCGAAATTGGGCAATCTCAACACAGGAGAACGAGAAATATCATACTTAAATTCCCGAAAAAATTTATCTTGCTCTTTTAGCCAGAAAAAATCCACTCTCTTCTGTTTTAGATAATTTGCAGATGCACACAATTCCGCATACCTGGGGATGAATTTCGAAAAGTAACCCAATATGTCTAAGAAATGCATCACCCCTTTGAAATTTTTGAGAGTGGAACAATTTGCAATAGGAGAAATATTATCGGCATCCATAATCAATTTCCCCTTGCACACTATATAGCCAAAAATTTTAATTTGTATATTAGCCGAAGAAACCTTCTCAGGATTGACTGTAAACCCAGCTAATCTTAATATATCCAACACCTACAGGATAAACTCAAAGTGTTCCTTACAAGTGTTAGAATACACACAGATATCACAAAGGAAGGAGATAACAAATTTTAATTGATAATCTTCCAGCAATTTGTTCAGAATTCTAGACCGACACTGCCCCCCAAAATTCATCCCAAAATGTACATGCTGCCACTCAAAATACTCCCACCATGTTACAAACTTTGTATACTTTTTGCTCCCTGCATCTAACAAACATTGGTGGAAAGTCGAATTCCAATCGAAGGTGGATTAATAGGTTGCCTGAGACAGGTACTGGAATAGGATCTCGATGTTCGGCAGAGATAAAAGGTATATTTCGATTTTCTAACTAAGAAGACTGTGATCTAACAAGTCTAAATTTTTGTGGTTCTTTTTTTTTTATTTAATAAAAATGCAGGTGATGCGCATGGACACAAACTATGGTGAGTTATATCCTGCCTTTCCAAATCTGCTATAATTTTTCTAAAAAGCCCATTGCTTGGGAGGGGAGCATTGGTAAGGAACACACCTCACAGGAATGTCATCAGACACCTGTATTCTGTAGGGTAAAAGATCACATTTTCCTAATTTCACTGTCAAAACATCCTGAAATTTCTTCATGATAAATTTTGATTGTTCCTTTTGACTCTCCGAAAGAACTTCCCTTTGAGTCTCCATTCCCATGCAGGCTTTTACCCTTTTAGCAGGAGAACTAATATTAAAACCAACAGAATGCACTTGATCAAAGCCAAAAATTGGGAATTTGTTTTTACACTCCACCAGAGCTTTAGTCTCTTGTAGAAACATTAACGCTAGCACCACGTTGCAAATTAAACCAGGAACAACATGAAACTGGCCTGTCAAGGTATACATTTGAATTTTAAAATGAAGCAGCACACAAACCTTGACAGAATATCCTTTTCCGCTGGCCACTTGTAATGTAAACCCCTCATAAAATTTGATTTGGTTCTTTGATTATGACTTCTCTTTATTGAGCTTGCATAAAAAATTTTCACTCATAAAACAAAAGGATTCCCTTGTATCCACCATGGCTTCAAGTTAAAGGTAACCTATAACTATATTTACACACAATTATTTTAATATTGGATTTTGCTATCAATACCTTCTACATATCCCCATTTTCCTTAACACTATCCCTGGTACTTCCCTTTTCGCAGATCATAATATGACAGACACTTCCACAATTGAAACACTTGCATTTATCTACTTTTTCAGATATACAATTTGAGGTATAATGCCCCATTTTTCCACAGTAGAAAAAGGGGATCATCCTTATTTGTGGCAATTGATCCCTTCATCAACCATGATCACATTTTCACTCGTTGTGAAGAATACACTCGATTATCTACCTCTACATCAGAAACTTTCAGTTCTTCGATTGTGGTAGGTTTAGACACAAAGCTGCATAACTGTCTAACTGGAGGGGCCATATTCTCCAACACTTACATGAAAAATTTACTAAAGCTAGTTTGGACTCCTAACATCCCAGCACATTCAATAAATTCTTGACCGAACTCACAAATTTTTCTCCTTCCCTTTGGAAATGATAGACATTGTTTTGCACCATATTTTGCTTTACTCTCTTGGGACAGAACACTTCTTACAACCTACTTTAGATTTCCTACCAATTTTCCCCCTGTTCCAGTCCTTCCAGCAATGTTTCAAGAGCAACTCCCGAACAATATGGCGTAAGCCTCTGTATCAATTCAACATCGGATTTGATCAGAAGGCTACACTTTATTCTGTCTACCAATTAAAAAAGTATAACAATAATTGATTTTTAAAATTTGTCCAGTTATGGATGTTTTTCAAGGCGGTTAATACTAACTGTGATGCCAGTAATACACATCCATGATTACGTATTCACCGCTACTGCTCCCAACACTCTGATATATTTAAGCAGGTGCATCTGTCTCAACACTTCTTATAACAGCACAAAATTCTTTTGAAGGGTATCTACATTATCCCCCTCTTCAACTTTAATACCCGCAGCCTGGAGGTTGCCGGCCAGCTCACTTTTACTGAGTTCATAAATCCAGCTGGTAGGCATGATGACAAAATCAGATATTATATCTAATAACACTAATAACTGACACTCTGAATTAGCAGAGTGGTGCAGATATCAAACATGACTTTTTGACTTGCAGAGATTTTGTGTTGCCATAAATAGGTGTTTTCTTTATTTACCTATATTCAGAAAATGCAAAGGTTATATAATGTTATACGAGGCATCAATATATTGAGCAAGCAATCACTGGCAACTCTTTTACATATTTACTTTATCTTTAAATAAACTTGCAATCACAGCTTTTGCTTTAACGACTTCAACAGTTGTAGAAATATAACAGAGAACCTTCCATAATATACTACTTGCTGAAAATACTGCAATATTACCATCCTGGACTAATGACTGGTGTGATAGCATTACTTTCTTTTAAATTTAGGATGTGATATTCCTGAAAGTTTTTCTTTTGGAGTAGGCTTTAGGCAATTCGTTTGCGGTCTACATATTTCGTTGTCTACCTCTTTCGTATGAGAACACCTGTACCACACTGCGCAGGCATATTCAGTATCTTAATAATAGTTTTTAATATAGCGATGTCATGATTATTTAAGTTCTTTATGATGACTTGATATATTTTGTTGACATTGTTATACTTTATTTTTTGTAATTAATTAATATAGTATAGTTTTACATAGTGATTTGCCCTCCTCTATGTCAGCATGTTTTACTTTCTTAATAACCTAAATGTCACACGTCTTTATGATCTATAATTTAAATAATTATATTTCACTTCTTGGTCCTCCTTTAGAATTAAGATACAAAGAACACTCACTCACATCGTCTGGACTTCATTATCCTGTTTAAATGATTATACGCACATTGACAAATAACACTCATTCCCCCTGTTAGCAGTACACTACCAGTACTTTTTAAGAGCCTTTCTTGAATACTGATTAAATGTTATATGGTTGCGTGCAGACGCAAACTGCTTTCCGTAGTACTTAATATGTAAAATATTTCATTGCAAAATTATTTTATTGCCAAATTTTACCACTAATGTTCACTTTAAAAATTTACATCTTGGTAGTAATTTATTCCACCACATTATTTATGTCTCCGATTTATTTTATTTGCCAGCTTAAAGTATACAGGTTCAAAGTTTAAGACTCTAATCATAGCACTGGTCGGTAATAGATTTGTTATCTAAAAAAATGCCAAAATAAGGTAATTTTTGTGATATTAAATAAGCCCATAGTTAATAACTTTGGTCACATCAATACAAACATCAACTCTGGTTTTGCAAAAATCTACTGTTTATGATTTTCGAGCTGTACAAGTAATAACTGAATCTTCAAAGGAATCACTTTACCTCATAGACTGTTTAAAGTAGGTCTTTGAAATATTTTTGTGAATTCACTTCCTTATTTTATTGCGCTATTTGTATATGTATATGCTTATGTACAATATTTCTGTGACAAATAAATTTTTAATATGTTTAATATCACATTTGTTAATATAATATAATTTCAGCACTTAGCTTCCTTAATGCAATGGATTGTAATGCGTGCATGTTTCTGGAAACTGTAAAACCATGATAAAACTTTAATTAACGAAATGTTGAATTTTTCTGTATTCAAAACTAGAGATAGTATAAATGTTTATTAAAGGTAATTAGTGTATTACCTTTAACGATTATTTTGGTTAACAGGATCCAGGAGCAGAAGATTCTGGGTTGTACAAATGTAATATCAAAAATTCAATGGGAGAGTTGAACGCTAACCTTACATTAAATGTTGAAAGTAAGTACAATCTTTTAATTATGTATTAGTAAATAATATATAATATAAAAATTTATGTCAATATTAAAAACTTTTAATAACTTTAATGGAAGAGATCATCTCTGCATTGTTACATGTAGGCATGCTATTAAAGTAGTAGTGAAAACATTCTATTCCTTTAAATATCATATAAGGTAAATTGAAGAAACGTACCTCAGAAATTAACTGGGGTAAAGGGCAACGAAATTTAATTAATAGTCTTCATTTATCTTGTTATTTTACAGTAATTTTGTCTGTATTAAACTGCTTCATTTTATACTGAATATTCAGTGTTCCATAGATCCATAGTGAATACAACGCTCCACTACGCATTGCCTACATTTTAAATTGATAACTTAGAATGTCTCCTCGATAACACAAAACATTGCCCTGGCATATCCTACACATTAACCAAAATAAATATTTCACTGCCTTCGCACTACTACGGTATTCCGTCTGATGTTTCAAGTATTTTCATTAGCATTTCCAAATGTTTCCTGAAATACTCATAATTTGTGTGCGTGTTTGTATCTGAAAATCACTTTCCTCTCGTTTTGAGGTCGGCAATGTTAGCCGGCAATGGTGGAAGAAACACTTGATCCTTTATGTACCCGCATAGAAAAAAATCGCACGGGGTAAGATCCGGGCTTCTAGGGGGCCAGTGACGAAAAGTCTGATCATCTGCTGCTCCTCAACCAATCCAGCGTTGCGGCAAAGGCTCGTTCAGATATCCGCGAATAGCTAGGTGTCAATGGGGTGGCGCGTCATAAAGGAAACATCAGACCGTCCCCTTCACATTGACGTGTCGAATGCGAGCTCGCTAACCCTTCACCACATCAAACCGAGAGTTACGAACGCCATCCAAACCGTAACACCGGACATGCTGACAAGAGTGTGGAATGAGCTTGATTATCGCGTAGATGTCGTTCGGGCCGCTCGTGGTGGCCACATTGAACATTTATAAAGATATGGTAAACAAACTTCACAGTTCCACGGTTCATTTTATTGGTCAACCAAGGTTGTAGGTTGTTTGGTTTTGATAATATAGACCTTCAAAGTTGGGGTATTCTTTTATACTCATCATGTACATTATATTTTTTTCGCACTCTATCTAAAAATAAACTTTAAAATTATTGATGGTTTTTTTCTCGAGCAGGATTTTAACATGAACATGAAATGTATTAACTCAAAACATTAAATATTGACCTATATGTTGTTTAAATATTTAACATACTGAAAATTAGTATTTTCACTAAAGTGACGGACACGTCTTTTGTTTACAATTTTCTGTAATAGTGAAGTGTTTGGAATTTTTCCAGGCACAGAAAATACAGAGAGTTTCCGTATTAATGTGTTCTTAATACGGAGAGGTCATTCCGTTTTTCTTCATATCCGACCGCGTTATCGTACATCAACAGAAAATTTTAAAATCTGTTTTATTTACAGGAATTTTCAGCAGCGTATCAAGGTACGAGTGCTAAACAACATTTCTGAAATATATGTGGGAATTTGCATTCTCATGCGCCTATACTTTGTAGTCTTCTCGATGGCTGCAGAAAACAAAATATTCCTTCCTATCTGGGAAAACACGCTTACTATTTTATCGATACCCTTAAACTCAATGCTGTGAGGAAATTTTTTTGTTAGTAAGACAGATTCAATTAATTTACACGGTTCATTTCCTTACTTTATTAACACTTACAGATGTTTACAAAAATCGTGATATTTACACTCTATATCAATAATCCATTATTCGGGAAGCATAAACTTATATTTTCGCGAAGAATAATTACATTTTTTAAGAGGTTGAAACACGTTAGTTAGTTCACAACAATGGAAATGTTATTACTTTAATAATAAAATAAATTTTACTAATCAAATGAATGCAAAGCTGATATGTTTATTTGGCAACATGCCCGACTGTCATTCGTTATATCGTAAATTCAATTCAGGACGTATTTATTGATGGATTTTCCTTAATGTTTTCAATCCCCATTCCAGAAAATTAAACGGGCAGTCTTTTACATGACCCTTCCAAAAATTTTGTAAATTAGATTGAGAATATAATTATTCCGAATAAAAATATAGTTTAACATTTATGTTCAGTCTTAATATCCCTATACTTGAAGGAGGCCACGGTGGCTGAGTGGATATACTATTTGCCTCCCACCTAGGCGAACCGGGCTCAATCTCCGGCCGGATCACTTCGGATTTTTGCAAGTGGGTATCGTGCCGGACGATGCCGCTGGTCGGCGGGTTTTTCTAGGGGATCTGCCGTTTCCCCCGGCGTTTCATTCCGGCGCTGCTTCATACTCACCTCACTTCACCCTCATCGGCTCTCAAGACCTCGCTCTTAAGAGTCGGCCAAATCTATTCGCTTACTCTATACTAGGAGAACAGCGGATTTGAACCGTAACTTAATGTTTAGGGAACACGTTAACCACTATGATACACAAATAGTACTTATGCCAAACAGAAATAAACGCGGATTGCGCCATGATAAGTTAACGGTCTCCCGCCTATTACGTCCTCGGCTCATCCCAGATCTTGACAGACATTTCGGACCGGAATATTCATGGAAAGAGTTTGACACTTGCTACATTGGTATGGTGGTTATCTTGTGATTCTCGTTTCTTTCCCTATCGCAATTCAACCACTGTTTTATCCCCATCATTTCACCTCACAAATTCGAAATTTTGTTCGTGACAGAAAGGTCAGTCCTACGCGCATAGGAAAATCGACTTTGATTAGCGCCAGGGTGGTGTTTTCGAACACCTCTTATCGCACTGTTCGATCAAAGAATAACGGTATAGTTTGTCGGCCATCGATATTGTAGCGAGCGTGATGACGGAGCGCCGTACACCGCTTATCTTCTAATATTGGTGATGTCATTACGTTCAGTGTGATTACGACTGTCAGCTGCCTGCTTTGCTCAGCGCATGTACGTTACGTCAAGAATGCTTCTACTATACGTTTATAAGATCAGTGTTATAGATTTGACAACCAAACATTTTCGCCACTAAGTAAGCCCTAGTGTCGCATATGTACCAGTTTTTCTCTATTTTCTACGTTAAAAACTGAATAATTGAAATGATCGAAAATCAAAAAATAAAATAACTGCGTAACTAAGTAAAATATGTCTCTTTTACAATTCTCGTAGCTTAAATCTTCAATGAAAAGTTACCTTTTTAGAACACTGCGCAATTATCAGCGGAAATTTTCCCTATGCCCAACTCTCCCATAAAAAATCACGTTTTGTTCCTAACCTGAGTAGAATATACCTTATTTACGTTCACCCTCATTGCAAAACACAGTGACGGAACCTGGTGGGGCGAGACCCGGAACTCGCATTTCAGTTATAAAAGCACAATAACTGTCGCGTGTCTACGAAAATAAAAAGAAATGAAAAACTTGGATTCGTAACGTTTTATTTCTTGACTGCAAAAAAAAAGCTCTAAAATTTCCTTTTAATTAACATTTTGCAGTATATTTTAAATGTGATAGTCACTTTTTCTTTAATTATTATAAAATATTAATAGTATAAGCGTAAGAAAGGTAGAAATAGGAGAACATTATACAATATGGTATCGTGTTTTCACATTCGGCTGTTATTTTTTTAAGGTTTAGTTAAATGAGATGATTTGTTTTGAAAATATATTATATCTTACACAAATGCATATAACATTTTTAAGTTAACAAACAACCTCAATTCACTTTGTAAAATATATTCAATTTTATAAACTACACATTTATTAATTTTACTCAAAGCTTTTGAAGTAATTTGTTGTGTCGTACATAACCTCTTTTGGGTTGACACTTCAAACATTTTCGTAAACATATTGACTGTACAAAACCATTTTGAATTAGTATTATTATTGTGCATATACATTTTGTAAGTATTTTCATTAAGTTTTGTTTCACTGCGAATGAGTTTGCTTTTCAAAACGGTGTGCAGTCTGGAGTAAAGTAGTACTGTATTATGCATCCAAAAATTCCCTTGTTATATGTTTCCTGTAAAAGAATGTATTTATTTTAGTGTGTGATGATTGCTTATATAAGGAAAATGATCTTTTAACGACATGATGTACACCTACTTGCCTAAACAGTTGAGTGTTATTACTTAGACAAGTGGATGCTAGGCACAACCAACTATTTAGAGATGTACAAGTTACATAATATATTAATAATCGTTTGAAATACGTACGTAAGAATACTATGGAGTGATTGTGTTTTTTATTTGGCGAGCTAACACACCTCTGTAACTGCGTGCTAAACAACAGTTACGGGCGCAAGTGGAAAAAAAATGTATACTGTACACAACAACGCCATAAGGGCACGTACTTTTAAAGTTATATTTATTGTCTAATTAATATTATTTTAAGCTATTCGAAGAGTGTTTATTTATTCAGAATGATATTAAAGGTCATTTAGCGTATAAATGTATTTTACAGACCCAAAAGTTTTCACTTAAACTAACATATACGGCGTTTGGCGTATTTTAATCGTGTGTCCACCATCTTGACAGTTTATGTAGTGAATATAGGAGAAATGGAGCCAAAGGAAACATGAAGTCAGTAAAGTTTGATGAGCTTCGCAATTGACGATGCAACGCTAAATCGTTCGTCAACGAAGTTTTTCCGGAATAAGGCCCTAAGACTCATCTCATTTCGTTTATCTTGAAAACAACATGCAAATGTTTACCTATGCAGATTTGTATACCTTTAAATAATAATTTCCTTTCTATTAACATTTTAAAGTTTTAGTTAACAATTGTTAAGGACCTCCAATGTTTCTTCTTTCAGCTAGGTGTACATGCTTCTGCCACACGTGAACAATAAATGCGCGTTGCTGAAGTAAAATAGTGACATTTTCCCACACACAAATATTATATTGGGCCAGTTCTCAATCTAAAATTAACAAAACAAAATTAGTTAGTCGCAGACTCAGAAATATTACAGTTTCCTTAGAACAAAACAATGTAGAACTACCTGTGTCAATATGATGGCAACTATTTAGTATGCGTTCAGCCAGTGTTTACGTTAAATCAACTACAGTTACAGTAGCGACATTCTAAAACATTGACATCAAAAGTATAACAACAACCTTGAATCAACTATGGCTTTGTTCTGTATACTATAATCGACTACTTTTACCCTCCAGACGTCTTAGCCTGCAAGGCCATTCAGCTAAGCTTATCGTAATTGTTAAGTAACGTTTACATTTATTGTTTCCATAGTGTAGCAAATAAGCAATATTTGAAAATTGATTTTATTCTAGTGTCACTTATTTGCATATCATTTTATTTCAGTCATTCCAGTTATCAAAGAAAAGCCAAAGATTACGAAAATTATTAAGCGGAAAGCAGTTGTGGTTGAATGCACTGTGCAATCAAAGTTTGCTCCACAATGTACCTGGTTTAAGGAAGCAAATCCGGTTCGTGAAGACTCCAGGCATTCTGTTCGCATTGAGCAAGTAAAAGAGGTAATATTTTCAAGCAATAAAATTGTGAAATCATNGAAGACTCCAGGCATTCTGTTCGCATTGAGCAAGTAAAAGAGGTAATATTTTCAAGCAATAAAATTGTGAAATCATGATTCTGTTAAAACATAAGAGAGAAAAATATACATAGTTTAGTATCATTTTAACTAAAGAATCATTTAAAATTGCAAATCATACGTTTATAAAATAAAATGTAAGTGCTTAGTGAATAATTTATTTCTGCGCCTTTTTTGTGAATGCAGTTAACTATGATTCTGTTTGCAGGGTGAGTTTGCAGTGAAGTTGGAGATTGAATCTTGTACTGCTGCAGACAAAGGAAAGTACAAATTGGTAGCCAAGAACGAAAAAGGTGAAGCTATATCCCAAATAGTGGAACTAATCGATATTCCTACCGAAGAAGAGAAAAAACCAGGAGAAAAACCAACAATTATTAAGGGCCTGACAACTGTGGTAAGTTATAATGTCACTTTTTTTGCAAATTACAAAGAAAAATAAACTATATAAAACCAAAACTCGGCAAAATATTGCATTTAAAAGCAATATGATTCTCAGATATTTATTCAATAGCTTTAAACGATGGAATCCCATGTTCATTATTAAACTGTGATGTTACTTCGATACTTGTGAGAGAAGTGTAGCGATCATTGTTACGTTTTCATTCCGCAACTACCCTTCCCCTACCAAATTTCACCAGAAACTATATTCATGCTGTCCAAGAGCGAAAGCCGTCGGCACGTTTCTTCCAGTTTTATCGTTCCAACCAAGGAGTCGTTTCGACATTAAGTTATTTCAATCGCGCAGTAATGACTGAAGTTATGGTACATTTTCGTATATTTATTATGCTAATTGTTGGGACACCACACTACTCAGACATGTTCAGTGTTTTGATTTCCTCCTCTCTCTTGAATTCAAAGCAGCAACGTAACCATTTTTCTCAAATAGTGCTTTTCCTTTGGAAATGAAATTAATTACTGGTGAATAAAATATGCTGCCTCCAAGAAAGAAATAATACGAAGAAAGTAATTTCCATTGCTTTCAAGCATGGTTATAATTATTTGTACAGTTGTCGAAATTTTGTTGCTGTATTTGTGGCCTTTCTGCGCAAACACATTTAATGAGAGGCGGGCAATAGAGGAGCTACTTCTACCAGTTAATATTCACTTTGTAAAAAAAAGCATCCACACTGTATACAATTTGTAATTTTCTTAAATAAACCTTAATACTACGAATGGCTCGAGTATCCTTATGGCAAAAATAATGCAAATATAAAATACGTGATACAGTTGTGCTATTTTTAATCTCATCCGCAACGTGCTTTTTTCTTAGCTTGTTCTGTTAGAGCGTTCTACAATTCTCGTACTCATCATTTTAGTTTATAAACCCTGTCATTACAGAGACTACATATAAAATATTTTTTATNGAAGACTCCAGGCATTCTGTTCGCATTGAGCAAGTAAAAGAGGTAATATTTTCAAGCAATAAAATTGTGAAATCAAGATTCTGTTAAAACATAAGAGAGAAAAATATACATAGTTTAGTATCATTTTAACAAAAGAATCATTTAAAATTGCAAATCATACGTTTATAAAATAAAATTTAAGTGCTTAGTGAATAATTTATTTCTGCGCCTTTTTTGTGAATGCAGTTAACTATGATTCTGTTTGCAGGGTGAGTTTGCAGTGAAGTTGGAGATTGAATCTTGTACTGCTGCAGACAAAGGAAAGTACAAATTGGTAGCCAAGAACGAAAAAGGTGAAGCTATATCCCAAATAGTGGAACTAATCGATATTCCTACCGAAGAAGAGAAAAAACCAGGAGAAAAACCAACAATTATTAAGGGCCTGACAACTGTGGTAAGTTATAATGTCACTTTTTTTTGCAAATTACAAAGAAAAATAAACTATATAAAACCAAAACTCGGCAAAATATTGCATTTAAAAGCAATATGATTCTCAGATATTTATTGAATAGCTTTAAACGATGGAATCCCATGTTCAATATTAAACTGTGATGTTACTTCGATACTTGTGAGAGAAGTGTAGCGATCATTGTTACGTTTTCATTCCGCAACTACCCTTCCCCTACCAAATTTCACCAGAAACTATATTCATGCTGTCCAAGAGCGAAAGCCGTCGGCACGTTTCTTCCAGTTTTATCGTTCCAACCAAGGAGTCGTTTCGACATTAAGTTATTTCAATCGCGCAGTAATGACTGAAGTTATGGTACATTTTCGTATATTTATTATGCTAATTGTTGGGACACCACACTACTCAGACATGTTCAGTGTTTTGATTTCCTCCTCTCTCTTGAATTCAAAGCAGCAACGTAACCATTTTTCTCAAATAGTGCTTTTCCTTTGGAAATGAAATTAATTACTGGTGAATAAAATATGCTGCCTCCAAGAAAGAAATAATACGAAGAAAGTAATTTCCATTGCTTTCAAGCATGGTTATAATTATTTGTACAGTTGTCGAAATTTTGTTGCTGTATTTGTGGCCTTTCTGCGCAAACACATTTAATGAGAGGCGGGCAATAGAGGAGCTACTTCTACCAGTTAATATTCACTTTGTAAAAAAAAGCATCCACACTGTATACAATTTGTAATTTTCTTAAATAAACCTTAATACTACGAATGGCTCGAGTATCCTTATGGCAAAAATAATGCAAATATAAAATACGTGATAGAGTTGTGCTATTTTTAATCTCATCCGCAACGTGTTTTTTTCTTAGCTTGTTCTGTTAGAGCATTCTACAATTCTCGTACTCATCATTTTAGTTTATAAACCCTGTCATTACAGAGACTACATATAAAATATTTTTTATNTTCTACAATTCTCGTACTCATCATTTTAGTTTATAAACCCTGTCATTACAGAGACTACATATAAAATATTTTTTATTATACTTTTCTTTTCGAACAAGAATGGTGTGTTTACATATGCTCAAGCTGGGTGGTAATCTGAGGAGGAAATGAAATTCCCTCTCTTATGTTTAAAAATGTAGCTAATTGTAGTAAACTGCCGTCTTGTAGTAGACATGCAAAAACGTTGTTTAAATTTATATTTTTATAAAAAATTAGAAACTAAAATTAAAATAGTCTGGTAAAAAAAATATTAATAAATATATCTGCGTACTACCTGCCGGCTGTGTGTTGGGTTGACTATTTGATAAAAATTATGTTTTTAAATCTTTAGATACAAATTTGAAATGAAATGGAATTTCATTCTTTTTCTATGCTATAAAGACATGTACTGCTTGATTCATACCCAAAGTTATAAGTGAAGTTATCGTTATTTAGAAATCCTGTAGGGCGGCACTGAAAGGCAGTAAAACATAATTTTTTAGCTTTTTATATCATCTAGTCTGATGTAACTGAACAAATTTTTACCCGCAGTTACCATANGTAAAACATAATTTTTTAGCTTTTTATATCATCTAGTCTGATGTAACTGAACAAATTTTTACCCGCAGTTACCATTTATAAATTGGAATTACTAGATTTATTTATGAGCCTGCTAAATCCGTATGGATCGGATGCGGTGAATCTCAACGGAATTGGATACATTTTTGCCTTAATGTCGAGAGTTAACGCAGCCATGACTCAAAAACCTCGTAACAATTTCCTTTCTTGGCGAAGACAAGTTGGCTAAATGCTTCATAGACAGTAATAGGTTCGTCTCATACATGCACCAACAAAAATACTTCTATCAAAAATGGAACCTTCCTACATGCTCAGCATGTATACAAGACTAGGAGTAAACCAAATCTGCTACAAGTTCCACATTATCAAGGTTCAAAAAATAAAATATATATTTCGGTTATCAACACTGCAAGGAAAGAAATTCGCTGCCAGCAGATACAGTATATTCCCCACTTCAAGCTGAACCCAGATTTTCGTTAACGATTTTAACAATAATGAAGATATTGTAGCGAAATTTTCAACAAACCTACTTTGCTTTATGTGAAATGTGACATCTGCGTCCAAATAACATTGCAATCGATGCATCATATTGAAGATGGAGCAACGGAATAGAATTGTGAAATGCGCGCCAGAGTGTTTTGACTTGTGGCGTGGTGAGTTTGCCCATGGTTGGTTTGCTTCGTGACCACCAGAATGTCGCCAGTCAGTCTGCTGTGGTGCAGATATAGCTAGGCCGCTGTTGTGCTTCGTGGCTGTAATTGGATTTTTAAATAGCGCAAGGTGACAGTGTCAAGTAAAGTTGATACGACATAAGGGGAAACAAATGTCAAAGCTGACTGTGGAGCAGCTTGTCTTCCTGGTTAAAACATTCTGGTATTACAACTGATAATTCAGGAAACGTTTGGAGGCAGACATGTCCTGAGTTTCATACTTTGGGTCTTGGCGAAGAAACTCGAAACCAAGGGGACTTAATTGGACACAAATGAAGGGGGCCTTACAAAGATGTCGCCGGAAACTGTTGAGGATGGAAGGCTCCGACTACTGGCCTCCCCAAAGCAGTCATTGCAGCGACTTTCTCAGGAAACCGGATTGTCAAAGAACACTTGCCATCGTGCAGCAAAAAATCCAAGCTCTATGTGTACCATGTCTCTGTCGTCCACGAACTCAAGGAGCCTGACGTAGCGACATGAGTGGCATACTGTCGCTGGTTGCAGACACTCATCAGTGTAAATCCGAGTATCCTAGATTATGAATTTTTTTGACATAGCTTGGTTCCGCCTTTCAGGTTTTGTAAATTCTCAAAACCCTCACCTTTAGACTAGTGAAAATCTCCACGAAGTGCATCAAGAACATCTTCATTAAGAAAAGTGTGTAGTTCGGTGCACAATTTCCCGCCGATGCGTAATTGGTCCAATTTTTTTCGAGAGAATTATCACGACTGCTATATACATGGGTAAATTAAAAACCTTTGTCAACTTATAATACTTGTTATGTCGTCATCACATTTCAAACAAAGCAAATTAAGAGTGTTGCAAATTTCGTTAAAAATGTTTAATAATTTTTAATTTTATTAATGGATACCTTGGTTGAGCTTTGATTGGGACGCCTGTATAAAGATTTGTAAAAATGTCACGATTAGAAAAATACTGAAGTATTATTTACTGATTAAAAGAACACGCTTAAATTAAATACATATTTATAGTTGAATTAATGTGTTCAATGTAATTAAGTTATGAAATTTCTCTTAACTTCTTTTCTAGTTTTGTGCTACAAATGAGTAAATAAAGAAAAATTCACCATATCTGATGCTACACTGCTAGAAACAGAAAACGAATTACCCAGAAAAATAGTAGAACTGAGAGACTTTTTGTCCATGGTTAATATCTGAGAAGGTGTGCAATTGAATATAATCCCATTGGCGTTGCGTCACCTAAGCACTTGCTATAGTGGGCATTAGTTGTCACACTGGTGTAGGTAAGAGGAACCTAAACATGCAAAGACGACATGTTTGCAGTATATGCAACCCTGCAGCATGCTGAGACGTTAAGAAGGGATAGCGTATGGAGAGGTAGAAGCATTTGAACGAGATATTATAATTTTACAGCATGAAGCCATTTGGGCGGTGCGACGAATAACCTCTCTTATAATCTTTGCCGTAAGCACTATATTAATATGTATAGGACACAAAGACCGACTTCATGTAAGCAAGGTTATTGGCTTATATGTGTCGAACTACAAAACACGAGGACAGGCGTATCCGAGTATGTTCAGCAGCCAACACTCCCATTATAATTTCACTAATTCTGACATCTGGAGCCCTACATTATTATGCGTAGTGCCTCAAGGTAGTATCCACCGGCGAATGAACGACAGTTACAACGTTCTCTGCACCGACTACCCCATAGGAATCACCGCCACGTGGCATGTTACCAGTCATAAGCAGAATGTCGTAAGTCAGTACATTCGTCACCTTGGGCTTTGCCTATTAACGTTTCCGGACCTGGCGCCAAAAAGGTGAGCGTCAGCACCAGGTGCATATGCATGTACGCCATATAGCTCTTACGCGAGAAGTTGTGGTTTGGACCGTCATTATTTACAATTCGAGAAGAAGTATTGTTTTTGTGCAGGGCGCACTGTCAGGCCATCGACGTGTTACCATTATTGTACATCCCTTTTTTCTACTAATCATGTAGGGTACTCNCAGGGCGCACTGTCAGGCCATCGACGTGTTACCATTATTGTACATCCCTTTTTTCTACTAATCATGTAGGGTACTCATGACGACATTTTTCAGCACGATAACACACATTCATATACAGCGACCATTGTGAACCTATCAATATTTAAACATTCATTGGACCAGATTAAACGCTGTCTCCTCTAGCACTTACGACCTGCCTAAACGCTTGAAGAACTCCATCAGCCCTTGCAGGAAGAATGGTGGAATATACCACAGGACACCGTTCGCACTCTGAATGACTGCATGCCACGTTGAGTTTCCNAGGGCACACTGTCAGGCCATCGACGTGTTACCATTATTGTACATCCCTTTTTTCTACTAATCATGTAGGGTACTCCTGACGACATTTTTCAGCACGATAACACACATTCATATACAGCGACCATTGTGAACCTATCAATATTTAAACATTCATTGGACCAGATTAAACGCTGTCTCCTCTAGCACTTACGACCTGCCTAAACGCTTGAAGAACTCCATCAGTACTTGCAGGAAGAATGGTGGAATATACCACAGGACACCGTTCGCACTCTGAATGACTGCATGCCACGTTGAGTTTCCNCTTGCAGGAAGAATGGTGGAATATACCACAGGACACCGTTCGCACTCTGAATGACTGCATGCCACGTTGAGTTTCCACTTGCATTGCCTCCAACGGACACACATCATAATAAATGTTGTGATTTTAAGATATTTCGCTGTTGCTTTGTCTCTATTTGTGGAAGGAATTTGCTCCATTGCTACCCGTAATAAAAACCTATGTATTTACCACGGTGCAACTGATTTCGTATGTTTACTTTGATGTATCTTGAATTTTTTACCAATAGTGACGAGTATGTGTATATAATGGACAACTCATAACATACTTTAACATGTGTATAATGTAAGCATTGATTAATTATTAATATAGACATAGATTTGCTGCCTAACTTATATATTCTGTGTATTTTTAAGTATGACATTGCATTGCTTACTTACACATTTGTTGTAAACGAACGCATGCTAAAACATTTTAAATGTAACTAAATAGATACATGAAATGTGACTTAAAAACGAAATTTTGGGACGTGGGACGGTTGACAACAAACAACATTGGAGCGGTAACAACAAGTTGGATTGAAAATAAGAACCTTATGAAAAGCTCTTGGCTATCGCATATTTCATGCCAAGGCTTCCTCCGGCGGAAATGGATGTTTTTTTTTTTTACAATTATAAACGTTAATTGCTGTGTTTAAATATACACTTCAAGAGTTTTAATGATAATTTGAGACTGTAATTTAAAATCTAACAATGATAGAAAATAGTATAGGATATGATTTATTTGCCGTCTATGTTTAAGTCAAAGCAGGGTATTTTTCATTCATAGAATGATTTATAGACAATACATATAAAAATTGTTGTCTGTGTTTGGTTGCCAGTGTATTAAGGACTGCATTTTTAATTACTTGATTCTATATTTCTGTCAAAAGCTTTTATTCGTTTTAAAACTTTTAGCATGAAAATTTAACTGAATGATAAATAATTATAGTTTTAATATACTTTCCAAATATGTAATTTTTCTTACAGACTGTAGAAGAAGGAAAATCAGCAGAATTTGAAGCACAACTGAAAACAGTAGACAAGACTGTAACAGTAACATGGTACAAGTAAGTAACAAATTAACTTAAGTTAGCATAAAAGTTTGTAGCCCAAGAGCAACATATAATTAGAACATT
Source organism: Clitarchus hookeri (assembly GCA_002778355.1). Taxonomy (NCBI): domain Eukaryota; kingdom Metazoa; phylum Arthropoda; class Insecta; order Phasmatodea; family Phasmatidae; genus Clitarchus; species Clitarchus hookeri. Next base: position 50,182 of record NQII01000808.1, read on the forward strand.
TTTTTCGGAAATTTATTAACTTACATAGATATTCACACTCGATTACACCATGGGTTTGATAGGTTGGCATGGTGCGTGTGAATAAATCGTAAATGTTAACGTAACAATTCAAGTTTTTAACAATATATCGTATTATAGTACATATTTTGTGTATAAATGCCTATACTAAATTTACAGTATTCTCTGAGTACATTATCAATGTTAACTTTACATCATTTTTTACTCTTCAAATTCATATGAACATTTTCATTAAAATATATTTAAAACACATTACGAGCCGTTACATATTACCTTACAGTTATTTCATAACTTCATAACACGAGTTATATTGAAATAAAATCTGAAACCCTTTTTGTGCTGTACTTTCTGCAGCTTTGAAGCTTAAGACATGTCGTGGTAAAAAAAAATTGGTTGTCTGTAAAGTCGGTTTACTGACGATAGTTGAACGTGACAACGTCTTAAGAAAATACTGATGGAATGGTAGCATTTTTCAAAAGAAAATTTTAATTTCATTTGTTTAATATATTTGTATGTATATAGAGAAGGAGGTAATTGGAAATCACAATGAAATTGATCAAGTGAGATTTATTTGTACGCATAAATACAATTATGTCAATTTTTTTTTTTCAATTTAATAGTTTTTACAAGTATAAATGTGCGTTGAGCAATTGTTTTACAACTTTTAAACATGTGTAATATTTAATTTCTTACAATCTGTGTTATTCTGTTGAGAATAGGACGATGATAGGAAAAGTAGGAAATGAAAGGGAGTGTTTCGAGTTTAATGTGTCTTGAAAAAGTCAAATCGATGGTGGTGCCTCCTAGTGTTGTTGAGTTATTAACGTCTGATGCACAATCGACATTAAACATGTCTTTCATGAATTTGATGAATGTTTTTTCGCTCGTTCCGCGCTCTCGCTTGCACTTCAAGCCTTACATGGAACGCCTCAGAGCGAGGTAACGCCGCATGAGTCATGTTTTTTCGTGCGTGCAGCCGGCTCTATCGAATTATAAGACGTTGTCACGTCAAAAAATCTATCGGCTATTCACTGTAAAGTGAGCACTTTTTGAAGCCCTCTCATTTGAAAAAAACAGTCAATAAGTTTATTTTATTCTAGCCTTAGACGTTAACTTTTGAGTCCGGGAAATATATACACTATGTTAATTACTTACATGGCTTAATTTAGTTTAAAAAGAGGCGGAAGGATAAAAAAATGGCTGAGAGGATAAAAATAACTAGGTCCTGAAAAGTGCTCACTTTACTGTGAACAGTCAATAATAACGTCTACTGTTGCCACTGAGCAAGAGTGGGACGTGATAAGACGACGCCTCGCTCCTGTTAGATCAAAAACAATTCTAGCTGATTTGTGTGGACAGTTGTAAGAGACATTAATAAGTATACACCAGTATGGTGCTCAACATCTGTAATCGTTTGCATTTGAGAGCACTAAACTGTACTGATACCCATACAGGAAACATAATGTATTAATATAGGGTCTGAGTACTGTGCATTATTCGATTAATGGGAAGAGTTCCTCTCTCCGGACCTCGTGAAGAATGCGAAGTTTCAAATACGCCACCGCAAGTTCGTCGATTGATTGGTCACTTCAGAGAATCTGGTAGGGCCAACAGATCTGCCAGTGGTGATACAGTTCTTTCCATTACACTTGTTGACTTTGCTGCCAGCTGAGCTGAAAATTCAGTATTTTTATTCGAACAGCTTTAAATTATATGTCAGGCTCTTGAATGCTCAACATTCGTACATATACATACAACAGAAAAATAATTCTTTCGTGAAGATGTCACAAATAAAGTACGTGAAAGTTGAAACTCGATATTATCAATAGCTATCAATTTATATCGGTTCTACAATAATTCAATACTTAAACTTCTAGAGATCCTAAAAAATAAAAAAAAATCATATGAATAATTAAATAATTATAGCTCGGAAATTGGTGATTGAGGTATATTTTGAGGTGATTGATAATGAAACCATTACATACCAATTTAATGTTATCCTTAATAGAAGTTTCTCAAACGTGTGCCATCCTGTTTCAATATAAGCGCTGCCATTCTCTGCCGTACACAGGAGTGTGCTATAGAGAGAAGGCAACTGCAATCAGCCAAACAACAAGTTCTTCCTCCGATTCAATTGGAGTTTCATGCATCAGGCTCTTCAAATGTCCCCGCACAAAATATTCAAGTGGGGTGAGGTCAGCAGAAGGAGCAGGCTATGCAATGCGTCCCTTACGGCCAATACAGTACGTTGGTCACCGAATCTGTGTTTCAAATGCTCTCCGACATCATGGAGTGTTTACTCGAGCATGTAATAATTATGGTTATTTTACAAACAAAAAAATATTTGTTATGACCTCTTCTATTATCCCTTGAGTTTTGAGCACGGGAATTTGTTACGCCTGGTATAATATATAAAATGAATGTTTTACATTAACTTAGCATAAGAATGCCTTTTTCTATTTTTATTTATATTGCTGTTAGACTGGGTTAATACCGGTTCCAAAATTCTTCCTTAAATATATTTTCCATATTTTTATAAAAATTTGTTTCATACATGTTTTCAAATACACTGCATTTGTAATTAAAATATTATGAAAATGTAACAGAAGGATTCGTTTTTCAGAAATTCGCAAATTGTCCGTCAGTCCAGAGAATACACCATTACTTTTGATGGCCAATATACAAGACTAAATATTACAAGTTGCAAGAAAGAATCATCTGCAAGATACAAAGTTGTAGTTTCGAATGAATTTGGAAAGGACGAATCAAGTGCACAACTGACTGTAACTGGTAAGTCGATGCCAGCATTGTTAAATATAAATATACTTTTATTGCGGACTGAAATCCTGTTTGGTATTAAGGTTTCTACATTACATTTAAAACTAATGATAACCTTCATGTCAGTGATATAAACATGTACATATAAAGTCCAGATTATTAATATATATTATTAGTTAAAAACGTAATTTTCTAGATAGTCTGTGGACAGCCTTGAAAAATATTTAGTGTAAACTGGAAATCCTCATTAACGAAAAGCCTTCTCAAAGCATATGAATTACTTCAGATAACAAAAAACTTGTCTCCTCCATTAATTATTTGGATGAACGCAGATTTAAAAATAGATTTTTAAGTAGTTAATTAAATATTTTTTCATAGGCTCTACCATCTCCATATTTCGGTTTTCTGGTTACTTATTTAATGGTAAAAGCTTTCTCCCTAAATCAGTTGCTCCAGCAAGTAGGTAGAAATAAAATTCTGCAAGCGTGTAAGATTAAATTAAATTGCACTACAATTAAAAGAGGTGATCGTGAAATGACAGCGAATTTCTATAATGAATGTTATGCCCGGATGGGCGCAGAAAGAGAGATGAGAGGACTAACCTCGAGTGACGTCCTGGAAAGGGCTGCATTAGTACATACTAGCCAGACGCGACGCAATTTATTTCGAGAAGGGGCAAAAAGAGTCGGAGATTGTGTTTCTTTGGGTCGAATTGACAATTGTTGTAGAGTTCCTGCATGTGGCTGGTCACGAGACTTTGGGAAGCTCACTTGTGTATTTTCTGTAGTAGCAGGCCAGCCAACCTAAGAAGTACGCTAACTGGAGTGGATTTCTGTGTTTGAAGCCGAGAAGCTTGGTAGCGATAAGGGCGACGCTGCCACGTGGATGAAATGAGCCTTCGCCGCTATGCGCAGGTCTCTGAATTGGCATGCAGTTTTATTGTTTTGTGCGTACCTGTAGGATTATAAGCGGTGACCATATAATTCTATTCGTGAAAAATCGGTGGCAAGGTCCAATGCATGGCTTTAAGTATTTTATATGTATATGACGAGTATGTATATAGCGCGTAAATATAGCCCATTGAAAAGAAAACGTTTTCCGCTGTTAGATTGATCTCAAATTGCGTATCTAAAGTGCATCACGTCATCAAAGCACTCAACAGGCCTCATATAAAGTTTGTGCCCTTGTAGATGAGCACATTGGACGCACGTTTAATAGTTTCGTAGGAAAACGTGTATTTCAAACACACTGAAACGCAGTTAGTGTCAGGTAGGCGGGGCCCTTAATGAATTGGGAAGACAAATATCGGCTAAATGTGTCTCGTTTCAATGTATATATAAACATAAAACATTTACAATTACATAATTTTAAGAATAAGTTACTGATCTTTAAAAATTACGTCATCTAATGTTATGCTAAATTTTGCAACAATCAGTTCAGGAGTTCCTGAGACACAAAGTTAAAAGTATATTCCTGAAGCGTAAGCCTATAAAATATTGGACAAGTCAGAATTCAAATCACAATACGTAATGATTCGGATAGGTACTAACGAGTGTACCAATTTTGGTTTGAAAAGCCTAATTATTTGGTAAATAATACATATAAACCTAAAATAATTACAACGCTGCTATTTGGAAACTCAATGTTTGGTATACAAGAGCAATGGAAGTCGACGTTGCCTAAAATAGCACAATTTGAGAGCCAAATTTGGCAGAAATCGGTTAAGTAATTTCTGAGATATGACGCAATAGCGTTCTTGTATGTCAAAGGCTACAGGTTGACAACGTGCAAGAAGCCCTCTCAAGTTCCAAGAGCAAATGTTACACACGTATGCTTAAAATTATCACACCAACTTGGGGAAAGAGAGGTGCATTTTGCTTAAACGTTAAGTTTACGGCGCAAAGAAGCAGCGAACAACAGCAACAAGCGGTACGTTACAGTTCTATCAGTTGGGCTGTTCCTGAGGCTCTGGGAAACAGAGGCATAGCCGATGTAATTGCTAGTTTTCTATATAAATTTGCGTATGGGATTCGTTTACAGAACCTCGGCGGATCGCAATACAAGATAGTTCCCTAAATGGCGTGACTTCGCGGTCATAATGTCGAAGTGATCATAGCCGTGTGTGTAGTGTGCACTCTTTGTAATGACTGATCTGTGGTTCAAAGCATTCCTATCTGTTCGGTCGATTTGAAGAGTTTTGGTCTAAAGTTACTCGAATATATCAATTGACGCCCGGCATTCAAGTAATATTTTCCAGTTAAGGTGGTATCAGTGATACACTGTTAGAAAAATATCCGTGAAATTACGGAAATATGCTGCTAAAAAAATTAAACAGAAATCTTCATATAACTACGGGCACTAAGTTTTTTTTCTATTTTTAAAATAATTTACTTATTGTAAATTTATAAACTTCCCTGTTAATTCATAAAACGTCTCCGTAAATTTTCTATTAAATTTTTGTATATTTCCAGTTTATAAAACTATATGACAACGTAATAATGTGGGTGTTTACCAGTGTATAAACCAGAAATCAAAATAAAGATTAATTATTTGCGTGGAGCGTGATTTGTACAGGAGTCGAAAAGTTCACACTTTCAGACTTCTACCACTGTACTGTGACATTGCAATTTAATGTAAAGGTTAGGTTAGCTTATTATCATAGTTATAACTCAACACACTAAGAGTATTACATTATATGAAAATTGTAAAATATGATTCCCATTTAATTAATACATAGGAGTTTATATTTTATGGCATGTTCCTTTCATTTAAGAACTAATATTTTTTATTTTAAAAAATTACCAAAGAATACGTGTTTTTATTACACTAATATTTTCTTCAGACCTTAAACCTGTTTCAAAAACTTTTTTTTTCTGAGATATTTCAAGTGTTATGAGTTCACGATTAACTCACTTTTTCGATGTGATAGGGACATTTTATTAGCCTACTTTCCGAAGGAAAGATCAGCTTATGCAATCACGTGAATCTCTGTCTGGGAAGTATCCCCCCTCCTAAACGAGCATAGCTTTTAAACTCGTAAACCGAATTTCACATATCTCGGTACACGTATAGCGTTTAGCAGATTCATTAATCTTTTATAGTTTTAGATCGCGTTTGGTACTTCTTTTCAAAATGGCTACAATGTTTATAATTTAGGGCACCATGTTACATCTCGGGAACTATTCGAACTATTTAAACCAAATTTGGTATGTTGATAGTGCATAAAGTAAGCATTAAAATTAGAAATAGATAATTTTATGGGTTCGAAATTTTGTAAGATAGTGCAGCATTAATAATGACGATATTACGTTATATCTCGAGAACCTTTCAATTGATTAAAACTAATTTTGTACGTTGATGGTGCATGATGTAATCATTAAACATATAAAACACTAAAATTATCGGTTTGCTACTTTGTAAGAAATTGCCACATGAAAAAATTAAGCGTTTACATTATATATTGGGATCTGCTAAACCGATTCGTGTGAAATAAGCAATACTATTGTACGCCGTATTAATACCTAAAATTTAAATGTGTAAGGCACTTATTTTCAAAATGGTGGTCATAGAAATATTTTAGAGTTCATTCGCTATGTCTACCGGTATGGTAGATATAGCGAATGAACTCTAAAATATTTGGTAACCAATTTCAACTAAACTTAATATGCTGAAAGTACTTATCACGAATATCAAATACGTCAATTAACCCTCTTTTGTCCGCTATTTTGTAGGATAGCACCGCATGAAAAATTTAGTTTTTTCCCATATCTCGCGAGAACAGTCCACCGGTACTTACCAAATTTATCAATCAAGTAATACTACATTAGGTTATTTAAACTAACATGTTTTAATGACACTTATTTTAAAAATGGCGGCCACATGAAAGTGTTTGATTACTATGCTATGTCTACGAAACAATGTACCAAATTTAAAATTAACTTAGTATGCTGTAGTTTATTCGCGGTTTCTTCCAACTTTCTGAATAGAAAAACTTTGAAAATTCACCCCATGTACGGTGTTTGGCTGTCTCCTAGATTTGCAAAGTATCATCAGCATTTTTTTTCTTATTTAAGCATATATATATAACCTTTTGTTAATTTAAATTTTATATATATTGTCTGTAAATTATATTTCAATTGTAATTAAAATTAACAAGAGTAAGGAGAAAACATGTGTTAATAATGCCTAGTAAGAAATAGTTCTTATGGAAAGTATTATTAAAGTGAGTGCACTTTAATGCGGTGCGCTGTCCCTTTAATTTTTTTTATAGGCTTGTTTAAACTTTGTTTGCACGAGACGGAGGAATATTCTGGAAGTAGAACTTTAGCAGGGCTCCAGAAAAGTTGAAAATAACAGGGAATGGACTATATCAGTATTTATTACAACCGTAAAATGCGTTCACCCAGAGCTTCTTTTGTCCGTTATTTTTAAAGATAATGGCACACGAATAAATCATGTTTTGTCATATCTCGGAAAACAATCAACCGAATGTGTTTACAATTGGCGAATTTGGTAGTAGTATGTTAGGCTGCGTAAACTGGCATTAGGCATTACGCATTACGCTTAGTGGGTTATACGCTTATTTTCCAAATTTCAATTTAACTTTATGGCTGGCAGTATATTTTAACAATAATCATGTGTGTTTACTCAGAATCTCATTCGCTCATCATTTTGTAAGATAATGCTACATCAATAAAGTTTTGTAATATATCGGGAAGCAATCAACCCATCTGTACTTAATTTAACAAACAAATAGTACTACGGCTGGCCATGTAAACGGGCATGTTATATGTGTATGGCGTTTATTTTAAAAATGGCGGCCATGTAATTATTTTAAGTATATAGAATGTGCCAATACATAACCGTTGTGTTGTCCCTTAATGAAGATAGTGTCACATAAAAAAGTGGAGCTTGTATTCTATTTGTCTGTCGGGGAACAATCAACCTATTCCCGCCGAATTTTACACACAAGTAGTGCTACAATTGGTTACGTATTATTACATGTTTAAATATGTCTGGCATAAATTAAAAAAGGGCCGCCATATAAATAACTAAGATAAGTCAGTCATATTTATTAAAAAAATTGTATATAATTTTGTATGATTAGAGTAAATATTAGAAGCATCAAATATTCTTATAGAGACCTATTATGACCGCCTTTTTGGAGGTCAGTGCCTGGTGTGTAAAATATAACATTTATGCCATATTTCGGAACCAACTAACTAATTCCAACCAAAATTTTCATATAAGTAGTACTACAGTAGGCCATGTAAACTTACTTAATTTGAATGGGTCAGATATATATTTTTTTAATGGTGAAGATATACATCGTATAATAAGTTGGTTTTATCTATCAAATAGTTTGACGAAAATTCAACCAAATTTGCATGCTAACAGCATCTATTAGAAGCATCCTCTATGCGTATAGAGTCTGGTTTTAGGCATATTTGTACAATAGCGCCAGCAGGTAAAATAAAGCTTTAATGCCATATCCCGGAGACCAGTAAACCTGTTTCCACCAAAATCTGCACACAATTAGTGCTATGGTGGGCCATGTAAACTTTCATGACTAAAGTGAATCATGCACTTGTTTTCAAAATAATGTTACTGTAAATATTTGATTTTGGTTAACCGAGTCTACCAAAACTTAGAACTGATTATAACCGAAGTACATGCTCCGAATTTTACCTCCATAATGCAGTTTGTTGCATTCCTTCTTCCGTACGAGGTGTTCTGGGTTCGATTCCTAGGTATGTCATGTATATATTTATAACAGTCTCACTAGTATTGCATTTGTTTCTGGTTTTATCTTTAGTGATATCGATGTCAAAGAAAACCATCTATCATAATATGATATTATATTATACCGTTTTAAGGACTTCAACAAAATTATTTTCATCCATGTAGAAGAAAATTGGCTCATTTTTTATATTAATAACTTCTTGTTCATTATAATTGTGCCTCAAATATACGTTATTACATCTGCGTACACTCCTATTTCTGCTTTCACAGATTCATCTTGACAAGTTGACACTTATTATCTGCGCTCTGTTTTAACATTGAAATGTCAAGAAAATAGGTGTCAACTCAAGCAGCTAAAGGAGTTTACAAAGAAGTATTAATGTAGAGTTTAGTAAAGAGATTTGGGTGGTTCTTAACGTCAGGCCTTGAGAGCAGAAATAATTATGATTTAAGGCCTAATTTTTATTCATAAAATGCCTCTAACACAGTGAAAAAGTGAGTTCAGTATGAAATAATAAAACTTGAAATATCTCAAATCGTAAGTTATAGAGCAAAATTAGTGAAATTTGTCTGCCTCTGAAACCCATATAAGAGGATATGAATAACATATTAGTACAATAAAACATACACTCCCGCCCTTTTTGTAATTTGAAAAGTTATTTATTTAAATAAAGGACAATGAACTAAAACATTGAGATCGATATTCTAATTGAATGGGAATAAAATTAGGATTTTAAAAGAATGATATGTTGTTAGTTTCAATGCTGTTGGAAACACGGAGAGTTTCCGTATTTTGTGCGTACGTAGCTCAGTTGAATTTTATTTCGTTATACAGGGCACTTAGGTATATTAATTGCATATTTACGCAATAATTTACATGAATCTACGAAAGATTTTGACAGTGTATAGGAGTCATATCGTAGATCCAAAAGTTATAGTTACTCGTAAAGATGGTATCACCGACAGTAGAAGACTTTTTAACAGGGTGTGTTACTCTTTGGTATAAACGACGTCTGGTAAGCAAAAATTGGATGTCCTTAATTAATTTTTACACTAATTGAGCGTGAAAAACGGAGAATTTCTTTTAAGCAAATTCGATGAAACTGCTTCTAATGACCCTATAAGGAAAACATTGGATGTGTTTATATGTTACAAAGAATTAAAAATGTCCCTCATCCGTAGCAAGTCAACGTCAGCAACGCTTTTTAAAAGAATTTCAAACATTAGCTACTGTTGCCATGGAAGTAGATTCACAGGCGGTCACAATCGCTTATCTTATGGTATCCAGTATCCGTGGCTTTGGGGCTTACTCAGCGATCTTCAGAGTTCCCTACTGATAAAAATTTAACTTTCTTAAATCTGGAGATATGGTGGGGATATCACTTTGTCGTCGGCCTATCCACCTCCCCACAAATACACATTTAATCAAGGAGCAACCATCTGTCTCGATGGCAATGTGGCAGTGCAGCGTACTGCTGAAGAAAAAGTAATCTTGGTAGATTTGGTGAAAAGATGGCACAATGGTCTACTGCGACAAGGTGCAGTCACTTTCGCCCCACAAGTCATCTGGCAAACAGACCGCACCACACTGTTAACCCAGGAACATTAAGTGCTTACTCTACCACATTGTGAGGATTCTCATCGGCCAAGTACACACAGTACACACAGGTGGTTGATAGTTCCAGTTAATGTATAGGTTGCCTCATCAGACCAAACAATCACATCAGTAAAATGTGCGTTGTTGTACGTGTTCATCAGACACACAGACACACAAATTTCGTCATATCTGTCTGCGTCATTTTTAGTCATAGTATGAAATAACATGGGAATGTGAAGATTCCTCTGTACTTGCTTCAAGATGAGAGGGGCACTTCACAGACAACTGACTCACACGAAGCATGCTGTAAGGACTTCGACTTTCTTGGGGAACGTGCCCCCACATTTCCTAGGTCTGTGTTCGTTCTCTTCCTGCCGCATCATCCCTTATTCCCATCATACGCAGATACGCCCTTCTCCAAATTATCATGTAATTGCCTCGTTGTTACATGTGACGGTGGCACAGTATAAAATTCTGTCCTCCGTCGTCTCTGCACTTCAATCATATTCTCACATTCCCAATAAAACTTTACAATTCACCTACATTGCTCGAAAGGAAACCTTGTCACCTCCGCCATTTCCTCTTCAAATGTAGTGCTGCCGCTCGTATCTGCAAATAGAACTGACAACTGCAATATAGATTACATGCGCTGGCACACACCCAACGTTGTCCTTATAGTGTTAAATATCCGCAGTCCCATTAGATTATCTTTAATAGTTTCTATGTTATTAACCTGCAAAAAGTGAAGATATCTATTTAAGACTTCCTGTACATAATGATCTCCAATTGTACATACCATAATAAACATAACTAAATATATAATAGTTTGTTTTAATTAAGTTTATAAATGAAATTTAAAGTAATTTTATTTTTGTGAAGATATTTGTTTTTCTATTCTACATATTTATTAGTTCTGTGATTATGTTAATTTTGCGCTTGAAATATGAATTATTGTATAAAGAGGACACTAGTATGAATAATGTAAATATTTTAACATTTATTTTTGGAAAATTAGCAAAGTATTGAAAGTGATTTGTCTGCTAGTGAGTACAATATATTTCAAAAAATACAATTCATTAAACAATATTTATACTATCAATAAATTGTTATAATAGTATTATTGTTGTTTTAATGCAGTTGTGCATTAAAATATTTTTTTTCTGTTTCAGAAAAAAAGAAAATAGAAGAAAAGGTAAGAGAAATTATTACTTCTTTCAAAATGACGGTCTCGATTACTCATTTAAAATATAATGTTTAGTTAATGTTAAAGTTTCATCTTAGAAGTTGTTATAATCCATATACTTTTAATATTATTCAGACACACGAATAGTTAAATGTAATTTCCAAAACATCACGCATCTTGATATGTAATTTAAAGTCTCACATTCCGTGACCCAGCAGCACATGTATCAGTGATGTAGGAGTGGATAAACTAATTAGACAAAATTAATTAATTTACGCTTTGAAGTTGACGAATTTTTATACGAATCTATCGGAGTGAGATCCTTATTGACTGATACGTGCAGCATGAATTTTAGATAAAAAGAATGACGGGAATTCCTTTTATCTTCTTTCATCGCCCCACTCCCCACTTATCTGAACTGAGCTTGGGTTAGGTTTGGTTAGACCAATTCCTGCCCCGCACTTAATTCCACCCTGGGAGGAGGAGGTGAGTCATTCAATACTGCAGTCTATCTCATCCATCTGCTAAACTCATTCCATCATAGTGTACATGTGGTACTCTTCATACCTCTCAAAGGGAACAAGCCACTGTTCATTCTAAAATATCAGCAACATGTGCCTTACCATCCCCCTGACTAAATCTGGCTTTATGTTTGTCACATCGATGAATACATTTCTGAGGTAATGTGATTTGTCACACCCGAAGAGCCAGCACTAAATACCGTATCTCATAATAAACATTAAATTACTTAATGTAGTCAAAATTTTGCTTGCCAGAAGTCCTGACTACTTCTTTAGAAGCTTCAAGGGGGTCGAATAAAAGACATTTCCTGCGGTGATGTATTGGACAGCGTACTCACTTCCCACCTAGACGAACCTGGTTGTATTCCCAGCGGAGTCGCTCCCGGATTTTTGCGTGTAGGAATCGTTCTGGACGATGCCGCTGGTCAGCGGGTTTTCTCGGGAAGTTCTCATTTCTCATTTCTTGCATTTTGGCGCTTCTCCGTCTTCGCCTCACTTCACTCTCATTGACTCTCAATACCTCGATGTTAAGGGTCACCCAAATCTCTTCACTCCCCACGCCTTCTGTGTTTCTCAGTCAGAACATCTTATAGCCCTTCGTAATGAATTGGCAGACCACTCTGAGCGAGCAGCTGCCTGTAAACCATCTGCATGTTGGGGAAATCCCATATTTTCACCGCCTTCCATGTTATTAATCATTATCTTCAGGGCCGCATTCAAAATTACCAGTTCTTCTAACCAGTGAAACTTGTGGTTCCTCTACACTTCGTGATACAGCCAAATTGGCTTGCCATATGTCACCAACAACATGAGTTATTACTGTGCTACTTTTAAAATAACTATTTTATTATCTTCTGAAGACGAAACGAAATTTTAATACACTTTTTATACGCATATTTACAAATTAGAGTATAATTTTTTTAAATATTTCCAAAGCGCGGTTTTTACAACTTTTTATTAGTCTAGGGAATAGCATTTTTCGCCAACAATCAGAAGCAAAGAAATGCTTATGACATCACTTTCATATTTGTGTGTTGTGTGTATGTATGTGTAGGCGTGTCTTGGTGTGCATCAGGGAGTGTGTGTGTACCCTTAAATTTTTGAATGCGTGAACCGAATTTCACCAAACTCGGCACACATATAGTTCTACGTAAGGATAACTGACTTACATAGTTTTCGACCACTTAGGGCTCTTACATTCAAAATGGCGGTCATTTAAATACTAAGGGTGATATCACATCTCGGAAACCAATAAACTGATTTAAACCACATAATGCATGCTTACAGCGCAAGGTGTAAGCATTGAATTCAAAGTGTAATATTTTTGTTGGTCGGCCATTTTGAAAGATAGCACCACATGTATAAATAAAGTTTCTACGTTATATCTCGATGACTACTCAACTAATTTTCGCCCAATTTGGCACATAAGTAATGCTATGATAAACCAGATAAACGCAAGCAATTGGTCATTACTAGACACTCATTTTCAAAATTGCAGCTTTATAAATATTTCAGGTTTATTTTGTAAATCTAGCATACTATTTAACCAATTTCAACAAAATATTGTGCGCTAACAGTATCTAGCACATCCATCATACAAGTCAAACAACAAACACTTTTCTCAGACATTTTGTAAGCTAGCGCTACATGAATTTATAAAATTTTTGTGTTTCATCTCGGGAAACAATTTTACAGATACCTACCTAATTTTACAAACAAGTAGTACAGCAGCAGATGATATGTACAATTAAGTTTCAAATATGTCACACACTTATTTTCAAAATAAAGGCCATCTATATGTTTATGATATATCTTCGAAACCATTTAATAAATTCCAACCTAGCTTTGTATGCTGGGAGTGTATATAACAAACATCAAATATGTCTACATAGTGCCTTTTTTGTACTCAATTTTGTAAGAGAATACAACATGAATAAATATATTTTTATTTCGGGAAACAATTGACCGATTCCTACCGTTTATGGCAAACAAGTAGTACTGCGGTAGGTTATGTTGACTGACAATCTTTGGGTATGCCAGACACTTATTTTCAAAATGGTGGGCTTATCGATATTTTAGTTTTATATGTTAAATCGTCGAAAACATGTAATTAATTTCAATGTAACTTTCTACACTTTCTGTATATGTTCGCACACCAAATCTCTTTTGTCCACCACTTTGTAAAATAGTATAACATGGAAAATTAAAATTACATAATATATCTGGAAAAGCAATCAATTTATACAAAATTTGGCAAACAATAGCAGTATGGCAGGCCATGTAAACTAATAAACTTTGAAATGGTCAAACACACATGTATTCAAAATGGCGGCCGTATATACATTTAAGCTCAAATGATTTTATCTACAAAACTACAAAAAATGTTCAACTGAAATTTGTTTGCTGACAGTATCAGTTATATCCATCAAAAGGTTTTATGCAAAACCTCATTTATCCACTATTTTAGCAGATAGCCCCACATTAAATATTACAGTTTTTATGTTATTTATCGGGAAACAATAAACCGATTTCTTTCAAATTTGGCAGTGAAGTTGTACTGTGGTAGGCCTATTAATTTGTATGTTTTAAGTGTGTAAGTCTCTTATTTTCTGAAAGGCGCCTATACAACCATTTTAACTTAATGTGCTAAATATATGAAACTGTGTAACATATTTAAATTTAACTTTATATATTGTATCTATGACAACCATGGAACATGATAATTTATAATCTTTTGCCCTCTATTTATGACGATCGTCACAAGAACAATGGATTTTTATGTCATATCTTGAGGATCAATCAACCGATTTCTACCAAAATTTCACGCAAATATTGCTAGAGTGGGGTATGTAAATAAAAATGTGTTATGTGCGGCAGGCATTTTTAATGGAGTTCATATCATACATATATATTGAATTAATTTATATCTAAGGAAATGTTTCAACCAAAGTCAACCAAATTTTTTATGTAAACAGTATTAATTAGAAGCATAATTTATGATTACAGAAAATCCTGTTTTGCCGGTTTTTTTGCAAAGTGTTGTCAGGAGAATAAAATGCACCTTTTGCCATATTTCCGGATTAATGGAACTAATGTCCACAACATTTTGCACAGTTACAGAAGGCCATGTAAAGTTGCATGATTTAAATTACGTCAGACACTGATTTTTATATATTTGGCATATCTATTTAACAATTTAACCTAATTGAAACAAACTAATTGTGCTAAGAGTATCAATTAGACACCTTTGATAAAGAACTTTTTTTAGGAAGTTTTGTAAATAGCACCGATTAAGAAAATAGGGGTTTTATGACTTATTTCCGGTACCAATCTACCTATTACCACAAAACTTTCACACAAATATTGTTACGGTAGGCCATGTTAACTAATGTGTTTTTTATGACTCGGACACTTATTTTAAAAATGATGGCGGTGCAAATTTCTCAGGTTAGTGAACCCTATTATTCTCATGATTTACTGATTATATCCTAAGTCGATGCTCTGAATCCAACCTCCGTGACGCAGTTGATTACAAGCTAGCTTAATTTTAAGAGTTTTTTTTAATTCAAATTCTGGGTAAGTCACTCGCGTATTTTAATTGTCATGGTAAAAATTCACGTGTTTCTGGTATCATCTCTAATGATATTTCTGTCAATGAGACGACAACGCCTACCTAACATATAAGGTTTTAACAACTTTACTTAAATTTATTAGCACTCGTGTAGAGGAAAGTAGCTTCATTAGTTGTCAGTAACTTCTTGTTAAATTTTAGGCACCATACTTTTGAATTAATAAATAAATTATAAATATCATGACACAATTAAATATATAAGCATAGTTAAGAACCTTTTTCATTTTGTATACCAATAAGCAAATAAATAGTAATATTTACACAACATTGGAAATAATTTTGTAAAAAAATCTTATAAATTCTTCTTATAAGTCTTATAATATTGGAATAATATATACGTGTATTAACTCTAAGTCATATTGAATTATAAATAAATGAAAGCTCTATGTTATTCCGAGAATTTTAAAAATTGGTAATGTTTTCCCAGCAGTAATATATCATTTGGATACTACTTGACTGAAAAAATCCTAACTCTACGGCATAAATACAAACAACTGGACTACTAATATTCTAAAATATTTTTTATATGCAAATTACAATTTTTTGTAACAAAAATTTACAATATAGTTATTAATATAATTAATTCCTACGTGTTATTTTCAGCAATAGCAACAAATGATCCCAAACAATTAATAATTTGGATTTAGTTTCGAGTTCAATAATTTTACCAGCATAAGTAATTTTATCGTAAAATAAAATGCATCAACACAGTAAATTAATATTTCATTTGTAATTTGTACTTAACAACAATATACAAATTCATATTGCTATTAATATATTTTATTTTAGTATTATAAAGTATAAAGGTATTTACATAATATTGTTTACAAATATAACAAAGTGATACATACAATTTTACATCCCATAAAATTATGGATTTAAGTGTAATCTAATATGTGACTTTATTAATACATTGTATTTCTTAATTCAAACAACACCAAAATAATGACCATCAAATCTTAATTTTACGATAAAAATATACATCGCATTTGGCAAATTATTTGTGATTATGAAATTATTTACGAGTTTAATTGTAAAACTGATTTAGTTGTTCGTTATTTATATTTTCATTTATATAATTGGAGAGTAAATATTTTGTAGGTGAAGAATTAACTCAAAATTTACTTTTAATTCCGATTTTTATGCATTTGTCAGAACTGGATTAAGATTTATAATTTTTTTGTGATATTTAATCTAAAAACTATTCTTAAATTTTCACAAAAAAATTTGTTTCTTAAAATTAATTTATTATATCAGAATACTTTCAATGTTAGGAAAATATCTGGAACTTGGACAAAATTTTATTAACGCTGTAAGAATGTTAACGCCAAAATTATTTTAAAAAAACACCGTTATTATGGTTCAAATAACAAATCCAGTGTACGCCAGTATTTTTAAGTACATGTAAACTTTGCGAAAAAAAACATTTTTCAAATCATTTGGTGGATATTTCAGTGATCAAAATGGTTTTGTTTTATATAAATTTTATAACTGCTTATAAGTAGCTTTTTGCTGAGAGTTGAAGTATGCTCTTTTGAACTACAGACAAGTAGTTTCAGACTGTGATAAATATACGAGTTATATTTTCTTGTTAATGACGTCTCGTCATCATATGAGATATAATACGGGTGTCTGTAGTCACATTTTTTCAAGTTTGGTAATGTTTGTTTATAATTGGTTGCAGCTTTTAATTAAGTTTCACGTTGATTTATTAGGTATTATTTTGCTATGCTTGGTTATGGTTGGTTAAACATGGTTAAATTCGGTTGTAGTTTCTTTCATTTATTTAGGAAATGATAAATTAACAAGAAATTACTGGTGTAACTAATGAGCGTACTTTCCTCAACATGGGTGCAATAAATTTTTTAGTCATTTCTTAAAAGTTGAGTTGGTAGGAAGTACTTGAATTCTTTTTAAAGCAATAACATTATAAATGATACCAGAAACTTATGCAACAGTAGGGAGACAATTACAAATACACACATTCCTTACCCTGGACTTGAACCCAGAAAACCTCATACTTTAAGCTAGCGTGCAATCCACTGCATTACGGAGGTCCAAATCGGACCATCAACTTCGGATTTAATCAGTCTCATATTCCGAATGATAGGGTATATGAAACTAAAATATTAACAGGGTATTTATTTTTAAAATATGTGACTGAGCCACAGAAAACAATATAAGTTTACATGGCCTACCGTAGCGCTACTTGTGTGAAGAATTTGATGCAAATCGGTTTATTGGTCACCGAGATATGATAAAGAACTCTATTTTCTTATTTGATGCTACCATACAAAATTGCCAGAAAAATAGTCTTCATATACGATACTTCTAATATAAAGTGTCTACATACAAATGTTGGTAGAATTTTATTAAACTGTTAAATATATATATATATATATATATATATATATATATATCAAACTTGCCTAAATGATTTATGAAGCTGACATTTTGAACACCGTTGTCTGACCCACTTAAATAATGAAAATTTACATGGCCTTCTGAAGCATTTATGGTTTGCACAATTTGGTATAAATTTATTTGAAATTTTCCAGCGTAATATTTCGTAGGAATCGGTTGATTTGTCCTAGAGACATGGCATAAATTTCCATAATTTTCATGTGGCGACCTTCATAAATGAAGGACAAAAAATTAATATTCTACCAATATCGATGATTGTATACTGCCAATATACAAAGATAAGTTAAAATATATTACACAGTTTCGTAGATATCGCCCACAATAGTAAAATTATTTTATAGCCGCCATTCTGATAATAAGTTTCTCCTACTTTAAAAAATACATTGATTAATATGGCCTACCACATTAGAACATCTTTGACAAATTTTGTAAGAATGGTTTGATTGATTTCCGAGATATGAGATCAACTGACTATTTTATTGGTAGGGCTTTCATACAAATTGGCAGAGAAATGAGGCTCTGCATTCCCAAATTTGATTGTTGTAATAGGTTTTGCCAGCATACAAAGTTAAGATGGAATTTTTTCGTTAGTAAAATATACTGCGTTAAAATATTTATGTAGCCACTATTATGGAAATAAGTGCCTTGCCTACATAAAACATACCAGTTAATACCACCTGCTGCAGTACTATTTGTTTGCCAAATTTAGAAGGAATCTAACTGGTTTCCCCGATATATGAAAAAATAACTTTATTTACTTGTAAGGCGCTGTCATAAAAAATGGCGGACAAAAGATGCTCCATGTAAATACAGTTGATAGTTGTAATGTCTACTGCCAGCACACAAAGTTATGTTGGAATTGATTACATAAATTTGACAATATAGGTTTCTAAGCTGAAATGGCTATATGGTCGCCATTTGGAAAATAAGTGTCTGCCATAGTTAGAACATATCACTTAACATCACCTGCAGCAGTACTGCTGGTTTTCAAAATTTGATAGGAATGTGTTTATTATTTACCGAGTTGTAACATAATAACTATATTTATAGGTATGGAGCTATATTCCAAAATGAATAACAAAATTGTTATTTGTTGGTATATATGATGCTTGTAATAGACACTTATAGTAAACAAAATTTGGTAGAAATTATTTAAGTTGTATGGCAGATATACTAAATAAAATTAAAATTTTGTATAGCAGCCATTTTAAAAATAAGTAACCAATCAAGTACAGGCATTTATGTTTTTATAGCCTACTTTAGTATTGCTCACATGCCATATTAGGTGTTCATTGGTTGAATAGTTTTCGAGATATAATGTAAAAATCTTTATTTTTCAATAGGTGCTATCTTACAAAATTGAGGACCAATTACAATATTCACGTCACAATTTAATGCTTACACAAAAGTCTGATAACATACAAAATTTGGTTTAAATCAGTTGAATGGTTCCCGAGATAAGGCATATAACCCAACATTGTAAAATTGCCACAATTTTTAAAGTAAATTCCCGACATGGTCGAGAACTATAAAAGTCAGGTGTCCTTACAATGTTTTATATGTGTGTTATAATTGGTCAAATTCGGGTGAACCGTTCAAAAATTAAAAGGGAGGGACACGCACATGCAAAGAGACATATAGACACTCACATACATAAACACACACACACATACACACAGACAGGAAAGTGATCTCATATGCCTTTCTTTCCTTCGGAAAGTAGGCTAAAAAATAATATGTAAGTGCATACATAATATGTGTGGAGGTATAATACACAAACATTAGGAGCTATTGTAATTGTGTATGAGACATACACATCGTCATATTTACATATATGACTACGACATATATTGAATTGTAGACATTAAAGAAAGGCTATACGGAAAAGAAGAGAGAGGCCATCTGCAATTAAAATATTTTATGTCACATTAGAAAATAGTATAAATGTTGGCAATATTTGGATATTCACCAAAAAACTTATTACAGTTTTAGTTCTTAAGGTAATAAGTGTAACAGATGATAGTTTGTGTAAAATACTTTAGAATAGTCAACGGCAATCCCAATATATAAAAGCAGAAAAGAGATCAGAAAGTGTAAGGCAGTAGCTAAATGAGAACACTGGCTTTAATTGTCGAGGCAGTATATGCCAGATAAGAATTTATTCATAGAAGGTACTTTCAAAAATGCCTGGTATTGCCGGCTGCAGTGCATTACAGGAAACATTTAAATATGTAATTTATTTTAGGCCATGTGAAATTATTAGGATTGTGCATAGAGTCCGTAAATTTAAGGTGCATTATTGTTACACAAATTTGGTAGGAATCACACGAATAAATCCTACGATATAACATTTTAGCTTTGTAAGAAATATGGTGCTACTTTTTTTAATGGTGAACAAAATAGGCTGTTAAAATAGAATACATATGTCGCCAATACCTACCGCCAACACATCCTATTACGTTCAATTATATTTTAAGGCTCTATAGAAACGTGATACGATACTTAAACATTTTTACGCCAACCATTTGTGAAATAAAGGCTGATCTACGAGAGACGTCGAATTACCACGCTTCATCCATGTCACTAGTTGTGCACTAAATTCTGCAGAAATCACATTGTTCTAAAATATAAGTAAACACGTTTCATGCTGCACTTTCTCTTAAAATGGTGGGCTTAATTCACTACTCATAAATACATTTTAGAGGTACTACCATTATAACCAATTATATTTATATATGTCAGTTATTTCTACATACTCTACAAGAAACACTCATATGTAGTCATTCTAAAAATAGGGGACTGTTCGCTTAAGATTTTACAAAAAAAAACTGCATTATGGAGGTATGACTACAAACATGAATTTCGGTTGCAGTATGTTTTTGTCAGACAAGATTTTTTAATCTGAAATATTACAAGGCCATCATTTTGAAAACAAGGCTGTGAGTCTCTAAAATAATGTTGTTTACATGGCCAACTGTAGCACTAATTGTGTGCAAAATTTGGTGAGAATTAATTGATTGGTCCCCGAAATAGATCATAAATGCAGAATTTCCTCATGTGGCATTATCTTACAAAAAACAGACAAAATAAACTTCTAAATATATTTGATTTTTTTTAATGAATACTGATAGCATACAAAGTTTGGTTGAATTATTAAAAATGGTTATATATATATATATATATATATGTATATATATATAACATTTTGATCTGAATTCTATACATGGTCGCCATTTAAGAAAATGTCTCGCCCACTTAAAAAGCATAAAGTAACATAGCCTAATCTACTGTGGCACTACTTGTGTGATAATTGGTTGGAATCGGTTTATTGTTCCCAGAGATATGGCAAAAAAAGCTGTACTTTATCATATGTGGTGGGAAAATGTTATAAACTAGCACATTTGATGTTTGTCACAGATACTCTCAATATATATTATGTTCGGTTGATATTATTTGGGACATATTGCCTACTAATCCAAAATGTACACATGGATGAAACGTTAAAATATGTGATTACCTAATTAAGAAATATAAAATAAGCCTGACTACATAACCATAACTAGTTGCCTCAATTTGGTAAGAATTGGGTAATTAATTACCGATATGTAACATTAAAACTATTTTTTTTTCATGTCGCAGTATCTTAAAAATAGCGCATGAAGAGATGGTGTGTAGACACACATCATTTTTGTAATAGATACTGCTTGCATCCTAATTTAAGTTAAAATTTGTTACAAGACCTCGCACATGTAGCATATTATACTACAATATTTATATGGCCACAATTTTCAAAATAAGCGCATAGCCTACTGAAAGCTTTTCAATTTACATAGCCTGCCGATGTGAAAATTGTTTCTCAAAAATTGGGCAGTAGGCCTAATACGAGACAATTTTTATTTTCTTACAAAATGGCACACAAAAAAGAACGTGTGTAGTCATATTTGATTGTAGTAATGGACACTGCCAGCATACAATTTTAAGTTGAATTTGGTTACATGGTTTCGTAGATAGTGTCTGGTCAATTTTAAAACACTTCAGTTTATATTGCCTACTGTAGTACAAATGGTTTACCAAAAATAGGAAGAAAAGATTGATTGTTTCTACAGATAAAATAATCTGAGAGAAGAATTTCTGTATTGGCACATTTGATAGTTGTAACAGACACTTTCAGCATAAAAAGTTCGATAGTAAATGATATATTGGATATACCAAAAAAGACTGCTTGGTATGATGCCACCATTCCTTGCTGGTTAATTAGAACCAAATATCTAACAAATTTTCCTTTATATTTTCCTGTAATGACAATTACACTAGAAGCCAGCAGCACAGTAGGCTGACAACAGATACTCGACAACATATTTGCGAGAGCAAATTCTGCTATTTTTACACCACCAACTCGGTACCGCCTGTCCATAACACCCTAAGCCAGGTATGAATATAGCAACCCCCAGCCTACTAAGTACATCAAGCCCTATAAAACATGTGTTATCTATTTCGGTTCTGTAAATATCGCCCTTTAGTCTAACATCAACAACTTCAAGTCAACTTTTCTCTTACCTCTAACTGGTGTGGTCTCCCCCATTACTGTAGTCAAAAAGAATCGTTCCATGCTGTCATCAGACGAATGCTAGGGGAAGACACCAGGATGTCTGGTCTTACCACTGTTATGATCGCCTCAGTGTCGACGACCATCTGACAGGGAACATCATTCAGGCCCCCTCCACTAATATAGCATCTGAATCCTGCTTCACTGAACATACTTGTAAACACTTTGGTGCCTTCCCTCCAGAAATCACCAACCTTTGCCCCTCCAGATCGGTTTTTACGAGTTTCCCGAATGTAGTGTACTCTCACCTGGCTCACGCTACTTATTTTCCCATTGCTGCTCCTGCTGATGTTGTGGGCAGTAGGCTGTCAGGTGATCTGGCTCTCAACATTCAAATCACTAGGGTCGTTTTCTTTAGGGTTGGCGAAACTCTGTAACATGGGCCCTGGAAGCGATGTCCTTCACGATCTTCTGAAATTGCTTCATGTCTTTTTGGTGCTATCATCATTGTCTTCACTCAACATCACTGCCTCATTGGACGTCAGGGTGCTGAGATATGTCTTGCTGCATGGTGTAAGGTGATGCTAAATGTACTAATTACGGTATCACTAGGTCGGCGATAGCATCAATGAAGAAGCCAACAGCGATGATGTCGCGCGCCTCCTCGGGGCACCCTTACAAAGATAGATGCGACAGCCACACGACGTCTTGCCATGGCTCCTGCATTGGCTCCCCTGGTCAATGGTAGTATCTTCTCATCAGGTTATGGTGGGTGTGTCGCAGTTATCTGACACTGAACTGTAGCTCCCAGGCTGATACCATTGGGGGAGTACTATAGTCGATCTCGCTCCGGAAGAGACTTTAGTACACTCAGTGTGGGCCACTCAGAACAGCCGCGATGTAGTACGCCGACTGCTCATGTGACCAGAAATTCAGAGTGGCGACAATTTCATACTGATCTTGGTATTCCCGCCACGGAGTCTGACCATAGTAAGGGGCAGGCTTAATTACCCTTTTCCGCACTTCTAGCTTCATAACACCATTTCTGCAGAGCTGCTGGCCAACCTCCAATTTTGCTCTATTGGCTTCAACTACCTTACCTTTATCCCCACTTTGCTCAGCGGTCGGCTCAGTGAAAATGAATTCACACCCTTCACCAGTCCCTCCATGCTTAGTACTAAGCTACTGAAGAAATTGCTACCATTCCATTATCAATACTCTCAATTCCATTTTATTTCATTCCCATTACTGTCCATTCCTTAGTCTACACTGTCCGTCTTTTAGTTTACCCTCTCCAAGTTTTCGTTCACACTGTCCATTCTTTCATTTACAGTGTCCATTAATTCACTCTCTGCCGATTTCCTTGTCTAGACAGCCGATTCTTTTATTCACTAGCTTGCTAAAACCTTCAATTTTCCTGTTTATATTATATGTTTTCATGTGTACATTTTTATTCACCACAACTGTTTTATATGTATTAAATAATTTCAATTCGTTATCCAGCTGTTTACACTCTCTTTGACACTATTCATTTTGGTATTTACAATGTAATTCACACTAATAATTTAGGTATTTTGATCGTTTAAGCTCTCACACTAACCATTAGGTTTTCTAGCCCCTCAATATAGTTTGCTGCGTTTCTGGTTCGGCTGACACATACCTTGTTAGCATTCAAATACACTGTAAGCACAAAACTGTCCTAATTGTGTGACCTATTGCTATTATGAATTATTTTGTTTAATATAACTTATAACTAGCCCATTGACTTACTTCATTTACACGTAAACGTTTGCTTCCACTTGAGGCACAAGTGTTGCAACCCGCCAGGTGCTTATCCGAGTACGTGTTGAATGGAGATATTAATATAATAATAAAAATACAATTAATTTAATTTTTAATTTAATTACAATTATATAAAACTACACAATTTATTATCTGCACGATAAAACTGTCTAACACTAAAATTTTTGTTAACCTATCAGTGAACGCAATATTTAATAACAATCTCAATTATAATTTAAGTACTCATTACTGTATTTATATCAGCTGCAGTCACTTAATGCTCACTTATTCTTTACACAGGTGCAATCTTAATGTCCATTGCCTGCCATTCATGCAACAAATCCCACTTACAGCCAATTTCGTAAGAGACTCCAGACTATAGACACAGCGGCACACCGTAGCTTATATATCTCAGTTGGTCTGGCCCAGAAGGTTCTTCGCACCCCGAGTCACACTGAGGGGAATGTAAGGTGATTACAAGAAAATTCGTTAAGGGGCTATTCCAAGACTTTTCGAATTTCCAAGGGAATGAGCAGCACGAGTTCCGATAGTCTTATAGTGGCATGTTGCGCTTGTTATGCGGCGGCCCATTTGCAATTCTTCGCATGATTCTCCAGTTACTGGTGATGCTTTTGGAGCACTGCGCTTCGCACGCCTGACTGATGTGGAGGACAAGGGAAGCAATGTGGAGCTTCTGAAGGCAATATTACTTTTCACTATTTATACTAATAAACAATAAACTTACATGAATATACATTATATAATAAACCAAAAAATGCAGAAATTGGTTTCCATTTTCATCATGTTTACCTAAAGGTTTTTTTTTTAATTTTGTGGGTTTTATGTTGTTAATATTAAATTTGGCATTTTCACTAGTTTGGAATTAATTCTTAATATTTTTCATAAGTTTATAGTTATCTATTGTATTAAAATCACTTATTCTTCTAATTTTTCTAATTTTATGAAAATGAAATATGAACATATTCGTAACCAATTGTTATGTTATATGGAAATTTCGTTGTAAATCACATTTTTAACATCAGTACAACACTTGGTGACAATTTAATAGCTTTAAATATAAAATAAACACAATGATTTCTTGTCTTTATAATTTAATGACTTTAAATCAATTTGTATTGCTTTTAATGTCACATTACGACTTAATACTGGTATTGTGGATGATCGATCGAATTTGTTATAATTAGGGCCAGTGAATTTTCGCGTAAAAATCGGAACACACAGTAGACTTCAATACTATATACACACCTCAAATGTTGTTATACCTCCGTTGGCTGCTGGTGCCGTGTCCGTCTTTGACCAAGCCACTCAGGAATTGGTAACTCCGACACTGGACCTTCATGATTCGTGCGCAAGCGGTTAACACGGGTCAGAATATTTTTTTAGCCAATCAAAGAAGCTGGACGACCCTACAGTGCTTTGAACTGTATCTTGTCTCGAAATCTTTTGGTGAAATGTCACTGCCCCTAGTTATAATCCATAACATTACAAAAAAAAAAATTAAAAACATGTATCAAAATCAAAAAGTCGATTTTATTAAACAAAAGTGTATTATACTCTATGTATATAAAGTAAAATTTGCAAAAACATTCTTTGCAAGCTTGAAAACTCCACGAGATATTTTTTAATTGATAACAAGTATATTTTCGAATGAGTTAATTTCCATTACGTTTCTTGAAGTATTTTTCAGTTTTCAACTTGCTCATTTTAAAGATATTTAATTCATGGTGCTTACATAAATGTAACAGTATCCACAAATGTTTCTTCTAATAAATCTCCTACTTTCCTACCAATTGGTAATTATATTAATTATTCGTTATTTGGAATAAAATTTTCATTTTATCTGCAGTTACAGAATTATTGAATAAAGATGTGCATTGTAACCTTGTAATAATTGCATTGCAAATTTTTATAATTGAAATTTCATTTTGAATATGCTGGCCCAAATTTTCCATGTTTTTTGACCATATAATATTTTTCATTATATTATTAAATACTTTCTAATGAAAAGTGGAAATTTTCTTCCAAGTAAAATAATTTTTTATTTTTTAATTCTTTTTATTAACAATTTTGTTATTTAAATTTATAAGGTGTTTTTCAAAACCAGACGGTACAGTTATAAAATAGTTTTCCCATGTGTAGGAAGTTTTCCAAATTTCACAGTTTTTATCGTTTTGTTAATTATTTTATTGCAAAATTTTTTATACAGTTTTTTCATAGTGTTTGTAACTTTCAAGAATGACTTTTGATGACTATTTCACAATATAACAACACTCAAAATTTCTTTAACGTATGTTAATTTTTAGCAGACATTCGAAATCTGAAATTATTGTTAACAAAGTTGTAAAATCATTAAACTTTTATTCCCAGCATTTTATTTATACTTACAGTATTATACTTGGAGCACATTCGTGATCATTAAATTTTGTTTGCAATAATGCATTTTAATAATCAATTACAATGTCAGATTTAACTACAGTTTTTACTATTTCGTGTAAAAAGCTATTAGTTTTATAATTTAATAAATATTAATTTAATGTATTCTATAAGCAAATGTAACGATTTAAATATTTTAGTAATGGTTTATTTTGTAAAATATGTAATTTATACTTCAAAATTATGAATTTCACACAACATTTTGGTTACTTTTAAAAATGTACAAATGCCATATTTGTATTGATTTTTCAAAATTTTGAATATTCTATTTAACACTTAATCAATGTTTTACTTTATGATAATCGTTATTTTTCTTCTGCTGCTTATAAGAATACTTAAAATATATGCTACATGTTGGTATTTATTAATTACGTTAATGTATAATAATTTTATAATTATTCACATCTGGTAATTCAATATATGATAAACCACTAAACAGATGGCATATTTAAATACTAATTTCAAATCTGATGATTGAAAACTAAGTTCGAAATAAATGTTTTGCTTCAAATTCCTTTCTATCAGTTGAAAGGTTTCCTTATTATTTGTCAAATTTTTTATATAAATTTGTTAGTTCATAATTACATAAAATTATGTTTTAAATGTTATTTGACCTTATATGTATTAATTTTAGTTTAACATTTTAAATCATTCATTTTAACTACATATGCACATTTTTTAAATGTTTTGTTATACAAGATTTAATTGTTTTAATTCTTGGAATAATGTATTTTTAAAGCAAAATGTATTCAGGAAATTGTTCTCCCTTTATTTTATGTTTCATATTTTAAACTTATTAATTGAATTGCTGTCCCAAATTTAGTCTTTGCTTTTTAAAATAATTTTCTACTTTCAACATACGGAATGTTGCAATAAATTATTCAACCCTTTAGAAAAAAAATACACATCGAAAGCTTTTTGATGTTATTTCAGAAAATTATGAAAGTAACAATTAATTTGAATATTTTAGGTCATGTCTAATTAAATTTTACTTTTGTTTTTTTGCGGTTATAGCTTTGTAATTATCATAAAACAAGTAATCACATAAGCGAAACATTTAAATTTAAAAAATTCAATAGTTTTTCAATGGAACTATTATTCATTTGTTTGTATTTATTACTTTAAAAAATGTTATAAATTTTTCTGGTGTTTGTACGCAGTTTTAATTACCAAATTACGTTAAGGTTAATTTTTACCTCTTTATATTCCTAATTAAAGAGTATGTGACTATAAATCAAAATTATTCACATCTGGCTACCTTACTTCCTTCGGAATGGTAGGCTTATGGAATTGTCCGAATGTTTGTCGGAATATATGTCCCCACATTATAATTTTTTAATCCGTGAAAAAATTGTAATACATTTTCCAAATAATGTGTTAACGCTAACGACCATCATAACGCAAACTTTTGTAAAAGCACATCTTTTGCATTTATAAAACTCTGTAATTTTAAACATCGTAGTGTAATTTTATCATTCCGAGGAAGCTGCACCAGCTTCCCGCTCATGCATCTGTAGCCCATCACAGACCGGTCAGTAGCTGAGCGACAACAGAACGGCCTGGCAGTCGTGAGACAGCTGCCATGCTGCGAGTTTCTTACCTTCGTACCTCTCCTGGGGCCTTATGCTGGAGTTTTTAGTCACACGCGAGAAACTAGTCGAGTGGTGTTTTGCCGAACGGGAAGCTGTTTCGGTATGCTGGAAACATTCGGGTCTGCTCCGGTGCTACTTGAGCGCTCAGAATAGAAGCCGAGTGGCTGGAACAGAATGACTTGGCTATCTCGCGCGCAACTGCGCGCAGAGCCCTTATGCTCGAAATCGTTTGGCTTCCTCAGACCATTCGAACCGAGTAGAGTGGCGAACCCACATACGGCTTCACGTATGCCGAATTTGCTACGCTGGAGCTAAAACCTCCCACATACGTTTTGAACATCTGATTGGGGCTAGCGGTGGTTGCGTGCGAGTTCCTCCGTGGTGAGCGTCCATGTTGTACACGCTCCAGCTTGCTGTTTTTACGTACGATTCTAACGATTATAAGCTGATAAATGAAACAATATTTACGTCGAACAACAGAACTTTCATATCAATATCATATTTGGTAATAAAATATATTAATATGTACTATAATTACCTCACAATTTTACTGGAAAAAACGGTATTAAAAGAAGTTACAAAAATATACAGTAAATAGGTCCGCTATTGAATGCATTCGTAGCGAATGAGTGAGCTCTGCCCACATAGTTTAGAGGCAGAGTGGCCGACTTGTAGTCGGGAGATCGCGCCCCGGTTCCTCCAGTCAATTTTCAGTTCGCATGTCGCGCACATGTATACTGTGAATGTGTCATCAAGTCGGTCTAACCTAAGCTCGTCAAACGTCAATACCTACACACACTGTCAATCTCACACACGATCTCTCCAATGGCAAATGTTATCGGTCACTATGTCAATAAAATCAATTTAAAAAAAAAATTGGTTAGCGCTGCAGCTTAATAACTACAAGTTCAGTGGTTCGAGTCTACATTAGGAAACGAAATTATTGTTATTTACAAATCTTTATTATTTAAGTTATGTCGTTAATATAATAATGGAAACTTTCTCTGTGTTATATTTACGCTCATATTTAATCATAAACGAGATATAAAATTATTCACAAAACTATCCTTACAGTGACTGACTGCTGAAAGTTGTTTGCTATAAGTATCGTGTACAGTCTTTGAGTTTTGTTCTTATAGTTGTTTATCACATGTAGTGTTATTATTAGCAAATTGTAATATGCACATTGCAAACTTACCATCATGCACAGTCTTCTGAGGATTGAAAATTCCGGGTTTATTAATAGCAAACGCTAGATGACAGCGAATGGTATGAAACAGTTTCGTTGTGTGAGAATCTGGTCGCTTCTAAAATATTATGTTAATATTAGAGCTTGCAATACGACAATGTCACACGCAATTTGTATATAATGCTTTTTCTGTAAAAAATAATAAATGTTAATAAAAAAAAAATAAAACATAGGCCTACGAGACGCGAGTCAACTCAGGCTTTATATAAATAATTTTGTAACAGTGAGAATATTAAAAAAAAAAAAAATATCAAATTTAAAACAAAAAGCAATCATACTTTTAACAATTACTAACCAGCAGCTAAAACGAGATTTATTAAACAGAAATTCAGTAAAATAAAAAATAAAAGTAAAATGCGAGGGACATTACTTCCTAATTCATAAACCTAGTATAAAAGTAATGGGTATTCAATCTGTCTCGTGATAACTGTGATCTGAAGATCATGTCATAGTTTCATGTATTCTTAAACTTCAATAGCATTGCGATACATTTGCTATTATCAACATGTGACAATATTTTAGTAAAATTATTCCTCTTTATAAATACCCGCCATTGTTCGCTAACGAGAAGTTCTCAAAACAAACAACGAACTTATAAATCTGTGAAATTCAGCGCCATAATAATCATTATGCTTATAGTGACTTCAAATTCAGCCATTGTAACTATTCAAAGAAATATTGTATTTTTTAGCGAAAAACTTAATGTTAGTGTACCGTTAGCATATGAACAATTATCGTGTCAACAAATTTGAGGGATTATTGACTAATGGTAGGTACACATGTACACACAACACTTATCCAAATGTGGTAATATTTAAATATATTTTGGAAGAAATGAAAAATTAAAGCTAAAACCTTTTCATTTACACTGAATCAAATTTAAAACATCAGTACACAGGTGTAAGCTATATCCATATTTTTTTAATTATCTAATTGAAAATAATATGTGAATCAAGATAAATATATTGAATAATAATAATAACTATATGCCTAATTAATATATACATGTATGTCAAGAACCCTGGAAACAACTTAATGGGCAATTTTAAGATTGCAACAGTGCGACATAACTTACATTAACAAAAATAAAAATTTGAGCATGACAAAAATTCCAAGAATGTAAGTTAAAGTGGTATTAAATGTGTCTTGGCATAGAAAAATCGCGTGAACAATTCAAATTAATTATCAAACTTGAAAGAAAATAAAGTACAGCACATTCAGATTGATTAATATGATTCATAAGCTAATTGAAATAACAAATACAATTTAACGAAGCAGAGTTGATGAGATAGAATTTTAAGTACCTACTTCGGACTAAATACTGTATGTTATTTATTTTTATGATTGTTTCAATACATTTATTAATGTATTTTTTAATGCTCGAAATTCTGTCAATTCTGCTTTCATTTAACAATTAATATATGATGTAATTAGATAAACTACAAAGACATTCATCATAAACTTGATAAATAAAGATACTCTCGTATTATGAAAAAAAAATTTTCATGAATATTTGTTGCAATCTGATAGTTTCTGCTTATTTGCAACTGTATGAGCTGCGAAGTGCAGTATGATTCCCAGCACGCAGTCACATGCGAGATAGCCAAGTGACTCGGTTACAACCACTCGGCTTCCATTCCGAGCGCTAAAGTTGTACGGCAGCACACTAAAATGGTTCTAACATACCAAATCAGTGTCCCATTCGGCACAGCACCACTCGACCAGCAACTTGAATGCGACTGAAAACTCCAGCATAAGGCCCCAGGAATTGATACTGTAGTGTTGTTTGGCACACATACAGCATCAAATCAAAAATTTAAAACTATCAGATTGCAACGACCATCCATTAAACATATTTTTATTAACACAAGAACAGCTTTATTTAGCAAGC
Organism: Clitarchus hookeri; assembly: GCA_002778355.1. NCBI lineage: Eukaryota > Metazoa > Arthropoda > Insecta > Phasmatodea > Phasmatidae > Clitarchus > Clitarchus hookeri. The sequence goes on from NQII01000808.1 coordinate 81,590, forward strand.
GCGTAATGAATTTATTTGAGGTCCATCTAATTACATTTACTTATTGTAAAATTTAAGAAGGAAAAGTTTTATAATCAGGAGAATTCAAAAATACATTAATTTATTAATTGATACAATCCAAAAAATAAATATCTTGCAGTATTTAGTCCGAAGTATGTAAAATTTTGTCATGCATCATTTGAATTCATCTGAATGTGCTGTACTTCACTAGTTTAGAATTTGCCAATTAATTGTATTTGTTCATGCAAATTTTCTGTGCTGAGACACATTTATTACTACATTTACTTAAGTTCTTGGTATTTTTGTCATGTTCCAAATTAATTTTTGTTAATTCTATTTTGCTGACGCTATTGCAATATTAATGTCTTTCACATTAAATTTTTTTCAGGGTTCTTACATACGTACTGATAATTTATATATATGTATATTAATAAATATAATTCAATTAATTTATCGGGTTTCACATGTTATTTTCTGGTAGAAAACGCCTGGGTAATGATGTTTTCAATTTGATTCAGTATAAGTGAAAACATTTTATCCTTAACTTTGCATTTCATCCAGGAAATATTTAAATATAACTACATTTCAATAAGTGTTTTGTGTAAATGTGTTTTTAACATTAGTCACTAATTTCAAAATTGTTGACACAATAATAGTTTATATACATATGGTACATATACATTAATTTTCCGCTGAAATCAAAATATATATATTAATTTTAAATACTATTTCTGTAAAATTTTAATAGTTACAATGGCTCCACTTGAAGTCATAGTGATTATTATTGGGTTAAATTTAACTGATTTATGAGTTCACTGTTGATGTCTTGGTTGAACTTCTTCTTAGCAAGCAATGGTGGGTATTAATAACCAGGAATAATTTTACAAAAATCTTGTCACATTTCGATAACAGCAAATGTATCGCAAACGTGTTCAAGTTTAATAACACGTGGAACTATGACTTGCTCTCCAGATTACAGTCATCCTACGGCAGATAGAATTCGCAGTATTTTTTTATTAGGTTAACGAATTAGGAAGTAATTTTCTCGCATTTACTTTTATTTATTTTTCTCAACTACTAGTTAATACATTTCGTTTAAAGGTGCAGGTTTATAATTGCTAAAAATATGATTGCTTTTTTTTCGAATTAGACTGACATGTTTTCAAATAGCCCTATTGTTGCAAAATTATTTATTAATTAATTTATAAGTTGACTCGGGTCTGGTATTTTTTTCTGATTGAACAACATTTACTATTTTCCACAGAATAAAGTACTGTATAAAAATCGCGTGTTAAAGTATTTGCCGCATTGCCAGCTCTAAAATTGAAATATTTGAGAAGCGACCAGATTCTCGCCCAAACGAAACTGTTTCACATCATTCGCTGTCATATAGCATTTTTTATTTATAAAAGCAGAATTTTCAATCCTCATAAGACTCCATAAAAGGGTAAGATTAAAACCAAGTTATTACAATTTGCTAGGAATAACACAACGTGTAATAAATAACTTTAAGAACAAATATAAAATACATGACGCAATGCTTATAGCGAATAACTTCCAGCAGTCACTGTAAGGAGAGATTTGTTACAAATGTTATCTCTCGTTTATGATTAACTATTGAGCCTAAATACCATAAAGAAAATTTTTCTCTTATTACATTGACGATATAACTGAAATAACAAAGATGTGTAAATAAAAGAAATGTATTTCGCAGAGGAGAATCTAACAACGGAACTGCGAAGCCGTATGCCACAACGCTTACCGCTTATCCACTACGAACATACTGTACCAACATGCTTTTAACCTTTTTAATTAGTTTCTTTTCAGTAACATAGTGAAGTAGTCATAGTTCATATTAACACATCTCATTACCGAAACATGATATTGATAAGAAAGTTATGTTGTTTGACGTAAATTTTGTTCCATTTATCACGTATCGTTAGAATCGTACGTTAAAACATCATGCTGGAGCCTGTACAACATTGACGCTCACCATGGAGGAACTCGCATGAGACCACCGCTAACTCGAATCGAATGGTCAAAACGTTTCCGAGAGGTTTTCGCTCCAGCATAGCAAATTCGGTATACGTGAGGACGTATGCTGGTTCGCCACTCTACTTGGCTCGAATGGCCTGAGGAAGCCGAACGTTTTCGAGTATAAGGTCACTGGAAAACCCGTATGACTTAAATAGATATACCCTGCGCAAAGTCGTTTCGGGCAAGAGGGCAGCATGAAGTGCGAAAATGACGAACGCATGATTATGATTACATCAATTGTGGTTATTATGTGGCTGTACTGCACGTACTGTTAGCAAACAATATTTCAGATATATAAACACATTTGGAGATCGGGTCAATTACAAAATGTATGAATTTTCTATTATTGTTGTGCTCAAATATAGTTATAACTAGAGACACACTATCGGCATATTGCGTATTTCTGCGGGAGAGCTTGGTGGTGTTAACATACATTGCCAAATCCTGTTCCTAAATATATTTAGTAGGAATGATTTTTAGCATAACAACCTAATACACGGTATGAATTAACATAATTTCTTCTCTGATAATAATTATTTTTTACTGAACGAGCACCAGCTAGAGAGCAGTCTCAATAAAATTCCATTTACACACCATCAAAAGTGTTAAAATTGATTACTTATGGCATTTTAATATCGGTTTTGAAGGTTAGGAATATATATGAGGTTATATATTCCTTTATGTAGGTGTGTTTATGTGTGTGGGAGAGTTTGTGTTGTATGTATCTCTGAAAACATCTGAAACTGAATTGATTTTTCACCAATCTCAGCATATTTTTGGTAATTTCTAGAATACACTATTTTTACAATTTATGAACATACTGTTTGCTTATTTTGAAAACGACAGCTTTTATGGCAACTTTCAAAACGGAAGATAGGATTATGAGATTATTTTCCTGTGTGTGTACCTTGGTGTATGTGGGTGTGTACTCGTGAACCGAATATCACTAAACTCAGTAGACATGTAATACGTCGTAAGGTCTTCCAAATTTCGTAATTTTTTGTCACGTCGAGTAATTACTTTCACAATGGCGGTATTTTTTTTTATATTAAAGTACTATTGTTAATGTTTTAACGTTACTAACTTTGTTTGCTAATAACACATATACCTGAAGAGCCAAAAAAACTGGCACACCTACCTAATATCGTGTAGGGCCCCCGCGAGCACGCAGAAGTGCCGCAAGACGACGTGGCATGGACTCGACAAATGTCTGAAGATATGCAGAAGGCAATTCACACCATAAATCCTGCAGAGCAGTCCACAAATCCATAGGAGTGCGAGGCGGTAGAGATCTCTTCTGAACGGCACGTTGCAAGGCATCCCATATATGCTCAATAATGTTAGTGTCTGGTGATTTAGGTGTCCAATGGAAGTGTCTAAAGTCAGAAGAGTGTTCCTGGAGCCACTCGGTAGCAACTCTCGACGTGTGGGGTGTCGCATTGTCCTGCTGGAATTGTCCACGTCAGTCGGAATGCACAATGGACATAAATGGGTGCAGGTTATCGGACAGGATGCTTACGTATCTGTCACCTGCCAGAGTCGTATCTAGACGTATCAGGGGTCCCATTTCACGCCAACTGCACATGCCCCATACCATGACAGAGCCTCCACCAGCCTGAACAGTCCCCTGTTGACATGTAGAGTCCATGGATTCATGAGGATATCTCAATACCCGTACACGTTCATCCGCCTGATACAATTGGAAACGAGACTCGTCAGACCAGGCAACGTGTTTCCAGTCATCAAAGTCCAATGGCGGTGTTGGCGGGCCCAGGCGATGCGTATAGCTTTGCTTCGTGCAGTCAAAAACGATACACGAGTGGGCCTTCGGCTCCGAAAGCCCATATCAATGATGGTCTGTTTAATAGTCGCAAGCTGGCACTTGTTGATGCCCCAGCATTGAAATCTGCGTCAATTTGAGAAATGGTTGCACGTCTGTCACGTTTAGTGGTTCTCGTCAAGTCTTCGTTTGTGCCGTTCTTTCACCATCTTTTTCCGGCCGCAGCGATGTCGAAGATTTGATGTTTTACCGGATTCCCGATATTAACGGTATACTCGCGAAATGGTCGTACGCGAAAATCCAAATTTTATCGCTACCTAGGAGATGCTATATCCCATCTCTCGTGCACCGAGTATAACATCACGTTCAAACTCACTTAAATCTGGATAACTTGCCATTTTAGCAGCAGTAACCGATCTAGCAACTTTGCCATACGCTTGTTGTCTTATATAGGCGCTGCCGACCGCTTCGCGTTACTCTGATTGGTTCCATACCTCTGTTATTTGCATACGCACGCCTATACCAGTTTTTTTTAGCTCTCCAGTGTATTACGTGTATCATAACGTGTATATATATGTGTGTGTTTTTGAAGCCATTTTGTACACCAGCACCACCAGAAAAAATTTACCTTTTATGTCGTATCTCGGACACAAATCAAACTCTTATCCCCAAATTTCGCACACAAGTAAATCTATGTTCGGCCATGTAAACTTTCTTGATAAGAGAGGTTTGGACACTTATTTTAAAAACGACAGACCTTTACATTTTTCAAGTTGCTATACCCAGTCTACCAAAATGTTAGACTGATTACAACCGAAGTTGTTGCTCCGAAGCCTACCCCAATAGTGTAGTTAATTGCACGCCGGCTGATGTTACTAGTGTTTCCTGACTCGAGTCCCACGTAAGGCGTGTATGTGTACTTGTATCATTACTGCTGTATTTTATATATTTATGGTACCAATTATAATTTAATTGTTGTCAACGAGTTGTTTAATACTACCTATTATATAGGATTTGAATAAAGTTATCAGAATGACTTGCATAAATGTAGAGAAAAGTAGTCTTATTAGTGATATTGGAAAACTCCTGTTTTTTTTATATTTGAAGATAACATAACATAACGTGTATATTTTNGTAGTCTTATTAGTGATATTGGAAAACTCCTGTTTTTTTTATATTTGAAGATAACATAACATAACGTGTATATTTTTGAGTAATTGAAAGTGAAATATTTTAAATTCCTGACTTTTTAAATAATGTTTTGATTATTAAAACTTTTTGTGGGACTGATGTTTTACTTAACTAGTTGAGAAAATATATATTCGACTGTATTTTTATGAATTTCAAAATAATTTTATAAAAAAAAATTTTTTATTTTATAATATACAAAATAAAAAACATAATGGCGCTGTTAAAAAATGAATTAAAATTTAAATTTTTTTTNTAGTCTTATTAGTGATATTGGAAAACTCCTGTTTTTTTTATATTTGAAGATAACATAACATAACGTGTATATTTTCGAGTAATTTAAAGTGAAATATTTTAAATTCCTGACTTTTTAAATAATGTTTTGATTATTAAAACTTTTTGTGGGACTGATGTTTTACTTAACTAGTTGAGAAAATATATATTCGACTGTATTTTTATGAATTTCAAAATAATTTTATAAAAAAAAACTTTTTTATTTTATAATATACAAAATAAAAAACATAATGGCGCTGTTAAAAAATGAATTAAAATTTAAATTTTTTTTNTTTTTTATTTTATAATATACAAAATAAAAAACATAATGGCGCTGTTAAAAAATGAATTAAAATTTAAATTTTTTTTTAAAGTAACTTTTATGTTTTATTTAAGTTTCAAAACATGATTTTTTAAATTTTGTTTATACTTTTAATCTAATGTGAAATAATATTTTTAAGATTAATATTTTATGGATAATTTATTTATTTGTAACGTTTCGTCAACTTTTATTTCCTTATTATAAAAATAAAATTAAACTGCATTTATTTTCAATATGTTAAAATAAGTGTTATTTTATTTATCTACAGCATTTCCTTTAAATTCCATAATTTTTTAATTTAATTTTTTATGATTGTTTGGAAATGTACTTAACTTCTTCTTAGTATTCCATTATGTTGCCCTTATGAACACTGGCGCTTATATAACATATGTGTATAGCTTACATCACTACAAATACATCATTAATAATTTTATAGCATTAAGGGAAGTTAGTTTTTTATGTAATGATTTATTTCTCCTACAATTTCTGCTGATGGTAAATAAAAATTAATTAGAAACTTGATTATCCTTAATAACTGCAGTAATTAAAATAAAATAAGCTAATTTCGTAAAAAAAAGTTTTGCCATCAAAGTTGGTAATTTAGTACAACGGTGTATGCTATGCAAACGATTAAGTTTTCATGCGAAACCACAAACACATAAGCAATAACGTCCACAGTACATCGCGACTAATGTGACCTACCCGAACAATGTCGGGTTTGTAATGCGTCATATGGATGCCAAGAATGTACACGAGAAAATCGTACAAAAAATGACGACATTTTAACAAAACACAGCTGGGCGGATGCTATAGGCAAAGTGGACAATGTACAAAATTGCCGGTAATTTAACCACCTGATAGTACTGGGAGCAGTGGACACATGAGGGTACTAATTCACTGCTGACAGGTTCTAGACGAAACCGGCAGACCATAAGGAGAGAGGATGGTTTGATTGTCAAGACAGGTACGTACAGTGTCAGGACCTTCCTTGCGACCATCTAGCGACACATGTCAGTTTCAGAAGAGCACCGTTTTTCTATCAAAAACATTTACAGAAACCTAGCACAAAAAGTTTGCGATATTGGCAACCTTGATATGTTCCACCATAAACACCTTAACTTCATTATCTTAGTTTGCACTAGTATCAGCAGAGAGCAATGTGAAGTGATACGGACTTTCAACGTATTGCCTTTAGTGAAAATTTTCTCTTTTGTATTCAAATGGATGAACACCGTGCCAAAAATTTGGAAGACTGCAGGTAATCGCTTCAAGCCCTATCTTACTTTGCAGCGGCACACATCCTACTGACGTGATGGTCTAGGAAGCCATACAATATAAATGTCGTTCATATTTTGTAGTGATACGATTGGTTGCACCGCAATACGTCGAGGACATCCTGTGGCTTTACATTCCACCTTTCCTTACTTAAGGTGCAGGATTATGTTTCCAGCAATATAATGCTCACCGCTACACACGTGTGGTTTATCATGTGTATGTAAATAATGTTTCAATATTCCGAGGTATTTCCATTGCCTGATAAGTCGACATCAATAATTTATACAAGATGGGGTTGGAGCTTCCTCAATGTCATAGTGCCATTTATATAGAGCATAATTCGCAGCAAATTTGGGAAAATTGGGGTAGGGTTACATAAGTTTATTTATCTGATTCCACAGCCATTTGTATTGACGCATATATCTGGGAATGAGCTGGCCTGACAAAGTAAAATATATGCCTTTTCATATACCGTTACGTGTAAAATGTATCGTGAATCAGTGATATTGTTTTAACTTATTTTTTTGTGTATCACGATTTAAAACAATTCCATTTTAATTACGCAGTTTCTTTATGGGGCACAAATTTATATGCCATTGAGTCCTGTCAAGTCCAGAATTGACAATTGGAACACTACAATAATGTGGTTTTTTAATGGAACATGTAATTTTTCTTAAAGCTTTCGACTATTTAGATAACTTGCCAAATTCATTGTTTAGTTGGGGATTTTTGACTGAAAAATCCGTACATTATTAAACATTTCCAAACAATTTGTGAGAGATTTTTCTTGCTGTGAGCTCTTCTTCCGGCATTATGTACAACATCGTGAGGCAAAATATTTAAGGTATATTATTAATTTATTGGCTTTTTTTCTTTATTTATTTGTATAATATCAGCACACAGACATGTTTCCCTTATTCCTCTCCTTGTAGNTTTATTGGCTTTTTTTCTTTATTTATTTGTATAATATCAGCACACAGACATGTTTCCCTTATTCCTCTCCTTGTAGAAAGTTGCGCTTTTCCGTTTCTATATATATATGGTATGATACGTTAAGCCCACCAGTCTACACATTCCCTTATAGAGCGGCCTGTATCTTCAGTACGNTATATATATATGGTATGATACGTTAAGCCCACCAGTCTACACATTCCCTTATAGAGCGGCCTGTATCTTCAGTACGGGTTTCCCATCAATTTGATTACTATACTTGTCCCTCCTTCATTTCTTCAAATACTTGTTGCGGCCAGAAACTACACATATAGAATAAATTCTATAGGTCATCAGCCATGTAAAAACTTGCCTTCCTACGTTTTGAGAGTACATGACGTCGATTTCAAATGCTCAGTTTATTATTTTTTATTTAATATTACAATTGGATGTAGCAAGTTCTTTTACTCCGTGTATTGGTTTCAAAAGATTTATCCATAGGAAGGATATTTGAAATGTAGTTTCGGTTCTTACATAGTGCTGGAGGTCTCTTCTAAATTCTTTTTCCCAGCTTAAATAAAGCCTATCATTTTCAGATAACCTTCACAGAAATATAGAATATTTGGATGAAAACCGTAATGTATTTTGGAATTTAAAACTAAGGTAATGAGTGCAAAATACAATCACTGTTATATACATCAATAATAAGATAAGGGAATTAATATACAACACAATATTAACACACAAATTCTTGAATTTCGAAAATATTCCAAGTAAATTTATTTCATAACATTATTTTGAGAATAATTACATTTATTATCATTATAATTGGCCTTCGCAAATAAATACTTATTAAAATCATGAAACATTCTACACTAAAATGTATGCATGGAAGGCAAATATTAATGAACCATTTTTGATAGACTGTGATTCATGTGTGTGTCTGAGGCTTCTTCAGCCGTTTCTGTAGTGTACTTTTTATTTGTAAGTCGTCTTTCATTTTTTGTTCTGTCTTAATATCGCTGGCTTTAAAACGGCCAATAAATTAACTACAACTCCCCCTTTGCGGTAAGAAATTGTCTACAGTGTATCAAAAAGTTTTTTTATAATGTGTTTTACTATTATTTGTTTTAGAAAAAAGAAGAAGAAAAGAAAGAGGAGAAGAAAGAGAAGAAGGTAGAGGAGGTTAAGAAAGAAAAGGAAGAAAAGAAAGAAGAAAAAGAGCTTAAAAAGGATGAAAAGAAAAAAGTAGAACAAGTAGAGAAAAAAGATACAAAGAAAGAAAAGGTTGAAACGAAAGTCATTGATATTGTAGAAAAGGTAAGATAACAAATGGTAATGTATTGGGTTATTTAACTACTTACCAAACAACATAATTAATTTAAAAATACACTCATATTCAGTTATACGACTCATATAAAGTAATGAACAATAAAGATGTCATGAACTATTGTATTAGTATAACTTTTATCAGAATATGTTCTTCTAAAATCAGATTTAACACGTAATATTTTAATTACTTCTAAAGGATGAATCGGAGTCTGACGAACACATGGAAGAAGAAAGCGAAGAAGAGTGGGATTCCCAGGAGGTATACACATTACACACATTTTCCATATTTACTACTCTTTATCAATTACTTAATACAAATGCATTGTTAAACATTTTTTTCGTGTTTTTTAAATGTTTTTTCACGATTTATACATTATAATTTGTTAGTTCCATTTTTTATTTTAAATAAAAAAAATTTATTCTATTTACAAACAGGAGGTGATTGAAAGAAAAGTACCTGACAAGCAAGTAGAAAAACCCAAGGTAAAACTATTTATATTTATTTTGACATTTTGACTAATTATGCAGTTCTGCTTTGAACAACATGCACACAGCTTTAATTAACGTTTGTTTGAAAGTAATTAATTTTGTAGATTATAATGTATATTATGCGCAGTTGCAGCTTACATTTGTTATGGTCTTTACCTAATATCNGTAATTAATTTTGTAGATTATAATGTATATTATGCGCAGTTGCAGCTTACATTTGTTATGGTCTTTACCTAATATAACCTGGTGTTACATTTATCTTAACGAAAAAGTAGTTAGCACAATTTTTTCGCTATTAAAATTAAACATGAAAATGTATATTCACTTTACACTAATATCTACAAAAAATATGCTGATACTTCAAAGTTACTAGTTAGTAGATCGTGGAATTTTTAAGTCTTGAAATTGTTGGTAATTCNAAAAAATATGCTGATACTTCAAAGTTACTAGTTAGTAGATCGTGGAATTTTTAAGTCTTGAAATTGTTGGTAATTCAGTAAATATTAACTGCAAACAGAAGACTAATATAAAACAATGAACTGCCAGTGTGCAAAAAGCATTTCATAATTACTCAGCACAAATTATTTTGTTTTTTATAATAGAACCATATCTTTATATGTGTATATTTACATTTACGTACCCATTTATGGTACAGTATAGTTCAAAGGAAGTATTCTTGTATTTTACCTACTTTTGTATGAACTGAGGATTTATTTTACACCCTTCATTATTATGTGTAACATTTTATCCATACTTTCCCTTGAGAATAAAAACTTATGTTGTCAAAATCCTAATGTCTCTTGACTTATGAACAAAACACTTAAGATAAATGTAAAATTATCATCTACCTACATAAAAATGAAAAACTTAAATATGTTAAAAAAGAAAAGTTATTCATTGATATTTTTTCCATTCAAATAACTGGTATACATTTACTAAATAATTGTTAAGAATAATACAATTTCTGCATCCTATATACACTGAAGCGACAAAAGTCATGGGATACCTCCTAATATCGTGGCGGACTTCCTTTTGCCCGGTGAAGTGCAGCAATTTGACGTGGCATGGACTCAACAAGTCGTTGGAAGTCCTTGGCAGAAATATCGAGCAATGCTGCCTCTATAGACGTCCATAATTGCGAAGTGTTGCCCATGCAGGATTCTGTGCACGAACTGACCTCTCGATTATGTCCCATAAATGTTCGATGGGATTCATGTCGGGCAATCTTGGTGGCCAAANTGCACGAACTGACCTCTCGATTATGTCCCATAAATGTTCGATGGGATTCATGTCGGGCAATCTTGGTGGCCAAATGATTCGCTGGAATTGTCCAGAATGTTCTTAAAACCAATCGCGAACAATTGTGGCCCGGTGACATGGTGCATTGTCATCCATAAAAATGCCATCATTGTTTGGGTACATGAAGTCCATGAATAGCTGCAAGTGGTCTCCAAGTAGCTGAACATAACCCTCTCTAGTCAATGATCGGTTCAGTTGGACCAGAGTACCCAGTCCATTCCATGTAAAAACACCCAACACCATTATGGANAGTCAATGATCGGTTCAGTTGGACCAGAGTACCCAGTCCATTCCATGTAAAAACACCCAACACCATTATGGAGCCACCACCAGCTTGCACAGTTCCTTGTTGACAACTTGGGTCCATGGATTTGTGGTGTCTGCGCCACACTCGAACTCTACCATCAGCTCTTACCAACTGAAATCGGGACTCATCTGACCAAGCCATGGTTTTCCAGTCGTCTAGGGTCCAGCCGATGTGGCCACGAGCCCAGGAAATGCACTGCAGGCGATGTCGTGCTGGTAGTAATGGCACTCAAGTCGGTCTTATGCTGGCCTAGCCCAGTAAAGCCAAATTTCGCCGCACTGTCCTAACGGACACGTCCGTCATGTGTCCCAAATTGATTCCTGCGGTTATTTCACGCAGTGTTGCTTGTCTGTTAACACCGACAATTCTGCGCACATGTCGTTGGTCTCGGTCATTAAGTGCAGGCGGTCGGCCACTGCGTTGTCCATGGTGGGAGGTTATGCCTGAAATTAGGTATTCTCGGCACACTCTTGACACTGTGGATCTCGGAATGTTGAATTCCCTAACCGTTTCCGAAACGGTATGTCCCATGCGTCTAGCTGCAACTACCATTCCACGTTGAAAGTCTGTTAATTCCCGTCGTGCGGCCATAATCACGTCAGAAACCTTTTCACACGAATCACTTGACTACAAANTGTTAATTCCCGTCGTGCGGCCATAATCACGTCAGAAACCTTTTCACACGAATCACTTGACTACAAATGAAAGCCTAACCAATGCACTGCCCATTTATACATTTTGTATGCGATACTACTGCCATCTGTATATATGCATATTGCTTTCCCATGACTTTTGTCACCTCAGTGTAAACACACATTCGTAACAATTCCAGTGTATATAAAGATTCTATTTAAAAAGTAAAGAAGGATGGAATATAACTTAGAGTTACGTTTGACCAAATATTGAATTATTTCTCACATAAATTTACATAAACATTTTGAAAAGTGAAAAATAAAACAAATTAAATATTATATATATTTAATTGTTTTCAATTTTGTTATTCATCAAAAATATTAACATGTTTTAAATTAAATGATTTTATATAATACATATGAAGTAGTTTAAAAGAGCTTATATATATATTATGCGATCCTCATTTTATTATCTAATATTCCAAATAATCGTTTTACATACACCTTAACAATAAAAGTCAATCTATACCTTTATATGTGTTGCTCACTTTTAAATCATACACATTTTAAACTCAAAATCAATAATTGGCTAATAATAAATAAACCATTATTTTTTTATAAAAGCCTATCCAAAAATGTATAATTAAAATTGCATTAAAATAATATAAAGATATTCACTGTGTAAAAATATAATACCCAATATATTTATGTTAAATATCGCTATAAATTAAATTTGTAGTATGGCAGACGAATTTTTTATACAAATTCATTATGTATAATATATTTGTATAAAAACTTTCGTCCGTCTTATTACAAATTTATTTTATAGCTATATTTCATATAAATATATTGTGTATTACATATATTCCAGAATTCACTTTAATAGGTTTACGTTGAATATGTCTACTGAAAGTCATAATTTAACGGTAATTAGACACAAGATAAAGAAACGCCACAGCACAAAACAACAAAACAAGAGAAATAGGCAAGTAGCCTACAATCCATTAAAACATCCAAAAATAAGCAATTCGATGAATAGTGGAAATGAATGGACAGGAAAAAAAAACATATCAGAAAATAACCACGATAAAATTCAATCAGAATATATAGCAAACACAGAAATTTTAAAAAAAAAACTATGTTTTAATTACAAATGCATGGTAAGACCAAAAATGGTGATTGTAATCAAATTATTGGTACCAAAATGAACAAAAATAATATATGCATGAAAGAAAATAAACAAAAGTAATATTAACGCAGAGAGAACACAAAACAAATTATAATTCATCACACATGCACACAAAACTTAAGATGACGCGAAAATGCAACAGAGGAAACAACACAAGATTTCACAAAACAATACAAAAGAATGTAAATATCTCTGAGTTAAAGTTTTACAAAAACGCAGCACAAGCAGTTACATAATACCTCACAAAACAATAAAATANGTAAATATCTCTGAGTTAAAGTTTTACAAAAACGCAGCACAAGCAGTTACATAATACCTCACAAAACAATAAAATTGAGATTTTTAAACACCAAGGGGACAGAACATTTTGCAAAGTAGACGACTTTTCAGAGCCTGGAATCAGTCTTCTTTATGTGAAACACAGAATGCAAAACAAAATCGCAGGAAACAAAAGGTGAGGTGTAAATGTAAAATGTAAATACAACTCGATTGCATTTACGATGTAATCATACTTCCTAGTCCTCAGNAAAGGTGAGGTGTAAATGTAAAATGTAAATACAACTCGATTGCATTTACGATGTAATCATACTTCCTAGTCCTCAGTGGGCCGCATCTCTGTGACAAAGAGGTGGAACGCCTTTGCGGCTGCATACAGTGTACATGTGCCATTACAACATGGCAGTCCTTGGCGGTCAGTCACCTATTAAGCAATAGCCATACCCAATGCCGTTGAACTTGGGGATCATGGGACCCCGAATATGCTAACGCCGTACAGCGAAGGCAACGCAGAAAACTAACGGTGGGGTAAAAATAAAATGGGCAGGTATTGCCTGGTGTCCCAGTCTGGGAGAGGTTTAATGGAGGACCTGGTCGAAGCGACTTCCATGCCTATTCATGAATTGACCCTAGCAGGCCTCCCTAGTGCGTGGTGTCAGCCTTCGGTTTCATTGAATGGTCACCCATCCAAGTGCTGGCCCCGCCATATAATATTGAGCCATGGCACCAGGAAACCGCCAGATTACCATGGCGGTATGGCCGTCTGCTCTTTTGTTTCTTTATTTGTGTTTGGATTACCTGGCCCTCATGTAGTAGATGGCCGGGACGAGCGCGGCCGCCAAATCGCCGCAAAGCGTTGGAGAGACAAGCTGCCCGATACTCATGACGCGTATGAGCCGACAAACTGACCTACCTAGTTCGTGACTGGGCAGGGGGGAGGGTTGTGGCCAGCGATCGGGCTGACCGTCCTTGAGATAATGTGGACCGACCGGACCCTACCGAGCCTAGCTACCCCCAGCGAGCGGCCTTTGCTCGCCTGCAGCGGGGCGCGTCCACATAACAGCAGACCCCTATTGCGAATGACGGGCAGTTGGCTACTAAAGGTGAGGTGGGAAAATCGGGGTACAATTATGATCGATGCTCTCTCCCGAATGCACCAATAGGAATACTGCGATTTCTGTTTGGAGGCGCCAAAAAGAGCACCTGATGATTGGACTGAGAGTCAGCCACTAGGGTTCAGAGATGTAAAGAAGAGAATTATGGTCTAATTTCAAAAAGTAAATTTATTTTCCGCAAGTATGCTTAGCAAAAAAAAATTGGCAATCAGATACACTTGAAATCTGGGTTCAAAGATTTTAATTAATTAAGCACTCAGAGGAGCTTGAATAGTTTGAACGGTTGCATAAACTGTTAAATTAACTAATTTCTAATAAAATATTTAAAACAACATTCACTACATTTATTCAAGTATTATAATTTTTAATTTTCTCTAGTAAAACTATTTAGTTTTCTTTATAAATCTGGGTACCGAAAACTGTGTGTCTATATATATATCTAAACATTTACATAAATATATTTTTTATTTTATTACATGATAAAAATTATACTCGGTTTAAGATTAATGATATTAGCAACGTATAATACACAGATATAAAGCATGCATATATAAAATAAATTGCTAAAGATGACAAGAGCATTTATAAAATCATTACGGTAATTACCATTCTTCAACCCCACTTGCAGGAAACAAATCTTATATCATTAAACTTGAGTCTTCACAAACAGCAAAAACATGTTTTTTTTATCTAGTGTATTTACAATACTGTGAATAATTAGTTTGTGATTGCCCACTTTATATTTTTATTTTAACACTTTGCACATCGTTATTATATATATATATATATCATAGCTCACTATTTACAGCGATATTGAATAATTCAAATATTATCGCATGGTGGCATCGTAGTGCCCTTCTCATTGTACGGCAATGTATATATATACATATATGTATATGTATATATATTCCCCGAAATTAAGTGTGTTTGCAAGGTTTAAATGATAATATCAATTAAATTTTGTTTAGATTGTATGCTTTATAAGTTGACTGTAGTGGTTTCAATTAACGACGTTATCGCTGTTGTCTGGTATCATCAATTTTACAACGCAGTGAGACATAGAAGCCGGGCCTCTTCTGACTTCCTCCTTCCAGAACCAATCACAATGGGGTACACTGGCTGTGCCGCGTGGCTAGGGACAGGGTATCCAATCAAGTTTATGTTGGTAATCTGGTGTTTCTGATTTTGGCATTAGTTAGTTTTGCTTCGATAGCTAATGGTAACGCCGGGCACGAACGCCGAGCCGACGGAGTATTCAGAGGACCACCGCGGATCCCTGTACACTCTGGTTTGATAAAATTACAGCGCACTGTGACACCACACCAGTAGGTGCAAGCTGCGGAGGACTTAAGTGATGGATCACTGTGGGGTGCCAGTCGAAAGCAGTGCATTTAATCGCACACTCGGGCGCGTCTTATCACGAGGCCTTCCCGGTGGCACATTCCTCTTTAGGGGCGAGGGTAGATAGGGAATCACTTCCAGAGAACAAGGGATGGAGTTATGTGGTGTGTGCTCTCCTCCCAGATTCTATAACTTGCTGGGGTAGTAAGAGAGGATCTGTGCGGGGCGCCTTCCCTCTTGGGCTCTGCAGGCTCGTAGCAATATGTGTTATGGATAATTTTACAAAATTAATCACAGAAGAATTTTGGAATATACCTGCATGCACAGCTAAAGGTTTCTCGCAGTGACTTCCATAATAACTGATAGCTGCACCCATCTGACTGCAGCATTTCTGGAGCTCTGTGTGTAACTGTCTAGACCCATCGATGTGTGCGTGCCTTCAGATAACTAATGCTCTTAACTTCATTGGATGGTGTGATCCGAACAATTAACTTGGAGTGATTTACGACCACCTTGCAGTTTTTACCCCAATTATAAGTCTTCTCTCGAAGTCGGTTAATTGCATCTTGGGGGCATTCGTCTTCACTCTGAACGCTTGGTTGGTATCGTGTGGTGTTTCTTGCGTTAATGTGGCATCGACTACACGCCAGTGTCTAATACCGCTGGTCAGTGCTTGCAGAGCCACTGCCTGATGTGTGGTCAAATGCAATTACACTAACGTGGGATCATATACATACCAGCCCGTACTCTTGCTATTTACATCGTGTCAGTATACATTTTGTACTAAAACGATTAGGTAAATTAATTTTAAAAATTAATGCAACNCTTGCTATTTACATCGTGTCAGTATACATTTTGTACTAAAACGATTAGGTAAATTAATTTTAAAAATTAATGCAAAAATTGTATGAAAAAAAATGCATTCCTGGTATTAAATTTTATTAGTTTTAAATTTTAATAAATGTTTTTACTTCTTACACGTTTTCCTATAAAGCGGCTTTTTTTTATACAAAATTATATTTTTAATTTATTCACTTGTGCAATGAGACTAGCCTATTTATTATGAAAGTTTGGGCNCAATTGTATGAAAAAAAATGCATTCCTGGTATTAAATTTTATTAGTTTTAAATTTTAATAAATGTTTTTACTTCTTACACGTTTTCCTATAAAGCGGCTTTTTTTATACAAAATTATATTTTTAATTTATTCACTTGTGCAATGAGACTAGCCTATTTATTATGAAAGTTTGGGCGGGGGTGACATCGCACCGTTTGGGCGATGGGCTGCAAGGCAGCTACGGTATAGTAACATGGTTACATTATCCCAGCACAGCGCAGCACCAGCAGTCAGGATTGGATACCCGGTAGGTCAGTGGAGTGTGTGAGGGAGACGGAGTGTCGAGCGCACGATGCGCTGCCAGCATCGGAATATTACAAAGCACTAAGGCCCATCAGATGGCGTAGATATTCATCCGGACCCGATTTCTATTACTCCTCGATGCTGTCCGCGATAGTATGAAAGACGGAGAGCAGAAGCGAGATCATCGGTTGATCTTCAGCTGGTCAGTGGACATCAGCCGATGGTAGTAACATGAATTCCCAGCAGTATGGTTTCGCGAGCTTGTGAAGTGTATCACTCCACGCAGGGTAGTTCTTGGCTGTGCTCTACTTCAGTTATTTAGCCATTCATCTTTGCATACTGTAAAATTTATTCGGACAATCGTCTTTCCCAGGAAAACATTCTCCACAGTTGAACCGTTCCGATTCCTTAAACTCAACTTCATTCTTCTTCAAGGGATATCCGGGTTGTAATCATTACAGTCCAGCTCGAAAAGTTTCTATGAAATCTGATGTTCTCATATTAACCACTAAATAATGCCATACCATGGTTATTGCCAACTCCAGCATCAAAATCACACTTTATTTTCATCCTCTTTTTCGTCACATTCTCGTGATTATTATATATTCAGTATAGTGATTAGTCTAAGTTGGGAAATATTTCGTCACAATAAGGTTAGTCGTCCAGTAAGGCAACAGAGGAGATAAGATATATGTTACCTTGGACCATGACACGCTGCGTCTCCTAAATTCAACCAATCACCATTCAACAGTAGGGATTCCAACACTCATTTGCGCGTCCCTTGCGACTCCGAATAACTTCAGCCAGAACACTCATAACTTTTGAACCAGTGTCACCTGCACCAAGCCACCTGACTCAGTCCTTACATCAAGCATGAACAGCCCGACAAAAGGAATTTGCCATAGCACCTCGCTATATCTTGCCAAATACAGGTCCTACGTCTAGGGCCAGCTCTCTCTAACAACATGCAAGAGAGCCCTCAAGCTTAAAACTCTAGGGATGCTCCCTCTTTCCCAATACCTCAGGTCAAACCTGTCCAAACTAACTGGAGCCATGGAAGCACACTGCTCATACTATCAAAAACAAACAGTGGACACCAGTGGCAGTACAATCTTGTGCATGTCTTTCTGCTGTTGAACGTGGGGAAACAATGGCTATGGCACCCATCACATGCAGCCTAACTGCTCAGTATAAATCGAACAGAGGGAATAATTGCATTGCTTTTGCGCACTTCCATGCCTTCCGCATTAGAGCATCCGGTCAGCATGCACCTTATCTCTAAAGGTGCCATATTTCCATCACACCCAAAGCAAGACAAGCCATCCTATTGCCGATTACAACTTCAGAATAGGTGACAATCACAATTTTCAGATTTCGTTTTCATCATCATTAGTCTCAGACCAAGCAGAGAATCATTCATCAAATCTTCAAGTCGTCACCTAAGCTAAACGATAAAGACCGCTGAAGCTCAGCAACTGAGCATGGAACGAACTATAGATCACACTTCTAATGGATAAATTCTTCATTTATCAATTTCACGAAACTTTACAAAATGAAATTGTTATTTTCAAGTGATTTGATCTGACTTTAAAAACAAGATGTTACTGGTATAAATAATGGGCCTACCTTCGTCTGCATGGGTGCAAATTACTTTTAATGAAGATCTTAAAGCTTAGATAGTAGATAGGCCTTGATGTCTCGTTGACAACAATGCCATCAACCAGAAACCTAAGCCACAGTACCGAGACAATTACATATACAAACGTGCCTAACCCTGAGCTGGAATCCAGAAAACCTCGTAAATAAATCTAGAGTGTAATCAATTGCATTACAGCGGTAGGATTCGGAGCATATACTTAGGATATAATCAGACTAATGTTTTGAATGACACACAGCCATCATTTTGAAAATAAGTGTGTGCAGCACTTAAAACACGTTAGTGCACATAGCATAACATACCGCAACTAATGCGTAGAATTTGGTATAAATTGGTTAATTGGTCCCTGAGATAGGGCATAGAAACATTAGTATCTTAATCGATGCCACCTTAAAAATATTCGTAAAAATAAGGTTCTGTACGTAATTCTTCTAATTGATACTGTCTGCATAAAATGTTAGGTTAGATTAGGTTAAATTGATAAATATATGCCAAACGTAGCAGAATTTTTTATTTTGGCGCAATTTGGAAAATCAATGTCTGACCACATTTAAATCGTGTAACTTACATAGCTTTATGTAGCTCTAATATTGTGAAAAATTGGTGGAAATTAGTTGAATTACTCCGGAAGTATGAAAAAAAAAGTTATATTTTCTCATCTGGTATTATTTTCCAAAGGGACGGAAAAAATGATACATCTATGCATAATTGATGCTTCTAATTAATAATTTTAGTGTACAAAGTTTGGTTAAAGTTTGTCGAATTATTTAATATATATTACAGACTAACCTGAATATTTATATTAATGTTATTAAAAAAACGTTCTGCTGCAAATAAAACATGTTTGTTTACATAACCTACAGTAACACTACTAGTGTGAAAATTTTTGGTGGGAATAGGCTGAATAGTCCTCGAGATATGGCTTAAAACATTATTTTTTTAAATTTACTATCTTCATAATTGGAGGACAAAAAGTTTATGTATTAGTACATATGATGGTGGTCGTAGATACTGCCAGTATATAAAGTTAAGTTAAAATCAGTTACATAGTTTCGTAAACATAGCACCATAAACAAAAATGTTTTTATAACTGCCATTCTGAAAATCAAAGTCTTGCACACTTAAGACATATAAATTAATATTACCTGGCACAATTCAACATCTGCGCCAAGTACAGGAGAAATCGGTAGATCGTTTCCCGAGATATGACACAAAATGAATTTTTTTATGCGGTTGGGCACTTTTGATGATTGTAATATATAATACAAGCAAACAAAATTATGTTGGAAGTAATTACATTGTTTCGACAATATGACATACAAAACTAAAATAGCAATACTACAGCCATTTTGAAAACAAGTGTCTGACACTCTTAAAATCTGTATTTTACATCTCTTGCTGCAGTTCTTCTTGTGTCCCAAATCTGGTAGGAATTAAGTTCATTGTTTCCCGAGATACGACATAAAAGCTGTATTAATACATATGACACTCTTAGAAAATGACATACAAAAATAGTTTTTTTTTTTGGCATATATTATGCTTGGAATGGATACTGTCAGCATACAAAATTCCGTCGAAATTGGTAGAAATGTAAGGTAGTTAAAACAAATAAATTTCTATGACAAACATTTTGAAAATAAGTGCCTCATAAATTTGAATTAAATACGAGTACATGGCCTAACATAGTATTACTTAAGCGCCAAATTTGTTGAGAATTGTTTGAGTAGTTTTCAAGTTATAGTGTACATGCTTTGTTTTTCACGTGGTCCTATCTTCCTGAATGGCCGACCAACAAAAATTCAATTCAAATTCGATGCTTACATGATGCACTGTGAACATACAAAATTTGTTTCAAATCGGTTTGAATGGTTCCCGAGTTGAGATGTCACACTAAATTGTAATCATGGCTGCCATTTTGAAATAAAGTGCCCTGCATGATTGAAAACCATAAAAGTCGTGTGTGCTTCCTAAGTATTATTTGTGTACCGAGTTTGGTGAAATTAGGTTTACACTTTCAAAAATTGAAAAGGGGGGAACACACATATGCACAGAGACACACCGACACACATACATACACATACGCACACACATACAGAGACACATAGACAGATAGTGATCTAATAAGCCTTTATTTCCTTCGGGAAGTAGGCTAATTACAGTTACATTCTCTAAAGTCTCGCTGCATTGTTAAATGGCGGATAGCAGAGGACAGCAATAATCTCTTTAATGCAACCACTGTATTCTTATTTTTAATGCATATTATATGAACTATATTAATTAAAGATAAGATTTTAAACATTGCAAAACATTTATGCTACGTATGCAGTATATGTACATAATTCCACATTATGAAACTTATTCGCGATTGCTTTGATATGTTTGATTACTGTACAAATACAGCGTCGTTCTGACAGTGTCAAATTAGAGGAGTTCTAAGACATCTGCTATTTGAGGTCGGAGTATGTATTTTAATTTGGGCGGAAGTTTGGTCCTAACAACATCCACTTTTGCTTTTAAAGAAAAATTTAGTTTTTGGGGCAAAAAAAAAAATTATTGCACTTAATTTATTTGACATCAGAATATACAGATTTTTTTTTAAATCTTGGTTCTTATTTATTCATCAGCTATTAATAACTGACGTTCTACCATTTGCATAAGTGGAATTATTTTAACTGAAGAATTAGTAATTTTCCCCTAGAGAGTCCGGGTGGAACAGTTTCTACCGACAGTCAGTAAAATTTAACTGATCCCGTTTCAGAGCCAATAAGATCGCTCCCTATATAATCACGCCAATAGGGAATTGTTGCCGCTCTATTTTTGACAAGAATTGCAGTGCTCGCCAGCCCCTGGCGTGGTGGTCATCTGTTCCTAAAGATTGCATGTTTGTCGCCAGTCCATAGAATTCCACATTGTTATTCATTGACACATCTGTAGACGAAGACGGCGATATCGAGGCGTTAATGACAAAATAGGTAAAGGTGATCAGGATTGCAGTTGTTCTGGTTCCTGAAGTCTAGAAGTGCGTCTGGTAGAGATACAGAGCTATAATGAAGCTGCCACGTGTCGCTGAATTTTGAACAAGAAATCTCCTGGCTCTATTCTTGCCTGCCTGGCATCATCCTCACTCCTGTGATTTTCAGGGGAGACCAGAAAGAGTGGACTATTTATGGGTACCTTCATGAGTCCATTTCTCCCAACACAATTTGACTTAGTCGGAATGGTAAAAAAAAAAAGGAATAATTCAGCGTGTTAGCACGCTGTACCTCGTAACCTTTTTAACTGACCTCTGTCAAACACTTCCAGTTGCCCATGAAAATGTTTCCTGCGTCTTATGGACATGCCTATCTCTCAGTTATTGCGCCAAGCAAGATATGTACGTTTTGTATTACATGCGCTTTTCTGAGGACAATGTATAAGCACCATGCGAAGTGTGTAGGCAGAGCCCTCATACGGCGTTTGCGCATGTGTAATCGCTCTTAACATAAGTTGTTTGCTTATTATTTTTTTTATGTGAATTTTACCAGCTTTCACGGATACAGAATGATTTTACATGGGTATGCTAAATTTTATGTCAGTGGGTGTATGTTTTACTTAGTATAGCTTTTCAAAATCATATCATATTATCATTCTCAAGGCTGGAGTCACACTATGCGTTTTGCTGCTGCGGCAAAAAGGGATGTGGTTTGACCGGATGATGTGCACGAGTCACACTGTTCTCTTTAATACAATTAGTAGAACAAGATCTCGTCGCAGTTATCCTATAGCCGTGAATGTGGCAAGTGGTTTAAGCTGCCTTGTTGTCTATATTAAACACAGAGTGCGCACTTGAAGCGCAGATCTTATTGCAAGAATCGGTGAATCGTAGGCATTGGGCTCAACTCTTTCTGATAACCCGAGGTCTGTTCAATTATCGTACGTGATTTCGCTGATTTCTAACCATGATCTTTTAAGACTATCGCTATCTGAATAATCTTTTGAACGCTTGTCTCAAAAAGCTTGTCTTTTGTGGATGCACTTTATAAATTTATCAACATCAAACATGTTTCTTAGCCGAGTACAACTGAAAATAAAGAACTACTTCAGTAAAAACGCACAATGTCAACTGGATACCTAACGAAATTTGTCTTGGTTCGATTTCGGTTTTCCGGTCAATACGTCACGCCACAGAACGATGCGAGAGCGTCCAGTGGATGCGGAAACACAGTACAAGTGTGACATCTCTCATTTAAAATTATGTGTTTTTTGGCATTCCGTTAAAACGTTCCAGTTCTGCTGCAGCGGCAAATACTAAAAGTGTCTTTCCGGCCTACGTAATTAAATAATTTACTTTTTTCTTCTTTCACTGTCTCTGTCTTTGTTCTGCTGACATTTAGCCGCAAATAAAAATGTCTTGCATGATCTAAACATTACTAATAGAATATAATTCCGACATTATGCACATAATTGTGTAATGTACACATGCTTGAGCCAAATATATGGATGTTTTTATTATTTCTGATATGAAATCTTAATATTCAGAATGCTGAGTCTGAAAACTATGAAACAGAATAATGTTAGCATGGCGTGTTTTAGTTTAGTAAAATTTTTGATAATATCTGGAGGTAAAATTTTTTTTTTAAATTTTCTTGGTTTTTATTAAAATTCCTGGGACGTTGTTTAGTTTTAAATTATTTGTTTTACAGTATGGATTCAATAATGAAATTATTTTTATTTAACTTTTATTTGTAAACATTGATTTTAAGAAATGGCAGATAAACAAAATAATGTGTGAGTTGATTCAATTTTTTTTTCTCACAGGATAATGTTCCAGAGAAGAAGCAAAAACTAGAAAAGGTAAATAAAATTAATTTATTCAATATGTTTTATTAGGTTTTATTTTTATTTAACTTTTATTTATAAACATTGAATTTAAGAAATGGTAGATAAACCAAATAATATGTGAGTTGATTCTAGTATTTTTTCTCACAGGATAAAGTTCCAGAGAAGAAGCAAAAACTAGAAAAGGTAAATAAAATTAATCTATTCAATATTTTTTATTAAGTTTTATTAAATATTTATTCCTGGAGTCATTTTTCGGTTAGAATTGAATATTCACTGATTTTGTTTTAAAGCGAAAATAGTTTGCACTGTATATATTCAGCAATTCAAAAGTGCTAATTTTAAAAACTAATGTAAATATTAATCTTAAAATTAATCATATAACATGAATGAAAATAACACATCATTAAATAATATTAAAGTACTCCTATAACCCAAATCGTTGTCTCGGCAAATAATTCTATACCCGTTTCTATTAAAAATAATTTTTGCTATGATTATAAAAGTTATGATTAATGAAATTATATATCAGAATAATATAAAAATATTTAAAACATTGTAAATATTTGGAAATTAATAATATTATGTGAGAATAATTTATAATGCAAACATTTGTAAGAAATGCTATTCTGTGTATTAGGCCATTCAAAAACCAAATAAAGTTCCATACGAACGCGTGTAGTGCTGTAAACATGAAATGTTACATTTTGAAGTGATTTCTANTCTGTGTATTAGGCCAATCAAAAACCAAATAAAGTTCCATACGAACGCGTGTAGTGCTGTAAACATGAAATGTTACATTTTGAAGTGATTTCTATGTAATGACTAATCATTTTTAATAATACAATATATACAACGCGNTATGTAATGACTAATCATTTTTAATAATACAATATATACAACGCGGTTTTTCTAGATTTTATTATTTACCATTAAAGTAACTATTTGTTTATCAGTGGCATATATTAATAATTATACGTACTTCCTTTTTGTTACTGGTTCTGCAAACAAATATATTGAGTTGACTTGCACGCTTAAGTTATGCTTTAAGGTTTTGAAGCATAGTATGATTTCATTGTAATTTTAAAATACTTTTACTTTTGCAGGTTGAATCCGGCCAGGAAGATTTCCTACAAGCAGCTGCCAGACTGAAAAAGGTGCAAACAGTTAAGGTACGTATTTCCTTAATTAAAAGCATATTGCAAATACTGAAATACTAGCACAATTTTATTATTTTCACTAAACTAACGTTTATGACCACAAGTGTTTAATATTTCTTTATATTGTCAAATTCATGTATTGATTTTCGCTCTCTCTATCTCATCAGGCAATTTATGTCAACATCTAATTAACCTTGCTAGTAAGCCTTCTTACAGAATCGGTACCAGCGAAGAAAGCAGAAAAATATTATTCTAATATGAATTGAGAATGGTTATTCACCACATTTGAATGACAATGCCTACTTTAGGAGGAATGTTTAGATCCCTTCCAATTAACACAATACTCTCAAAAATACTTCTAAGTTTCAAATACCATTTAGTAGTTCAGATAATGTTTAACATAAAGATTTAACTGTTTTCAAAAGTGCGTGGTTATGAGTCTGCTCATCCACAGACATGGCAGCTCATAACACTATTCTCTACGAGACGCAAGGTTCTTAACTCAAGGAAGAGTAAATTATTTCATTGCCTCTTGCCATTGGCGTATTTCTAAGTGCTTTGCTCAAAAACGGAGTGATTTAAAGCATGACAGCTGTCATGTCTTGGTACCATATGCTTAGATATTAATGTGCAAAGGGTGTAGATGCCTCATCGCTGGTTTCCATGTGAGACTTCATAACACTTTTTTACGAGGAATACAACGATGGGACGTTTTGAGTGGACATTTACAATTACGTGATCAATGTTGTTTGAAAAATTATAAATGTCAAATATTTTACAAAAATAATGAAAAACCCGAAGATATTTATAATTCATGTGATACCAGGCGTCAACTCGTTATTTGCTTTGCTTTTGTTTGTTCCAAACTACTTCGTTGATTCCCAATTAGTAATTAATAACTAGTTATAGAATCTGTAAATCATGATATACGCTTATTAACAAAGAACAAAGAGTATTTATTGATGTAGCAGACCCTTAAAAATTTAAGGTAGCTAGAATATTTGAAAGTCTCCCAAGATTTGAATATTGTGAAATGAAAGTAAAGAAATTTCCTGTTAATTAATATTAAACTTTCTTCAATATTATTCTCATGTTGTTAACTTTGCAGATATTCACCGTGTCTTTTTGTTTGAATTTTTATATTTAGTATGTGTAAATATTTAAGTATCAGTTTTCCTTGCTAACTTCATGTTAATATGATAGAAAAAAATTATACAATATAGTTCTGGCTAGAAAAATATGTTGTAATGTGCAGTAACATTAAATATTACTTGAAAATTTTCCTTGCCAACTCAGGGTCTACCATGTTTACTTTGAATTTTGCATGTTTAGGTATACCTTTTGTTAATACTTTTAGTTAAGTTTGCAGGACCACCATAAGATTTCAGAAAAATCTTTCATTCATTATAGACACACGTGTAATAGTGCTGCATTACACCAAATTATTACGCTAAAAGAGCAAACACACATAATCATCTAAATATGAACAGAGATACAGGATAAGTATAAAAGAATACCACAACTTTTAAGCTCTATAATATCAAAACCAAATAACCTTCAATCTTTATTGACCAAACAAATTAACCGTGGAACCGTGAAGTTTGTTTACCATACATACATAAATGTTCAATGTGACCACCATGAGCCGCCCGAATGACATCTACGCGATAATCAAACTTGTTCTACGCTCTTGTCGGCATCTCCAATGATACGATTTGGATGGCGTTCGTAATTCTCTATTTGAGGTGGTGAGGAGAAGCGAGCTCGCATTCGACATGTCAATGTGAAGGGGACTGTCTGATGTTTCCGTTATGTGTCGAGAGATGACACTGGGAGCGTNCTCGCATTCGACATGTCAATGTGAAGGGGACTGTCTGATGTTTCCGTTATGTGTCGAGAGATGACACTGGGAGCGCCTGTCGTCGCACTATGAGCGTGTTTTGTGTGTAAGTCCGCATCACGATGGCGACGGAACAACAGAAGGCGTTCTGTGTTATTGAGTTGGCTAAATGTGAATCGGTTACGACTGTGTAACGTGCATTACTTCGCAAATGCAGACGTCGTCCCTCTGATAGTTGGAGTATCGTACTCTGGTTTCGTCCGTTCCAAGACACAGGGTGCCTTTGCAAAGNTCTGTCGTCGCACTATGAGCGTGTTTTGTGTGTAAGTCCGCATCACGATGGCGACGGAACAACAGAAGGCGTTCTGTGTTATTGAGTTGGCTAAATGTGAATCGGTTACGACTGTGTAACGTGCATTACTTCGCAAATACAGACGTCGTCCCTCTGATAGTTGGAGTATCGTACTCTGGTTTCGTCCGTTCCAAGACACAGGGTGCCTTTGCAAAGGCAAAAGTTCCGGGAGGCCGCGTGTTTCCGAAGAGACTGTGCAGCGGATTCAACAAGCTTTCGTTCGCAGTCCGATAAAATCAATTCGACAAGTTAGCCGGGAAATTAAAATCCCTCAATCTACGGTATGGACAGGGTCGCGAAAGCGATTGCTGTACAAACCATACAGGTTACAGCTTGTACAGGCTCTTACCGAAAGGGATAAAGAACTGAGACGTGATTTCTGCGCGTTCGCTCTTGCCCAGAACGAGGTAGACGATGCCTTCATGTCTAAGCTGGTTTTTAGTTCTGAAGCGACGTTCTATACAAATGGTAAAGTGAACCGGCACAACCGTGCGGATATGGGGCCAGGAGCCTCCATATGAAACCACCGAACATGAGCGCACTTCCCCCAAACTGAAAGTGTTTTGCGCTGTATCAAAATACATTGTTTTCGGCCTTTTTTTTTTTTTTTTTTCGAACCCACTGTTACTGGAATCCCTTACTTGGACTTGCCTACAGAGTGGTTGTTTCCTCAGATAGAAGAGGCGGCAGGAGACTTCATTTTCCAGCAGGATGGTGCGCCACNCTCAGATAGAAGAGGCGGCAGGAGACTTCATTTTCCAGCAGGATGGTGCGCCACTCCATTGGCTGTTCGCCTATACCTGAATGAGACGTTTCCGCAACACTGGATTGGTCGAGGAGCGGCTGGTGACCAAGCTCCTCATCACTGGCCCTCAAGAATCCCGGGTCTTACCTGTACGTTTTTTTTCTATAGGGGTACATAAAGGATCAAGTGTTTCGTCCACCATTGCTGGCTAACTAACTGCTGGAGTTTTGCTCAATTACGGACGCCATCCAAACCGTAACACCGGACATTCTGACAAGAGTGTGGAACCAGTTTTACTATCGCGTAGATGTCGTTCGGGTCGCTCGTGTTGGTTACATTGAACATTTATGAATGTATTGTAAATAAACTACACGATTTATTTGATTCGTAAATCAAATTTGTAGATTTTTTGGTTTGATATTATAGACCTACAAAGTTGGGGTATTCTTTTACACTCAGCCTGTATATTGATTGATAGACAGGCCTGTAACTGACTTTTATAAGAATATTTCAATCTCATAACATTTCAGGCAAACCAAATGTTAATATTTATATTTTTGCAATTACGTCAAGCTGCTTGCAAAAAATTCTCGCTGAAGAAATACATACAAACTACCCATAAAATACGTATTAAATAAAATTGCTTACAAACATGTATTTAAAAAAAATGATATTAACTTATTTTATTCACAATAATAATTTTAATTTCTAAATAATATTTTCCAACTTTATTCTCAGACTGAAGAAAATTTAGTAGGTAAAAAGAAACCCTCATTAAATAAGGATGAGAAACCATTTGATGACAGTTTACCATCACTCAAGGACCACGGAACCAAGCACAGTGACGAAAATAAAGGGACTCCAAACACAACTGAACATAAAACAACCGACAAAAATAAAACCACAAAACAAAAACTAGAATTTAGTGAACTTGACAACAGTAAACC
Organism: Clitarchus hookeri; assembly: GCA_002778355.1. Classification (NCBI taxonomy): domain Eukaryota; kingdom Metazoa; phylum Arthropoda; class Insecta; order Phasmatodea; family Phasmatidae; genus Clitarchus; species Clitarchus hookeri. Next base: position 110,253 of record NQII01000808.1, read on the forward strand.
TTCAGTTAAAACTACTGAATCTAAACCACTAGTCATACATGAACCACTATCAAATAAAAGTGATGAAACTACACCCTTATTGAAAGAAACTGATGGAAATCAAACTGACAGAATACAACACACACGGAAAATATCTGATGTGAAACAAACAGACGATATAAAAAATCCAGTTAAAAATAAAGAAGAAAAGCAAAATGAGCTATCTGTAGGTCCACTGAAAAATTCTCTTGAAGGAAAAAAGAAAGACATCAAGGTAGATGAACAGAAAACACCATCTTTAAAACCAACACAACCAAAAGAGGTGAGGAAATTATTAACGTGTTACATAAATTTGTAGGGCACTAAAATTTGCTTACATTTCTTTAACCTTAGAATTTTTTGCAGCAAAGCGCTTTAAATTAAACACGAGCAGAAATTGAATCAGCCTTATTTTCAAAATCCTTAAAGTTTTAAATAAATTTCCTCAATTAATCACGAAAATATTTCCTTAACAATCTTATTATGTCCCTATTTTTTACACATACTATTATTATTTCTGCTATCCTAGTATTTAATTTTGTACTTATACAGTATATAACACTGCATTTTTTTTTTAAATTTGCAAAGGTTTAAAGGCATTGAAAAGTCTAACATCTACTTTGTCTTGTCTGTAGAAAGTAACTAACATGGGTTCAAGAGATCTTGCTCTTATCTAGCATGCAGATGCTTAGAGAGCATTTGGAATGCAGAATATTTTTAATGTAATCATTTTTACTGCTTTCAAAACACACTGTAGTATTTAAAATGTTTAACATTTCCACTTAAATGAATAATAATTTCTGCTTTTATGTATATAGTTTGCTTTACTTTCATGATATTATTTGCAATATCAAAATGGTAGAAATACAAAGAAAAACTCTAATAATTGTTTTATACAAAGACCTACAGAAGTTAAAATTGTACATTAAAATCACGGAGAAACATTTCTCACATCCATTAAACGAAAAAGTTTCTATAACAAGAGGACTAGAAATGCTTTATTTACTTGCCAGAACTCCCCTTAAACAAATGTGTACACAGTGCGTGTATGCGAGATATGTTGTTTATTCTTGAAATGCTAATTTAGCTATAGCATTTAGTGTTTCGTTATGTGTTTAAATGAATTATTTACACGAAAGCTACGATAGCACTCCAAGCCAAAAACAAAGCATTGATGATGTTTAATTAAATAAAAGTTTCAGAAAGGGAGCTTTTGGAATATAAATAATGTTCTTTTCCAACCTTTAGTGACATAAAATGTTTTCATAATTGTTATGTGAGGGATATTTCTCCAATGTTTTCCTAAATGTGAATTATATTTCTCAATGTTTTGTCATGGATTTGTGTATATCTTATGTACAAGAGGTTATCAACTGAAACCTTTAAAATAAAAGTTATTTAGCATATATATACTTACATGTCAATAGTCTCTACCATTAGCAACATGCAGCTCCTACTTTAATACCAGACAACAGAGGCCTCTGTTGAAATAATCTGAAGACTGTTAGTCGACCCAATACTTCACCCTCTCCTGTACTACTTGGTCCGACTGAAAGTGGTTCTCTTTTAAACCTCTCCTAGTTTTCCGAAAATCTTATAAATCGCATAGGGCCATATCAGTACTGTAAACTTCATGGGCCAGGAGCTACCACTTAAAATTGCGGAGTGCAGTTTGCGTACTGTTGGTGGTGCTTGGCTTAGCGGTATAGTAGAAGACAATAACAAAATTTAAAAAAAATAACACTCCTCTTGATATCGACTTGCTTCCGTGACGATGAAAGTATGTATAATTACATTTCACTCAACACCTCGGTTCAAGAATTACTTATATATATGTTCGCAGTTATGGAAAAACATCGCCATTATTACCTTTCTTGTATTGGCCTGCTGTTTTCTATTCTTAGGAGGTAATGATCCAGCATATTTCCTCTGCGTACTGGCACGGCGCGTTTCACGGTCATAGTCATTACAGACAGAGTCTCGTCCCGTCTCATTGCATAGCAAGAAATCATTGTCTCCAATCAGCGGTCTAGATGCTGTTTATAGAACCACACAAATGCCGCTTATATTTCTGCAGTTTGGTTTTGTGGAATCCAGTGGGTGCCAACCTCGCAATGGTGCAGTCTCTCATGTATAGTATAGTATGGACGCTACAGTGGTAAACATCGACCATAGTGGCCAATCGCTCTCTTTTGAGAAATATAATATCAGCCCGTACTGGTCCATTAGTTCCTGCCATAATTTCATATGACTTTATTGGTCATTGGTTATTTTGTAGTGTCGACCAGCCACTTTTAAACCTTGACACTCACTTACTGACTGAGGGAAATTAAAACAATTCTGAACATATACAACTGCAATTTTGCTATGTATGTCCACCGCCGTGTGACATTCTACTGTGAGAAACCATATAAAACTGTACTGTCCTTCTATGGAAGCCCCCATCACTCATAGTAACACTAAAAAGTACTGTTCCAAGGTCCAGTTTACTTGCTCAACCACACAAAGCATATGGTACTACCTGTCCACCACAATTTGTTGGATCAGTGTGTTGCTGGTGTGTTATGCACGTAGTGCATTACTTTATTTTATAGGCTCCCATTGTATTTAATTTAACTGGCCATATTTATATATACAAAAATATATATATTAAATATGTTCCAGAAATAAACGTCCAGACTGAACAAGACGATAGAAAGGTCCAAGATCAATAATAATAACTAGTACATAAGTGGTTAGATTCCGGACCATTGAAATGCTATGACATTTTCTTGAGATTTTTCGGATATACTCCAATCTGCACAAAGATGTTCAGTATTGTAACGGAAATAGTTGCCCAGCAAAAACAAAATAACGTGACTAATGAAAACTCTATTTAAACCACGTTCATGTCATCTTCATTTGACTTGCAAAAAAATTATATTAAATGTACAGATTATAGGTATTTTCCGAATTTATATCCTGAGCTTACTTGATTTAAAAAATATGTATATATTGCCTGCCTTTGGAAAATCTGCTTAGTTCTGTAACATATTGGAATTCGGAATTTTAACGGGACGAATGCTTACGAAAATCATTTGTCTTTCAAAGGTGAAAAACAATTACTTCAGAGAAGAAGACACATTACTTAGTTCTAATTGGTCACAAATTTTAATATAATCTAATGAGTTAGTCATCTAAAGAATAGCGAAAACACCCGNTTACTTAGTTCTAATTGGTCACAAATTTTAATATAATCTAATGAGTTAGTCATCTAAAGAATAGCGAAAACACCCGTTTTACCACCTTGTGAGTACAGCCATCAGTAGTATACCGTCCTCACTTACTGCTGCTATCATCTGTTGCTAAATGCCCCCGTTATCTCATTGTATCTTTGGCTTTACTAAATTGGATTAATGAATTACATTACGAGTCGAAACGTTGCGTACTACTGGCAAGACTATTTTACATGGTTATTGGAATCAAGTTTTTGCCAATGTTTGGATCAGTGATATCCCTAAATAAAACACCATGTGTTATTCACCTCGCGAATAAGTAGAGACGCATTGATTTATGGNTGGATCAGTGATATCCCTAAATAAAACACCATGTGTTATTCACCTCGCGAATAAGTAGAGACGCATTGATTTATGGTGTCGCTCAAGACAACGGTCATCATGCTGCGGCTCTACATGAAAAACATAAAGGGAAAAGAGGAAGTTTGCAACCTAAAATGTTTCCTGATCACCGGTTATTCAGTAGCACCCAACACGTTCGTGAGAGGCCTTATACCTGGTCCAAGACTTGAAGACATCCCAAGAACTGACCCTCAACCCGTTGACCAAGTGTCGGAAGAATGACACAGTGATCCTTCTACTAGTATCAGGAACATAAGAAAGCATGCTAGTGTACGTAAAATATAGCACTCCAGAAATTACCACACATTTCACATCTAGAGAGATGAGTCTCTACTCTCAGCGGATTGTCAAAAAAAAGTGTGGATATTTGCCAATAAATACTGCGTCGCTCAAGGAAAGTTCCAACATTTTAATGGTAATATTTTGGTAAAGGACGAGTCACATTTCAGAAAGAAGGAAAATTAAACATTCTTGACTATAAAACATGGTCTATTAAAATGAAATTAGAAGCTTTCAATTTTACCATCAGTTTGGTGTACACTTGCGAACGAGTACAATAAAAATGCAATAAATTGGGCTATTTGAACTACCGAAGAGCTAAAATATGTTTCGCATAAAACTTTTCTTCTACAAAATCTACTATCACTGTTACAAAGCGTAAACCCGGATGTGCGAAAAAACGTGCTTTAGAAGTGATGGTTTCCCGTGCCATTATGCAAATAATGCAGTACTTAAAATTCACGTTCTTTGAAAAATTTGCGTGTATGTAACGGCAGTTCGCTAAATCATCCGAATTAAATCCGATTGGTTTCTTCGCGTGATTGTACTACTAAGATACAGCTTACACTTCTGAATGCAAAATGTAAAGAAACTTAGGCAATCTATTTTGGAGATTAAAATCTATTATTTATGTTGACACATAATGAAGACAAAAAAATTTACGAAAACGGAGTTTGCATGTACAGAGACGGGAAGACATTTTGAACATATTTCATGAAAGCGTTAGTTAATTAAAAATAACCCTAAGCGCTAATTTTATTTCACTCATCGCATGCTTCAATAATTTATGTGAGTGAACCAAAGCGAAATATTAGCCCTGTCTCTATCGCATGAAAGCGATAAATTTCAAGGTTATATCTCATTATTTGTAAAAGCTGAACATTTCCCACGTGTTTAGCATTGTCCTCAAGTACGTTTGTAGTTGTTGCAACTGCTTGAAAAAAACTCGAACGGTATTATTTTCAGTTTCGATGTGTACGCAAGACCTATGTATTACAGGTGGACCCATTATGATTAGTTATTCTCGTAACGCGTGAAATATGTTAGTTTTTCCAGTGAAATGCGTTAGTTCCTTAATATTTTATCTCAAGAAAATTCCTAACAGAAATCCAGAAATACATGTATTCTGCAAAACTGTTTCTTTTTTTCTTTTTTTTTACTCCACCGTAAGGACAACGACATGAACGTATTAGGTTAAGTGATTACAATATTATCTTACAATTAAAAACAATTCGCATAAATGGGAAAATTACTTTTGTTGCAATCATGAACATTTATGTGCTTATTTCAGTACAACTTTTAATTAAAAAACGATTTATTTATCAACTATGTGGAACCGGACCGAAAATACGATGTCCAGTAATGCTAGTCTTGGGATTCTCTATAATCTTGTTCATTTTGGAATATCTTGTCTATTATTAAAACCGTTTATAGGCTATTCACGGTAAAGTGAGCACTTTAGAAAACTCTCTCATTTGGCATAATAAATATATTTAATTTTAACCAAGACATTAACTTTTCATTGCGGTGGAATACACACATTGTATTTTTACTTACATGGCAATATTTATTTAAAAAGATGGTTAAAGCATAAAAAAATGCCTGAAAGGTAAAAGTAACTAGGGCCTCACTTTACCGAGAACAGCCTATAGCTAATTTTGCATTACGATGCTCCAAACTTACTTGTATGAAAGCAGTTTTCATTTATAATCTCATAGCAAGTTAAATGTCTTTAACTTGTAGAAATTCGTTGTAGATAAAGGACATTATTTCAATGCGCCAGCTGCAAATTAAATTTTAACAGATAAATAAATTTTTACTTTAAGTACAAGGTAGAAATTAAGTATTTGTTGTTTATTACGTAAACTGACTACATAATCTGCAATTTTGACAACAAAATAGTGTTATTATAAATCATCACCCATTAGGATACTTCAATTAGCGTTTATGTATATAAATAAAACATTAATTTTAAATAGGCTGTAGTAACTAAAAAATGGTTGCAATCATTTAAGCTTACTACTTTTTTACAAAGCAAAAATAAATATTATAAAAATTTTGCCAGAAAATTTGGAATAAAGTTAATTAAAAGAAAGTAAAACCTACTATACAGGAAGTTATAAATACCGAAATTGCCATATTATCAATCAATATTTAAGACAGCTTATTAAAATAAGTTAAAGTATCATTTAATAAAGTGATAAATTTATTATTTTTCTACCTTTGACTAATTGCTTCTAAGTTTTTCTGTAAAATGTAAAAGGACCATAAAAATGGAGAGTTTTATTACACATGTGCCAAAAGGAAGCATATATTTATAATATAAACCTGATATATATGTCAATACAACTTATTATAAACTTTATAAAAATTTCTTATTTTCATTATTTATTTATGTTACCCACGTGAAAAACTTTGCTGAGGAATGTATGCAGAAGAGTTCTTAGCATCAGTTTTAAATTTACCAAACTTAAATACTGCTTTAAAAGTGTCATGTGGTTTAATAATGTTGAAGTTTTTAGTAACTGTACGGGTATATATCATGAAGTGGTTCTGCTGAGAGAAAATCCTCTTATTAATAACATTAGAGTGCTCTGGGGTAAGGATTGTATTTGCAGTTGCAAAAACATTCGCAAAATCCCGCCGTAGAGCTCAATAAACAATTACTTACAATGACAAAAGTTCTATAGTCTCAACAAAACATTCAATTGCCATCACATTATAAATGTTTTTTGGAAGGTGTGGGTAGGTTAATTTGGTTCCTACAGCCATATTCCTTCTTAACGTCAGTATTAGTACTTTGATGTACAATGTAAAGTGAAAATGTTTCTAACAAAAATCATGTACTCGTATCAGGATATTCATAACTAACTTGTTTAATACTTAAACTGATTACATACAAACACGATGATATAAAATAAAATTTTTTAAAAATTAATTTACTATTTATGTATGCAATATACAAATTGAAACAGTAAATACAATATTACAGTAGTTATGTCTACAAGATAAAAAGTTAAAATGTGAAGATGATATTAAAGTTTATATACGAAGGTAATTGATAAAATACAAATTGGAACTGGGTACTAAAATTTTTATTATAACAAAACAAGTTTTTACTGAGATAATGAAATGATTAATTTTTTTCTATAAGAACCGCACATTAAATAGCGATTTTTGAACGGAAATAATTCTTTCGTTTGAATTAGACACACATTATTCATAGTCGCATATTTCTAACATTTCTTCAATATCTCTTATTGCAAATATATTGAATTCAATAAAAATTTAGTCATATAAACGTTTTCAATATCATTTAAAATGTTGTATGAATTTTTCTTAGAACGAAGCTGAACCTCAAAAAAAAGAACCAACTAAAAAACCTGAACCTGAAAAGGTGAGAAATTTTTAATTTAATTTGGTTTTTGTAGACGAAGCAATAACTTACAGTATCAAAAAGTGTTTCTTTTTTTAACAAAGACACTTTATTTTTTTTCTTATATGCAAAGTGACACATACTTCTAGCATATAGTAACACTTAACAAATATGCAAGGCTATAATTTTGCTCTTCATATTAATCTTGCATAATATAACAGAGTAGTTTTCTATTCTAAATAGTTTTATTTTTAATTTAATGGTGAACTCATTTCCGTTTTGAAATAAGAAGCACTAATTACACTGACAGCCACAAAAATCGGGATATCCATCTAATATCTTCGAGTTCAACATCTGGTTCGTAGTACTGCATAAATACGGCGGCGAAGAACGCCACAGCCATTCATATGAAGTCTGTAGACAAAGGACATCATGTGTTAAGAGAGCTGGATCACTTATTTCAAGGGCATGTTATGGGGTATCACAGATATGTTCATTAACGTTCAAATATAATGGCCGAAGGGGCAACGGAATTAACCTAAACGTGTACGAGGAATTCTTTAACCAAAATGTGGCAGTTTTGGACGTGGGTAGTTGATGCAGCTTAGTCATAACAGGGCAAAATATATAAGGATGAAATCAGATATAAATTAGCGTAAAACATCAAAAGATCCCAGATTTCTGTATACGTACGAAGATTCCTAATTTGCACCATATGAATAGTCACTCTATACCACTGAACCACGTCCAGACACGCGTAAGAGTGCGTTCAAGCCGGCTCGTCGCGAGTCGAACGGCCGGGTGGGGGGAGGATCCACAGGAATATGTTCACACATTACTTAAGAATACAGATGTGAAACAACTACTTATTTCTAGAACTGCAGCTACACAAGCCAGCAAACTGGCGTAAATTGCCAACAAACTGTAGGAATGCTGTTCGCCAATCAGCGCCTGGTAATTTACTCGCCAGCTGATAGCCCAGCCATAGGATAACTATTTATAGTTTGGAGCAGCCAATCTGACACAACTCCCCTTCCCAGAGCTTCTCGCAGCCAATCAGAGAATGAGTACTCCCACATCAAAGGAACCACCACGCCATTTCGTCTCTGTGCTATAAATTCTGTGTTGTGTGCGTGATCACGAACCCTATGCGGGCAGGATCCTCGTTCGCTCGCTGGGCAGGAAATGAAAGTAAATGCTCTTTCGCGAGCCCAACGTGCACTGTAATACTTTCTGGACGGTTTTAGTTGGAACGGACTCTCAATATGATCCTTGTGGTTTACATTTATCTTTGTACGCAGTTCAACACGGACCCGACTGAAGATCTTTTGGTTGCAGCTATGCTTTGACGGCTACTCTGCTGCCGTACGTTTGATGTTTAACAGGAATTTTCATAGTCACAGTACACACTTTAAATGATCGAACGTGAAACCACAAACTTGGTCTGTATTCCATAATGTCCGTCTCACGAGCTCTCACGCTATCGCCGCGTTGAAAGTAAATTTAATCACTAAGACATGTCATCTTCATGACGAAAGCAACTACTTGAGCTTTACCGTGTCTGTTGCCTTACGCAGAAAAGTGGCCTTGCCTTGTTGTTCAGATGTATGTTTCTATCCCAGTTTTCTTGGTTTATCAGTACAAACCGCTTTTATAACACATACTTGCATGCATGCTTCCCCAACATCAGCGGTATCTTCTTTGCTTATTTTAATTTTTCCGCATTGTTATAACTCTGCAGCTAATTGGAAAGAAAATTTGGTTAAGTAACATAAATTGTTAGCAAACATAAATTATATGTAAAATATGTTCAAAATTGAAGTCAATTTATTCCCAAAAATCGTATTTCCACTTTTGCACCACTGCCGGAAGAGTAATATACCAACACTTGGTCGCAGACACATGAAATTGCGCAGACTTGAAAATGAGGTAGCAAAAGACAGGCAAGTGTGCAATATAAGGCAGGGACATTAAAAAATGTCACGAATCATTCTGAGGTAGGTCCATGAAACGTTCTTTGCGCAAAGGGGCCTCTGAAAGGGTACACAAAGAGCGAGGAAATATATAGATGTATTTCAGATACGGAAGCAGTCAAGGAGAGAGGAGTACAAGCCAAGTATGCACTCCATGGGTTAAATGTTTCGAAAATGACAAAGGGAAATGTAACGGGGATGATTGAAATGGAAGCAGTTTAATATAGTGGGATAAAGGTCACGAGTGAAGAAGAGGTTAAACATTTTGGGAAAGGCGAGGAGTCGAGAAATAATGAGCTGAGAACGAGGGGATAAAGTGTCGTCATGGAAATAAAAATAGTGAAGTACAGTGGGACATGCGACACGTATGAAGACTACAACCTAAAAAATTACAAAAAACTAAACGGTTGTACAACAGTTTGCTAATGGGGAGAAATAGAGTAGTCATGCAAATATATTTTATCAAGCAAGTTAGGTTACGAGCCAAGTATAGAAACAGTAGGTGATACAATTTTGGCATGGCAAATGTGCATTATAAGGGGGTGGTGCTAGGAAAGTAGTGTCACAAACAGGGAAATAAAGAGTCGACAATGGAAAGGGAAGCAACCAATGATTTTAGACCATAAGCAATAGTCGAAAGATGTTAGGAATGAAAAAAAGATTAATGTACAGGGAGGGACGATGAGAGTTGTTTAGAGAAGAGTTCTAAGTCAAAACAAGCTATAAAAATAATCCTGAATGTGTAGGACAAGACGTAGGGAACTATGTATACGAATATAATAGTTCAAGAAGAGCATGCATGTTTAAGGCAGTTTTAAATGTGTGGAAGAGGGTGGCTGGTTTGAAATAAAAAGTATTCCTATAGGAAACTCAAAAGTGTGAGCGTTTAGGAGGGTGGCTAAATTGCACGATAAATATGTACCAGTAAGAAGTTTTGAAATTAGGTAAGGTATATGCCAAATATGGCGGTCATAGTTTCAGTGGTTAGGATATGATACACATTTTAACATAATCAATTAATACTCGGTTACGAAAATGAGGTCAAATACTAACAACATACATTCACTACAGGGTCATTGTTCAGATAGATGAGCACTAATGAAAACATGAAACTTAAATGTAGTGCCTGTTTTCTAAAGGAGATGTCTGATAATTTTTGAGAGGAACTGCTGTTCCAAATTTTGAAAGGACTACATCAGGTGATTAATAAATTTCGTCATGGCTAAAACCAGACCCGGACAATGCATCCCCACCAAAATTATATATTCTTATAGGATTTTGGTTACAGGAGATCGTAAGCGGAAGGGGATGCCAAAGCATGAATTGGAAAAGGAATCAACTTTTATTTTTGACCGTAGCAATCGCCATTTTTTCTTCATATTCAAAACGATCAATTTTCCACAAAATAAACAATATTCTGGATAAATATGCATAGATATGAATGTACATATAGCATTATATAAATAAGTATCAGACAATCACTACAGTTTAGCGTAGCAGCTATAATAGAAAGGGGAAACACTTTGGCCCTGAAATTCTAATTTTAGAATTCAAATACTATAGTAGCTATTAATATTTCGTAAAATTTACTAGCAAGTACGCCTTTTCGTGGAGACGTTGCTGTGATTCCTTTAAAATGGCATACTGTGCATACATTTCTAATAGCTTCATATTTTGTAAAATACATTTTTAAAATAAAAAAGTAAATAGAATAGAATTTTGTGTTTACGTACTAAGCAAAACATACGAAATGAGAGTATTTATTCTAATGAATTTAATACATAATAATTAGTTTCCACATCCAGTGACAAGGTTCATATTCACACATTATTAACTGGACAAAACACAGTTCGTAATCTGATTGCTGGAATTTTTAACAATTATGATATTTCTATATTTTTTTAATGTATAATTTTTAAACATTTACCAACAAATCTGTTACACACACTATTAAACTACTGAACTTATTTTACCACTGTGCTTTTAGATACCTTACAATATTTTCATTGCTCTCTGGTTTGGTTTGGCATCTTACATATTAATCTGCACATGTTTTCAATTTAGCTTCTGGTAGTATAGCAGTTAATCAGCTAGCAACGAGCACTAAGAATCCTTTGTTGTTGTAACTTAAGAGTTTTCCATTGAATTTATTTAATGGGTGTCATTTTCTTCTTTGCGTGATTTAACTTTCACTGAAAAGAAAGTTACATATATATATAATATACATTATATATACTTATATATATACGTATATATATATATATTTACCTACACACATGTGAGTATAGATAATATTTGGTAATATTGCGTTACAAATGAGCATTTAAATTAGCTTCTAAAACTGTTTTTAATATTCTGGTGTCTATTAAAAATTAGGAAATATTTTTACGCCTAATAATATGTGATTATTATAAATGTTATATATATATCTGCCATAACCTACCTTAATTTTGATTATTTTATGATGTACATGGAAACATTAATAATATTTATTTATTTCTATTTAATACGAATATTATGAATATAAAAATATTCAAAAGATATGCGTATTTCAAATATGTACCTCTTTTCATACGAAATGATCACACATGTAAACAATGAGTTCATAAAATATTAAATCACAGTTGTCCTAAAATTTTGTGTTTTTAAAATATACTAATTTATAGTATTTTCTTGGAATATTTCATACTAGAGTTTGTTGACATGTTATGAAAGATTACTGCGCATAACAATAAAATGGGAAATGAATTTAAGAGACAACTTGGATCGAAAGATACTCNATTCAAAAGATATGCGTATTTCAAATATGTACCTCTTTTCATACGAAATGATCACACATGTAAACAATGAGTTCATGAAATATTAAATCACAGTTGTCCTAAAATTTTGTGTTTTTAAAATATACTGATTTATAGTATTTTCTTGGAATATTTCATACTAGAGTTTGTTGACATGTTATGAAAGATTACTGCGCATAACAATAAAATGGGAAATGAATTTAAGAGACAACTTGGATCGAAAGATACTCTTCGTGAGGAGCAGAAATACCAACGAAAAAAATGGCAGGCAGTAAAGTACTGAACAAATCTTGGATTCAGAACTTTTTGTCAAATGTTATTAATTTTGGTCGATCAGTGTTCCGCTATCTATAGTTCGAAAATGGCCTGAGGCCTTCCTGAGAAGGCATGCCAGATTATGACTGTTTACAAATTTCGTTGCCCAAAATTGCGTTCCTGAAAGACGGCAAATACACTCTCTGGTTTAAGTGTACCAATACTATTCTGATTGTTGCGCAGTAGACATATCCACATTTTGTGATTGTGATTTTCGAGTCATGTTCATGTACTGGAGTTATATTGCGCATTACTTTAAAAGACAAAATTATCCTTATATGAGCCACTCTAAATGGTTTTGCCTCATATGGTCCAAACAAGAATTAATCTATTATTAATTTTATTTAATGGTGATGAACTGATTCTTTGATGTGCCAGCGTTACAGATCTCTTATGTCTGAACAAAGTATTCTCAACGTCGTTAGGGGAAGCGGTGTTGTAGTGGTCAGAAATCTCCCCCTCCCCCCCAGCGCCTTTGGCGAACATCGTTCCATCCCCTACGGGGTCGTTCCCGGATTTTCGAATGTGTGAATCGTGCCGTACTATGCCGCTGGTCGGCGGGTTATTCAGGGATCTCTTGTTTCCCCTGCCCTTGCATTTCGGGGTTGCTCTATACTAACTTCAATTCACCATCAACGGCTCTCAAGACCTTGATGTTAAGGGCAGTCCAATTATCTGCACTCCACCCATTTCAATGTTGTTATTAGAGCGCATATTCCTGCCAGGAAAAATGCTCTATATATGGGGGTGGTTTGTGATATGCCTCTCCCCCCTCACCATAGAAAAAATGATACTTTTCCAATTATGAACTTTCAAATATTTTAAAATTCGTTATTAATTTTAAATTAGAATATTTGCAAAAATTAATCGTTTTTATTGAAAGAACAGTATTTTGCATAACACATATTTTCCATACACAAAATCAGTGTTTATTCACCCCAACACTAGTCCTAAAAAGGCCAAAAAATAACGAAACATTGTAATTGTAGTTACCTGTTAATTTCTTCCGAGAATATTCACTCGCAGTAAAGGCACACACAACTTTAATTCTCCGGCTGGTGCACATGGACAGGAATTTTGATCACGGAGTAATAAGAGCGAGGTAACAATTTGTCCACTGAAAAATCAGTTTAGTAATAATTTTCATGCTGTAAGTTTCTACCAAGAGTGCCCTTAAATCTACATACACGACCGCGTCCTAGCTCGCGCCCCCGTCATTGGTTGGTTTCTAAAGTAGAGAGGTTTCTGACTGACGTTAGATGGTGTTCTTCGATTTCAAGCTGGCTGTGACTTTCAGTCCGTACCGATGATATCAGCGTTTTAAGGTGGGGCTAGAATAATAACAGAAATGGCTTGCAGTCCCATCGTGAATGCTCATTTTCTTACTGTAAACGAACGAAAATATTTCGCAACATGGTTTGGGTATTAGAAACTGGATCGACAAAAACTGAAGATTCAGTGCCAGAAGAACAGAGAGTGCATGTAATATCAGGTTGTGTAAGAGTCACATTATCCACCAACACATCAGATGTAGATTCCCGACTTTAATTTGTAAGTTTCTTATTGTGTCATGCTCACAGACGATGAATTTCGCTTCAGCAAAAGTATTCCTGCTATAGTTTTGGAATCCAGTGACCCTAATGGGGCATTTTCCAGTTGAGTGCAGGGGAAATTTGCGGAAAAGAATGTACACAATCGCTTGGCGCAATATGTTTTATCATTGTGTGTCATTGATTTCCTTTCATAAAATTATGACTTAAAATCTGAAGGTATCCAACTTCTATTTTCTTTCTGTGATTTCCTTTAAAACCCAGTGAGCACCTTAAAACTGTATTAAAAACCAGTTTAAGAGCGCGTGGAACATACATTAACGCTAAATATATTTATAGGAGTCCACATATTTTGTGACCAAGTATTTTGCCGGATTTTAACCATTTATTTTGCCTAATGTTTTGCACCGCAATAGCATGTGGAGACTGACGGCGCAAAAGAAATAGCTCCACAGATGTACACCACTCTAGCAAGATATTTGCTCACAATGTTAGTGATAACAGTGATGCAGGGCTGTCCTTTCCTAGTTTTTGTACACTGGCTTCTGTAAAATTGTAGACTACAATTAATGTCCACTCTTATAGTTCATATGCTGTGAGCTATTAAACCATACATTTCTACAGATATGCGTTACGGTTCTGCAGTTATACGTTCACATACAGAAACTCCTATTTATAGGGTCAGGATCATGAGGATCCATGTTCAATTCAGAAGGGGAGGGGTATATTACACACTATCGTGTGTATCACATACACTGATGGTAGCCCAAATTACATGCCATGCCTATTTTGACAATTTTACAGACTTCCACCACAGCAACTGGGAATTACATATTTACACATGCATACATTTTAGTTCTGGAGTAAATTAAAGCATATTGAGTAAAAACAGTAATGTGTGATTTACCGACGCCTTGAGAATAAACTTGGTCTTAAATGTTTTCGAATATTTTGGACACCTATGAAATTGCAAATTAGTAATTGCTCATCTGTTGACGTCGCACTGTCGTGACCAGCGTTATCAAATGTCGAGGGCACCTGAAAGAACTATTTCATATACTCGAAACCAGCGTGGACCATGACTTTTAAGATATACTAAGGGAGCTATCATTAGGAACGGATTCCATCTATCGACCTCCTCCAAATTTTTCTTCTCTATTTCTTTTTGGGTAGAAAAATTTAGTCAATTTTAATGGTTACTTGCTTTCGATTATACGTATAACAATTGTATTTAAAAATTGCGTTTAACAAATTTATAATATAAATTACCTGTTACTTTACAATTGTTTAATATATTTTGTCTAAAAAATTAATTAATTTTTAAAATATATGTAGCGTTTTTGATTTATGTGTTCATGTAACAACCCACTCTTCATGTAAAATTATTTATTTATATTCACTTAGGTTACACAAGAGAAGGACGTGAAAGTCAGCGAAAGGAAGATGTCTGCTCAACAAGTGAGTTATTTGTTAAATATATATATACATACATATATATAATTTATATCTTCTGTTGACATATAAATATATTATATAAATTCTCATATTTAAAAGCAAGTTCTATAGGTTTGATAGGGGTGTCGTAAATCATGGGCATAATTCATACGCGCCTACAGTGTGTCTTGAGTGTAATGAGCAACCTAGGTTTTAATAAGTGTTGTCCACATGGAGGCATTCGCGTCCATACTTAGTAAACGTACAATTAAAGTACTCAAAGCGACAGGATTAAATAAAATAACAGACAGCTGTTTTATTCTTTTGATTTAACATTCCGTCATTGAAATGTCGAATTTTGTTTACTTGTAACGAAAATTAATTGAGAATGATAGTAGCCACTTCATTAATGTATTTGAAAAGCTGTTAGCAGAAGCAGAATAATTGTACTACAGGCCCTCATTATCCAGACGACTAGAGAGGTGTTAATTATTTCTGCTATATATTCAATTAACTAGTGAGTAGTGTGGTTATGGCTGTCCGAGGACAAATTGGCCTGGTGAGGGATACTTGCCAGCACCCCTCCCCCCTTCTTTCATCCTGGTGACTAGTGATGTACACTTGACCCCTTGAAACCTGGAGCCAGATTATAGCTCGGCAGTGTATCTGACCCCACAAATAGTTTTATTGGTTAAAAAATGTCCATTTTCCCCTCATAATTCCCCACTTTCCCTGACCTTTTTCTTTTTCATTAAAAAAAATACCTTCATTCCCTTAAAATTTCCTACCAAAATCACACAAAGCCAAACAAATCATTCGAAGCCTTAAAACAATCAAACACCCCCACACCAAGAAAATGTGAATTGAGGCTTTGTAGGAGCCGAGTTCGTCAGCTGTCTTGGATTTGTTGGGGCGTTAATTAATATTGTGGTATTTAAATTATATATATCTGATTTACAAAAGAACTATCATCTGCGAAATTGATTATACAGTATAGATTATATAGTTTATCCTATAAAACATCCAGTTTTTAATGATATGATAACAAAAATTAATTAAATCAAAACAAATATTTAAAAATTTTAAAAAACAATCCAATTGGAATTTTTTCTGTTAATGGCGAATTAGAACACTGTGAAACCTGTGCCATTTGTTCCTTCTAATGGCATACATGTAGCATGTTAAATCATGACCAAACATGCAAAAAAAAAATAGGATCTCTCTTCCTCGCTTTTCATTATACGGCACTCAAGCAAGTCCTGTCAGGCTTGGCTCGACAAAAGAGTAATTAAAAATACAGAGGTGCAAAAGCAGATTTTACGATTCCCAGCTTCTAGGGCTAGTGAAATGGTGTCTACGGGAAACTTTAGCAACATGGAGTAACCAATCAGACACAAGGCCCATTCCCACAGCCTCATGTCAAATGAGCGTCTGAGTTCGCTTACATCAAAGTAACTACCACACGACTTTGAATCTGTGTACTTACCTACTCTGTGGCTCGATCCTCCAATAAATTGCCTTTCCCCTTCCAACACCCTGCAAGCCATGAACTCCAATTTCTACCATCTCAGCAACTTTCTTCCAAGTTTTTTGTATCTGCTCGACCTTCGTCACATCTCTTAACACCTCAAATTCCCACAACCTGAGCCGGATCCCTGATGCTACTGGTCAACCTTCCACCACTCCCTCACCTCTTCCTCTCCTTTATATCCCACCAGTTTCAGTCCAAGGAGGTTAAACCAACCAAAATAATTTCACAACTAATATTTCTGACCTCGATAATGTATGAAATGTAAAGCCGTATGAGCCGTTATAAGAATAATATTGCCCAGCATCAACCAACTTACAGGTATAGGTTACTACCACTTGCGAAACATTTGAAATTATGCATGCAGACAAAATTTCTCAGTTCGAAAATATGTGTGACATAATTTCACTCAAATATTTTATAGGAATAGTTTACTTCCATTTGTGAACCATTTGGGCTAGGGCCTTGAAATTTAGTATATAGACATAATTTATGGCCACAAGAATGACATGATAAGCCCTACGATTTTATCCTTGAAATCCAGCGTGTAAGCATAACATATTATCTTGGCAATATGTGGATGTAATATTGTTCCCTTACACCTCTTACAAGCATAGCTGCCCACCATTTTGGATCCATTAGTGTTATAGCCACCTGACTCAGTAGGCAAAACTTCAAACACTCTGCCTTAGGCAAGAAAAACTTTTATAACAATATTGAGATTCACACAGTGCTAGTCTGAGTTCGCACTGTATTTTCGCTTCCTCGTGGTTTACGATGACGAGCACGTGTAGATTTTACACAGGCGAAAACCCACCTTGTAAATCGTTACTCTTGACCAACTCTCTACCATGAAAGGAAGTTTAAAGTTTATATCTCTTATTCCATATACAACACTGTACTACACGGTTCAAACTGCGCTATCAATACTGGTGTTTGCTGTGTTAACGAAATTATTTGGATGGGCTATATTTCCAATTTAAAAAGAGCAGAAATTCGTAAACATAGACTATTTACTGGGAAAATTTTCTGCACAGACATGTTTAATATAACGATGAAATCAAAATGGTATTAATGATGAACAGTTAAGATATTTTTTTTAATTTCCCGTGTGAAATAAGGATTAACATTATTCAAAGTTTTAAATGCTTCTACAGTATGAGTTTTCTTTATATTCGTTACGCATAAGCATTATTTAATTACTGAATAACAACAAACAACCTACAATTATTTATTAGGTTTTTACTTCCAAGTTGCTTTACCTTATTTGTAGTTAGGCCTACGTAGTGCAGCTTATTTCTCAGATATTTCATTATCTTTACATTTTGATGACATTTAATCTTAATTCTATACATTTAACTGTATTTATAAAATATGTACTATGCAATATGTTCTTTTAAGTGTCACTTAACGAGAAATGTCAATCAAACAACTTTCAAACATTGTTTCCGATTCCATACATTTGAAGCATTTTGAATTTACGGTAGCCAAATATTGAATGGTTGACCAGAAAAAGGATGTAACCAAAAAAAGTATGAATGTTGGTTGATCAATATTAACGGTTTGTGAAGCACTTGTTGCATTTACATTATATTTTAGAAAGTAGACACTAGAGTAAGTAGTTTCAAATCATGCGTATGTATTTATTGTTCTATTTAGTCACTACAGGGACTCAAAGTACACATACAAGATTGAACAGAGGAGAACAAGTTTGTAACTTACTCCAGTAGCACAAGGGTATAACTAACAAAAATGTGGACCATATTGCACACATTCGTAAATATTATTTTCGGTATGGATATTCTAAGGAAAATTATAGTTAAAGAGAAACGTTACACAATCTCCTGAAGAACAGAACTTTATTGCTGCAGGTATTGTATCAGAATTCGATACTATTGTTATTTGTATGCAATACGGAATAATTTTCCGTAGTAAGACTAATGAAAACATATTGTTTATTTCTTTCATGTATCCTATATTTTCTGTGAAACAATGCTTGAAATAGTATGCTATTTATTGATAAAGCAGTTTATTTCGTTTAAAAGTTATTGTACATATAATTAAAGTAATTTCCAATTGTAAGTGTAGGTTGGTGGCTGTAAATTTGGTATAATGTAAAAAAATCTAACTGAACAATATATATTATTTTTTTTAGGTAACAATGGAGATGAAATCAGAATCCCGAAGGACTTCAATTGTACAAATTGGAGATAAGGTGAATATTTTGTTTAAATATTGAGTTTAGCTGCAAAGTTAAATGTTTTGATTTCTTTAACCAATGATATAGAGCGTAAGGAACATAAACTTGAGAAAATTGTTGTTCGTTATAACTTTTTAAAAAAATTTCAATTTTTCATATAGCCAGTTAAGGTCTTTCAAACTAATTTGTTCGTATCTGTGTTAAATGCGTCGAGACATGCTAGCTACTAAATAGTATTCACCCCACATTCAAACGGTTTATAAACTTCACAGAGCTTCGTTTTACGACATAACACGTTGCTAGAGTTGTAGCATTGTTAGGGAATTCTAGTGGTTCTTGTACACTCCCAGTCAAAGCCAAACTTACATCAGTTGTATGGTTACCCCCAATCATGCTGTATAATTACTTCCACCTCTTAGAATAATTTATTCTAAGTGCAGCTATTTTTATTGCAATGAACGTAAATAATTTGTTTTTCTTTAAAATATATATGTTTATGTAGTAAAAATATGTTATTTTAAATAAGAGTGCATGTTTAACTTTCGGTTGGGTACGTAAAATGAGGCTTTGAAATTTTCTTCGATAATGGTGTGCACAGTATTTGTTATTTATAATATTAACTTAATACAATTGTTTTGCCGATCATGATTAACTTTTCATTAAAATGAGTAAGAAGTGAATTCGCCGATAAAATGAACAATATTTTTGCTTTTCAGAAAATAATACGCACAATTTTGAAAATATGCATGTTTGCACATTAGCGAGTCATTAACATCCAAGTTAAATTTGGATAAAAAAATTAAATTTCAACAAATTACAAAAATTATTATGTTCGTTTAAAATTAACGTATTAATATTATCCATGGTTTGCCTACATCCACAGTATTGCTATGAATAATTTAAATTAAGAGCGAGAATATTTTTGAATACCTGGCAAGTCATTAACGTAAAATTTTAGTTACCCTCTTTAGATTTCCATGCATAAAATAGCCTTCAGGTTTAAAACAAATGAAGTGGGAGCCTTAATTTATATGTACCACATTTTTATTCCGAGCGCTAGTTACATTTCACAAATATGTCTCATTTTACAGTGTCGTCTACTAGAGTGTGTTATTACTGTTAGGAGCTTTACGGCAGAGATGTCCTTCGCTCGACTCTCAATCTCAAATTGCTTGCATTTCGCTTCAACTCCAATACATTCACTCCCATTATACTTTTTCGGCTCGATTTTAGTAAAGGAGCTGTAATACAAAAAAAATATTAAATGATAAAAACATTGCGTCGCAATAAAACACATTCCTATTTAACCCCTCAAAATATTCCCTCTCACTTCAAGTACACTTATCCCATCGTTCTTGCAACTTCCTGAGCAATTCTGACATTTCTCTTTCGTTGGTGTCTTTAGATCGATGACCGTGATTACACATATTTATCCTGAGTAAATGTATAATACTCTACCTTTCATGGTCATTTTGACTTTGGGAAAGAGTCGCACAGTGCTATATCTGGCGAATAAATTGGAGGATAACACACCATAACACATATTTGACATAAAATGTCACACCTGAATCTATGCGTATAAAAGAGTTTTTTGATATTGTGAATGATAAAGTTATCTCATATCTGCGGCTGTTTTCTGCGCACAGTTTTTCCATATTGATGGATTTTGAGTGACGTGCCGTTTTCTCCTAAGAAGAAAGGGATGATATACACAACAAATTTGGAACTTTGTATAAGGATCGTTATCATAAACCAAAGTTTCATCTCCAGTTACTATATTTAATATAAATTTGGACTCTTAAATGGCACAAGCGCATAATCATAGATAAGTGAAAATTTCCTTTGCCTTTGTTCGAACTTCAATATGTATGCAAAAATTTCGTACACACTCACGTCATGTTCAAATATTTGTTAAATGCATTCGTTTCAATTAATAAGACATATTTGAGTCCTCAATTTCGTTTATAGTATTAATTTGCATATTCGATCTAATCACTTCGATTAATAAATTAAAGATAGTGGTAAAGTTACAAGATGTATGTAATATTAGGTTACTTGACTTCAAACAAGCAGTATATCCCAGATTGGCAGGACTCCTATATATTGTATGAAGGTAATATAAAGAAACAACTGATAACTGTGAAATTGGGTTCAGCTTTTAATATGCATTTATAAAATCTATTTTTTACGTCTGTAATTTTTACTTGCAAAGAAGAAAAGTAAAAAATTTAAAATTATGAAACATTTTTATTGGAGTTGTGTGGAATCATATTTTTAATAAACTGACACGTGAATGCGTTTTTTTTTAAATATTATGTTAACAATTAGTCAGCTATTGTCAACATGTACACGTTTAAACTTCAATTGTCGCCTTAAACAAGAAATAACGAACTGAAGATACTACATTCGACAATAATAAAAATAAAATTTATAATCTTATTCTCTTCTATTATTGTGTTTACTTTTATTTCATGTTCCTTAAAATTGCAGATATGCCAGATTGTATAACAAATTAAACATGCACGTGTGGTTTCTTTGTGGCTTTTGTAGTAAATAAATACTCTACAGCGTCACCTTAATTTATTCATGGCCTCGCACGGGAAGGACAATTTGAGACCGTGACTTATCTGATATTATCTCAGAGCACACCGAAAATACTATCATAAATACTTCCGAAAGTCAATTATTGTCCATTGCTTATTAAAAAACACTTGCTCACATTATACTTACTTTGGCATTTTGAGTGGTTGAGTGTTTATATTTCCTTGCTCCTCTTAACATGTTATGCTTGCAGAGTGTTTAAGGAGATTGCAATACATTTTTGGGGTGATAGATCGTGTTATGTGAAATTTTTATGTCGGGAAACCGGTGTGTGATTACGCTTCTTTAAAACGTTTAGCGTTATAATGGACAAGTGTTTTACGCCCAGCACGTGGGCAGCCCGCAACGCTTCAAGAAGCTCTTGCTGCTTATCTCCGAGGGAGAGATGGCGATAATGGTGGCGGTGGCGTAGAAGTAGTAGGTTTTTGTGTTTCGTTCTTTTATTATTCTCTTCATTCGTTTGCATTTAAAAGATTTACATTCGTCGAGAATAACTTTTAATTAACACCATTTCTGATAACCATAAGACATTGCAAGGCATTCATGAGATATTTTTATTTCTAATAAAAGTGTCGGAAACTACATATTGATTAAAAATTCCATCGCACACACTTCAAAAAGAATAAGTTCAATACAGACAGAATAATTTGCAGTTGTTTAAACCAACAGTGTATTTTTTTTTTTTTAGACAAAGCAGATATAGACAGAGAAAATATAAAACTAGTAAGAAATTATAGCTTTGAGAAATTGATAAAACGATACAGAAAAAAAATTTATTTTATAAAAAAAATTTTATTTGAGGCTTTACTGAAATATTTTTTATATTTGTTCGTGTACAGTGGTTTTATATCAAGTATAATTTTTAAATTACAGGTTGTAAAAGACGAAGAAAAGGTGGTACAGCAAAGACGAGCGTCAACTCAAAAGGTATGTTTTAAAAATATATTACAAAAGCACAAAACAATGTATGCACGATTCTTATTCTGTTTTGGACACAATTACATTTATGGTATTTAAGCTACTCTTTCTTTTTTTAAGTTATTGAATAAAGGAGACTTTTTCTTAATATTCATACAACACTTAAAATAATTTAAAGGAAATTGGTTCTGTCTTTATAATGGATAACGTTCATAACAAAAAATCTTATTCGTGTGTTATAATGTGAAAATTTTCAGAAATTATATGAACGTTTTGCCAAAACTCTTACTGTTTAAGCAAAAACAGCCAATACATATTTCTATTGCTATCTAATAATGAAGACCATGGCTCATATACGTAATTTCTGGTCACACACTCTTTGGCCACGCTACTTTTTTCTTCACCAAATTGTTTTTTTTATTCTATTTAGCCAATGACACTTTTTAAGAGACAAAGGCTGAGCTAAATTCCTTTTTTTTTGCTTGTAGGTTGAAGAGCAAATAAGTACCCAGGCGGAGCGACGAACCTCCACTATTAAGAAGGCAGCAGTAGAAGAAAAGGTGAAAATATTTTACATTATTTTACAACACCTCAGCTAGAGAATATGAAGCGATTAGAATATCTCGAAGTTGAACATATATTTATAATTTTATTATAACTTAAATAAATAAAATAACTATTCTGCTTGCGTTCATGCAATTGTTAATTTTTGTGTTATTAAATTATTACAAATAAGGCATTGTAGAGAATAATTTGATTCACTGTTTCTGTGCAAACATGTATCACCGAGACTGCAAAGACTTTGTTTAGAACATACAATTCAATTTCAATAAAATTGGAAAAGTCAACGAAAAATATTTTTACTCTCTAGAAAAAATTAACATTAGTTCTTTCTCAGGCAAACGTTCCCTTTCAAACTGTTTTAATGCATCAACAGATAAGTAAAATTTACAAAATGTTTTGATTGCATTTTAAGTTTAATATTACAAGGGAAAACATATACTCGGAATGAAAATATATTTTTTTAGGAAAAACTATACACTATTAAAATTTTAATTGAAAGAAATAGACATTAATTAGGAAATTCCTCAATTTATACATTACGTAGCTAAAATATGTTTTACCAGTTGAGTATACAAAATTTAAGATGTAAAATATTTAACAACACTGATTAAGGAATAAATAAATGCGGAGAACGATTCTGCGATTGTATTAATGACTGTACATGCGCTGATATTGGCGTTTACGTTTGACAACCATATTATATATATTAAAAATTTTATTTTAAATTAAATTTACACACAAAATAGCATTATATTGCACTGGCTGCGGAAACTGCATCCGATGCACGCCAAATCACATCCATTTTTAAAAGGCTACATCGATATAGCACTGTAAACGGTACATGGCTGAACATTCCTAAAAAAAAAAATACCTATGGTTGCGCGTTCACGTGTATTGGCATAAAAGTCTTGATAATTAACTTTGCTCTCAAAGAAGACTGGACAGTGGTGGCATAATTGTGGCTAGTACATTTTGGGAGTACGTCATCGGTATCCCAAAATAAGACATTAAAGTAGCGGCGAAGTTTCAACAGGAGTTACAAAAAAAATCTGCTGTAAAGCAGTTGTCACCCCCCAAACTTCAATGCATGATCCTAGATCACATTGGGTTACGATCTAGGACCGACACACGAAATAGTTGCCTAATTTGTTATTAATGCATGATTTGGTAGTTTGAAGAATTAAACCGATAAGGAAGAAGGGTTTACATTTAATAGGAAGAAAAATATGTGCTCGATATGATATTTTCCCACTTTTGTTCAAATAGAAAGTGCAGTTTTCCACACTTATGTGTAATCAATTTACCTGCGTATTAAAGTAAACACGCATCGGAGGCATGAACCAGAGAGGCGAACTTTGGAGGAATAGCCTAGACAGTTCAGGTAATAATCTTTTTATTATAAAGGAAATTTCGTCTTAAAGTTCCCTTTTTTTTTTTTGTTTCCTTCCTAGGAGTTTATGAAAATAAGTGACGTAGGACAGTACGAAATCACTTACGATGTTATTTTATAACCCTGTATTAAATTTTCTTGGCATCAAATATGTGATGACTTTTTCATATTTACTTCCGCACATGCGTCTGAACTCCGGGAATAAATAGACAAGTTGCCTCTTGCAGATTTCCGGATCCTTAAGCTAACACTCGTCTCGACAGGGTAATATTATAAAGCGCCATGTACAAATGTGTGTTACTGTATTCACATAATTCATTTTAACACAAATGGTTTTATTAATTTATATAGAAAGACTTATGATAAAATATGCTGAATCTAACACGGAACGCTGATAAACTAATAAATTATATGCTATCAAGTGTGCTAAATTGTAGTTTGCATAACACAGTCTCACATATTCAATAATATTATAAATTCTTATAAAAATATTAAATTGATTATAAATTAAAATAACACAACTCTTAAAATATTGTATATAAATTTTTTGGTGATTTTATTTGCTCTTTGTTTAAGGATTAAAAATTTTATTAAATTTTAAATGTCTAAAATTTTCTCTATATTTTCTGTTTTGTCAGTATTAATAACGAAATCTTTAAAGAAATTAAGTACGAAACGAAACCTTTATAATTGAAAATTTTCTGCTAAGTGCAAGGAATAGTCCACCTAAGCTTTTTATGTTGTCGATACGAATATAGAAACTTTGCGCTCATGAATTGTAGGTATTTTCTTGACTTTGAAATCTCCATAATGTACTGCAACAGCTTAATATCACAGCTGCAAATTTCTAGTTATTAATTGCATATAATTTTCGCGATAATCCACGTCCACCCGTCATTACATCTTCTTCCCTCCAGGAGATATGTTTTTTTTCTCTAACTGCGATATCCATAGTTTTAGTTTGATGGCTCAATGAAGGTTGATTTTATTGACCTTAATTTATACGCTATATGAATATTATATTTGCTATTTTATTATTCTCTTCAACTTCTTCAAAGACATTTCTCTCCAGTTTCATTCTATTAATAAGGTATTCTTCACTTACAAGTATTTTATCACATCTTTTCTACAGTAATTTAGTAGAGCAGTTTTTCCCATTAACATAGTTTCTTTGGAAACTGTAACTAAATATTTCAAAGCAATCATCATTTTCAGAGATCAATCCTCCATAGTTAACAAACTTCATTATTTAATCTCAATGATGATTTTTCTTCTAATAATGTTTTTAGCAATTTTCTCTTCAACTTTCGGAGGGCGAGGAATATCTTCACTGTCCGACATCATACCATGAAAACGTTTTCGTGAACTTATTTTTCACATAAGAAATACACAACAAGGTGAAAAAGCCGGAAATGAACAACTTGTTACATATAAATTTGTTCTAGTCAGGACAGGTCAGCCAGACCCTTCCCGCCTGCTTTTACATGGGACACACTACCTATCTTTTGTATTGTAAATGCGTGCTACTTCATTTCCAGTCCAAAACCATAGCGTTGGAACCAATATTTCTTTGTTGCGCCATTGATTACTATTACTATTTCTAATTTAATTTTCAAATTTTTGTAAAAATTTATTACCTCAGTATTTTACAAATAGATTTGAAAATTTGTAAATCTAGTAATAAACATTTGTTTCCTAAATATTAAAAAAAAACATTCTAAATAATGTAAATGATAAAAAATGGCNTACACAACAAGGTGAAAAAGCCGGAAATGAACAACTTGTTACATATAAATTTGTTCTAGTCAGGACAGGTCAGCCCGACCCTTCCCGCCTGCTTTTACATGGGACACACTACCTATCTTTTGTATTGTAAATGCGTGCTACTTCATTTCCAGTCCAAAACCATAGCGTTGGAACCAATATTTCTTTGTTGCGCCACTGATTACTATTACTATTTCTAATTTAATTTTCAAATTTTTGTAAAAATTTATTACCTCAGTATTTTACAAATAGATTTGAAAATTTTTAAATCTAGTAATAAACATTTGTTTCCTAAATATTAAAAAAAAACATTCTAAATAATGTAAATGATAAAAAATGGCNTAAATCTAGTAATAAACATTTGTTTCCTAAATATTAAAAAAAAACATTCTAAATAATGTAAATGATAAAAAATGGCTCGTTGAAAATGTTTCCTGAAAAAACGAATTTTAACTTTAACAACAGTCGACTCCAAACGGCCAGCTCAGTTTAACGAAACATTATAATGCATAAAGCTGCATTAAAATGAAATAAGAGTGTTTTTCTCTATAATGGTTAAAATAGCGCGTTCTTGGGTTTTCTTATTCTACCATGTTAAAAGTAAAGTACCGTGGCTGTTCACTGTAAAGTGAACACTTTTGAGGCCCTAGTAACTATTTCCTATTAGCCATTTTTTATCCTTCCAGCACTTTTTAAAATAAATATTGTCGTGTAAGAAATAAACACAGTGTATATATCGCAGGGAGATGATAAAACCGGAGATTTGATCAAATCCCTAAGGTAGATGATCAGCTCACGGAAGATTTTTAAATGACAACTCTGTGGGGTGATATCCCTAAAGAAAGTAAGTGATTTGATCAAGTCCCTTTACTGTTTTAGTGAAAAGATGAAATAAAGAAATCAGGACTCGCTCAAAGTGTAGCCATAAATTACGCACCGTGNAGTGAAAAGATGAAATAAAGAAATCAGGACTCGCTCAAAGTGTAGCCATAAATTACGCACCGTGGCCGAGCCCCGGCGCCATTTGAAGGCTCGCCGGCAATTTTTTATAGGTAATGAGGCTACCAGCTTCAAGTACATCTTTTGACTAAAACAGTTAAGGGACTTGATCAAATCACTTTCTTATTAAGGGAAATCACCCCACAGAGTTGTTATTTTAACACCTTCCGTGAATTGATCATCTACCTTAGGGATTTGATAAAATCTCCGGTTTTATCATGTCCCTGCGACATATATATTTCACCACACTTAAAAGTTAACGTTTAAGGCTTCCAAATATATATTTATTGACTACTGTTTCAAATGAGATGGCTTCAAAAAGTCCCCACATTACCGTGAATAGCCTATATATGAAATGCGCTCCCTAACTAAAATACTCACGCTGTGATATCACGAAAAACACTATCTTACCTCGGATTAGTTGTTGTCACTGCCAACTATTAGACGAAGGGGACACATAAAGATGTAATTCATCATCGCATCTCGGATACCCGTAATTTGATAACACCATAAGTCCGCAATCAAACGTTGGTAAGGTTTCTGTACCCAATCCGGGCGTCCGTGTGTATAAGGAAACCGAGTTCTGAACACCGCGTACATTCTATCAGGTCCTGCGTGGAATATACCCCTGAATGCAGTCATAGTGAGTTGTGATATTTCGGTCCTGACACTTTTAAATGTCTTATCCATGGTACTAATGATGATGTGGGTTGTGTAGGCTGTGTGCTAAATGCAGTTTCCCAAAAACAAAGAAGCATCATTCTTTTTTCAATTCATGTTCAAGTAAAAAGATTTAATTTGTAAATGTTTCCTTATTATTTGTCAAGTGAATTACATTTGCACACTGTCGATGCCCTGTAGGTCAATTACGTAGGCTAAAACAGTTTTTAACACAACTGCATATTACCTGCAATGAGAGATGAAATATTTTCTTTGTTAGACCTATGGCAATTTTTAAAAATTTACTACCCCAAGCTTTATTGGCTACGTAAATGCAATTACTTTAATCTATTACATTAGAAAAGAAAAAAAGTTATAGAAAAACTGTTGTACAATAAATTATTTTATTTCAGAAAGAAGAAGAAGAAAGGAGGCCGTCTCTAAAGAAAACAGAGCCACTAAAGGTATTTATGGTTGTCTGTTATTAATTATTTAAGTTAATAAAGATATTTTTTGGTAATTAGTTTATAATATTGAGTTTTGGGACAATGGTTTTTAAATTGAATATAGTAAATTTTTTTGTATCTTTAGTGTCATACTAGTAAGAAAAATATTCGGGCCAATAATATACATTATTTGCCCTACCTGGCATTCCTTTCTCTTGCAGTACATGGAGTGAGATTATTTTCAATTGTTTTCGCAACTTATATATACAGTATATATCTCTGTGTGTGTAATGATTTCCAATACCAAGCCTGAGACATATTTGCCCTGTCTAACATACATTTCCAGATTCACCAACTTGATAATATTTTAAGATGTCTGTTCTGCAGTTCGTATCATTGATGTAAACGATTAATAATTAATTGGATAGAAGATAAAACAAACCACTTCAGCATTCCGAATATGTCTCTAATGCCTCTCTACTTAGTGATATTTACTTTACTCCTTAATTAGCCAATCTATTCTACAGTATTAGGAATATATGTGTATCGAAAAATGTATCTTCTCTGGGTACGTAAATATGTTTGCATAAGCGTAGGTAAAGAGGAAAGTGGTCACATACACTATGAAGCCCAATGTCTCATGGACACCCATTTCTGTTGGTTCAAGTGGAGCCAGCTATGAAACAAATATAATATAGACATCATTCTGCTGTTATTCCATCATTAGCTCTTCTGGGTACGATCTCCACTAAATTATGGTACAAAATGGCGGAATTATTTTTTTTTCTTCCTATAGAAAGGTGAATAGTGGACGTTGGTTAATCAAGTGGGTATGGCACAAAAAACCAAGACAAATATTATTCAAAATATAATCTTCTGGTTTCAGACCACAGCTTTGAGCGTTCTAGTTAAGCAGTCCACCTACTGACTTTAAAACACAACGCAAGTGACCTTACTTTATGGAAAAGAGAATTATCGTGCTGATATCAGAAAGTGAAAAGTGCAAACTATTACCGCAGTGTGGAAAGCATATAGTTTTCCAAAAGGTATCGATATATATCGCATTTCATCGATCTATAGAATAAAAAATATAATTTCACCTTAATCAGAGAGAAAGAGCCACATATTCCTACTGCCATAAAATTTCGCCATCAACATGATCACTTAGGTAAATACCGTTTTCCAGGCAGTTTTATTTTTTGTCGTTGTGCTCGATGCTCGTTTCTTTTTAAATGTTTTAGAGTTAAGGCGTCCTTTATCCATGTAACATAACTCACATCAATAACAAGAGTAATTACTTTCTGTACAGTTTCTCTTTCACAGTTAAACCGTTAAAGACAGTCATGGCAAAATATTAACGTGTAATGTGCATAATATGCCATGTCTTCAATAAGAAATCTTTAAATTCCTTTTAAAATACACTTATAGATCTATTATCAATACAGGTACTGTTAAAAGTCATAAAACTGACCTAAATATGGTCGAAATTGGTGAGCGTTTATATGTTAGGTATTTTGAAATACAGCAGCATTGTTTCGACATTTTAAAAATGTAAACAAAGCATTCGGAATTTGGAACAAACGCGTCACGTGGTAATATTTTTGTTTACATATAGCACAAGGATGCGTTACAGGTACCTAGAAGTATAACTTTAGAAGGGCTTCAGTAAAGTGTGAATTTACTGGGAATGGACTAGGTTTTTCTATCATTAGGGGAATCTTCGGAATGTTAATAGATTTGATTCTTGAACACAGGTCCCAACACCACTGCCAGCATTCTTTTCCATTGTAAATACATTAAAAGTTTTATTGCATTTAAATACAAGCATGCACACAATCAAAAATGCACGTAATAAACACCATTATAAAGGTTTTGGAAAAATTTTACATCTCACGCATACCTGAAATCTTTAATGCGTACCACACTATTGCGTCGATTCTACATTCCAAAAAATAATTACTTAAATATTTGATTTCAGCTAATGTGTCTTTATAGACAGGGTTCACGGAATAACTAATGATCAGGCCAATGAATTTTTCTTTTACATGACCTTCATATCTGAATACCAAGACCTTGAATTCTAGTGACCTTCATTTTCATGGCCCTAAAGTGACATTAACACAAAGCATTATAATAAAATGTTAGAAAATTAAATTTCTATAAAAAAAAAATAATTAACAACACATTACAAAATTAAAATTTGAGTTAAAAAACAAATAATATTTTGCTAAAAATATTTTTAACAATTTCTCTTTTACACACCATCACGTTAATTTATCGATGAGAGGTACAAGAAGTGTACCTTTAAAAATGCTGTATTGTTTTCAGTTTTCGTAAACCTTGAGAAGTTTGTATATATTTAGTTTCAACAGAGTGGTATCAAGTAGATAAAATATATCAATGCATATTGATGAAAATCTTTCAAGTTTAAAAATTAAAAACAAAACATGAGTTGATTTATAAAAAAAAAAATTTTTATTTTCAGATAGATTCATAAACCATACGCCTCAGTTCATGTTCTTTTAAAATATTCTTCTTCGAATACAAGTACACAAATACCATCCAAACAGTCAATACAGTTATTTTTTTTTTTTTAGAAATAACACATCGAATTATCTTAGAAGACTTCCATGTGCAAGACTGGTAATTCACGAATGATGGTAAGAATCAACACCTTGCGAATCACTGCACCAGTCTCAGGTCCGTACCCAAGTAGCAAAAGTCAGTTGGCCCAATTGTGCAAATCTGTCTGTACAAGAGCAGCCCACAAACAGTTTCAATAATCAGTAAACCTCTGTAATGCACGCACAGTTGCTTGTGGCCCACATTATACCTCTTGACTGTTGTGTGCAGTTGGCCACATCTGAGCTACTGTTCAAATAACTTATATGTATCAAAATACAATCTGGCCATAAGTGGTCCGCTTCTGCGTAACCAACTATACCCCAAGAATGTCAGCGCCATTAGTGGGCCATGTGTGGTAACAGTGGCCCATTGACTTTCTACTTCTGGCCTGCCGTATGTTAACTAAATGTCGCCAGCCAACTGTTTGCAAGCCACTTGTGGCCCAGCTATTGAATACGTGTAGCCCAGCTATAAGCCACGTACAACCCAGCTATTGTTAACTTGTGGACCACTTAGAAGCAGTTTGCCACGCATTTTCAAAACAAAAAATTATTATGTTTTGCCCAAATAAAAAAAAATTATTTCTCATCTTCACATGTGTTTCCCTTAGCATTATTTAACAACTGGTTAATTTATTTGGAAGAACATGGAATCTAACACAAAACCCTTGAATCCACAGCCCAAGAATGTTACCAACTACACTCTTATATACACATGTATAAATTTTCAAGTAAATCTAAAAACATTTCACACTTAAAAGTTGCATTTTCAACTTTGCTATATACGCAATTTGTTATATTTAGTATCACAAGTCAATTCTGGGATTTATGTGTTTCGTTCACAGTACTAATATTTTAGTTTCGGGCTAATTTCAGGTGGTATTTAGAATGCATAATGAAGAATTTTTTTANTCGTTCACAGTACTAATATTTTAGTTTCGGGCTAATTTCAGGTGGTATTTAGAATGCATAATGAAGAATTTTTTTTAATAATATGCTTTGCAGGTTTTTAGTGTAGTAAGCATTTTTTTTTCTCAACTAGTAATGACACGTGATAATTTTACTTTCACATATGCATGAAATAAAAAAAAGAAGTGAATTCACATATGCTATTTGCTACTTCAAAAGAACATCAAGTTGCATGCCTTAAACGGTCCATGAAATTATTGCTAATATGTCCCCAGAAGTGACAGCTGGCATACTACAAATTACCGTTTAGCTTATTAATATTATTTATCCAGCAGTAAGCAAAAGTTTGCACTCCATAAATGACCCATTAACTTGATGCTAATGTTTTCCCAGCAGTAGGTAACAGTCGTAATGCCATAAATGTTCCATAAACTTACTGCTAACATTTTATCAGCAGTAAGTAAAAGTTAGAGTTTTGTCTATCATCTTCTTGCGGGCTTCTGTTGAATTCTAACAATCATTGTGAGAGCATGGCCTACATTACGATTATTTAAGATATAGGTAATGTCACTTTTATTTATATGACTTCATTATCAACCATATATAAGAAATACTGGCAGTCATAAATACAAAGATTTGCCACCCCTGCCAACAGTTGGCCAACTGTTAACTGCTTGTTGTTTGCTGTTTGCTACTTGGATAGAGATGTCCATCGTCTTGAGCAGCTACACCACCTGTCTCCGCCACACCACCAATCCCCAGTTGGGCATACAATGCACGATCGCTGCACTGCATCTATGGCTCCTCTTTAACAATTGGCTCGGGTTCTTCAGTGTCGGTACCAGCATCGGCAGCCAAGATAATACACATCACTAAGCGATGGAAGCGATGACGAGTGGGTGTGTATTCTTCTCTGGAACTGGTGGCACATCTATATGGGAGTGTGAAGACATTCGTGGTTGGAATTGAAATGAGTGATTAGCACTAACGGTACACTCCCCGGCATATGGCCATCTATCTGGAGGCGTCGCTGGACCTGGAATTTTGGCTGCAGACCAAAGTTTCGTGCCCCGCCTGGTGAAGATTTATGGCATAGTCAGGTACATAGATGGTAGCACGACGCAGGTTATTTTGAACTGGAGCGATTATTTGGTCCGCGGAGTATTGCAGCAGTGTCTACAGTGTCATGTGGAACATGGCACAGGCCCATTACATTGTCTCGGGCAGTCCANGCGGAGTATTGCAGCAGTGTCTACAGTGTCATGTGGAACATGGCACAGGCCCATTACATTGTCTCGGGCAGTCCAATTGAACCTACTATGATTATTGATTATTAGGTGGTTTAAAAACATGTAAACTGCAGGTGCTGCATGCCACTGCTGTCGCAGGTATCGGTGTGTATGCGTAGGTAGTCGGTATCATAGTAACCGAAGGTAGAGTGGTCCTGGCGTAAGTATTTGTGGGGTGAAGTGTGCTCATTTTCGCTTGGAGTTTGGAAGACCACTGAATGTGGGGAGATGCTGCTGCCACTATGTAAACATCAGCAGGAGAATAGCTGGCAGCCTGGGGTCGATTTGTATGACATNTCGTTCACAGTACTAATATTTTAGTTTCGGGCTAATTTCAGGTGGTATTTAGAATGCATAATGAAGAATTTTTTTAAATAATATGCTTTGCAGGTTTTTAGTGTAGTAAGCATTTTTTTTCTCAACTAGTAATGACACGTGATAATTTTACTTTCACATATGCATGAAATAAAAAAAAGAAGTGAATTCACATATGCTATTTGCTACTTCAAACGAACATCTAGTTGCATGCCTTAAACAGTCCATGAAATTATCGCTAATATGTCCCCAGAAGTGACAGCTGGCATACTACAAATTACCGTTTAGCTTATTAATATTATTTATCCAGCAGTAAGCAATAGTTGGCATGCCATAAGTTGCCCCTTAGCATGCTATTAACATGTTCGCAGCAGTAAGTAACCGTTGGCATGCCGTAAGTGGCCCACACGTTTGCTGTTAATATGTCCCCAGCAGTAAGCAAAAGTTTGCACTCCATAAATGACCCATTAACTTGATGCTAACATTTTATCAGCAGTAAGTAAAAGTTAGAATTTTGTCTATCATCTTCTTGCGGGCTTCTGTTGAATTCTAACAATCATTGCGAGAGCATGGCCCACATTACGATTATTTAAGAAATAGGTAATGTCACTTTTATTTATATGACTTCATTATCAACCATATATAAGAAATACTGGCAGTCATAAATACAAAGATTTGCCACCACTGCCAACAGTTGGCCAACTGTTAACTGCTTGTTGTTTGCTACTTGGATAGTGATGTCCATCGTCTTGAGCAGCTACACCACCTGTCTCCGCCACACCACCAATCCCCAGTTGGGCATACAATGCACGATCGCTGCACTGCATCTATGGCTCCTCTTTAACAATTGGCTCGGGTTCTTCAGTGTCAGTACCAGCATCGGCAGCCAAGATAATACACACCACTAAGCGATGGAAGCGATGACGAGTGGGTGTGTATTCTTCTCTGGAACTGGTGGTACATCAATATGGGAGTGTGAAGACATTCGTGGTTGGAATTGAAATTAGTGATTAGCAGTAACGGTACACTCCCCGGCATATGGTCGTCTATCTGGAGGCGTCGCTGTACCTGGAATTTTGGCTGCAGACCAAAGTTTCGTGCCCCGCCTGGTGAAGTTTTATGGCATAGTCAGGTACGTAGATGGTAGCACGACGCAGGTTATTTTGAACTGGAGCGATTATTTGGTTCGCGGAGTATTGCAGCAGTGTCTACAGTGTCATGTGGAACATGGCACAGGCCCATTACATTGTCTCGGGCAGTCCACTTGAACCTACTATGATTATTAGGTGGTTTAAAAACATGTAAACTGCCGGTGCTGCATGCCACTGCTGTCGCAGGTATCGGTGTAACCGAAGGCAGAGTGGTGCTGGCGTAAGTATTTGTGGGGTGAAGTGTGCTCATTTTCGCTTGGAGTTTGGAAGACCACTGAAGGTGGGGAGATGCTGCTGCCACTATGTAAACATCAGCAGGAGAATAGCTGGCAGCCTGGGGTCGATTTGTATGACATCGTGTTTAGTTGTAGGCAGCCAATTCCTAGTCGGCTGCCTATTACCAGGCAAAACGTCACCATATTCGACCCGACGCTCCTGGCCTTTCTCCTGCTGGTGAAAATGTAGAGAGAAAGGCATCTTCCACCCTTCAGATGGCTTCCAGATACCGAGCAAAAATGAATGCATTTCATACTGCAAACCTGGCAGCAACATGCCTGGTCTCACTACCATCGATTACAGCTACAAGGATGTCTGCTATCTATGCATGTACACCAAGACCTGCGACAACAGCGACATGCAGCACCGGCGACTCGCACAGTTTCCAACCACCTACGAATTGTTGAAGATTAAAATGGAATGCCTAAGATTATCAAAATTGAGCCATGTTCTGCATAACACTGCAGAAATGCTTACCCTGCTCTGCGGACCAAATCGTCGCTCTGGTCCAGATAAATATTGCTCATACTAACATCCATGCACCAGAATGTGTTGTGTGGCTGCCCCAGGTGTGGCATGAAACTTCGGTCTGCAGCCAGCGTTTCGGGTCCAACGACGCCTTTGGTAAGACGACCAGATGTTGGCGAGTGCACAATCGGCGCTGGCTATTCGTGTCAGTACCCACAGCGGATGTCGTCACATTCCAGAATGGATGTGCCACCGGTTCCACAGACTAACTAGCACCCATTCGCCATCAGTGCCTATGTACAGCAAAATGCATTCCCAGGGCTGCTGATGCTGATTCCACCACCAACGAACCCGATATTGGTCCAGCAGTTGCCAAGCCCAACTAATAAAGAGGAGCAATATATATAGGTCAGCGATGGAGCGCTGGGTGACCAACAGAAGACTGCTGGTGTGTCATAGAAAGATGGTGCAGTTGCTCGATACGACTGACATCACTAGGATCCTGATATTGATGCAGCATTTTGCAAGGTGTAGATGCTTACCATAATTTGTAAACTGCTTGGCATTGTACATGATAGTGTTCTAATGTAGAGCGATGTGTAAATAAAAAAAAT
This sequence comes from Clitarchus hookeri, assembly GCA_002778355.1. Classification (NCBI taxonomy): domain Eukaryota; kingdom Metazoa; phylum Arthropoda; class Insecta; order Phasmatodea; family Phasmatidae; genus Clitarchus; species Clitarchus hookeri. Next base: position 146,329 of record NQII01000808.1, read on the forward strand.
TCTTTAACAGTTTGCCCAAAATCGATGTACTTGGTTTCGAAGAACATTTTTTTTTTAAGTATGAACTAAGACTGAAATTTTTTGTTTTATGGCTTAATCATTTGTGTGTCTATCAGCAAAATTATTTTTTGTATAAACAGTTTATGTTTTTCTTATTTCTTACAATTTAATACATATAACACAAGACATGTCTTAATGAAACCTTTGCTAATGTTGCTTTGTAGGTGTATCATTTATTTATTACATGGGAAGGATGTCGAAATTTTGTTCACAAATCCTACGTAACTTATAACTGTTTGGGTGTGATATTGACTAAGGTCGAAACCTGAAAGTTGTTGGCACATCGATATATAGGAATGTAAATACACCTTTAGGTTGAAACATGAGGTGTGTCGGGCGGGATGAAAAGCAGGTGGAGAGTTAGTAGAAGACAAAGAGAGGTTGCGGAGGAATAAAAAGTGGGTGATAAATTATCGGGGGAAGGAAAGAGTAACTCGAGTGAAGTAAAAGGGGTGAGGTTTATGGAGGCATTGGGAAGGAATAAAGATGGGATTACCTGTTCGCCGATAGACGAGTAGAGGTGCGGTATATTTTTGGCTTATTACTGCAGCTGGAATGTATTGTTAAGGCTATAGGCGAAGGTCGAGCAGCGCCATGGGATGAAGGTTGTACGAGATCATATACTTCCACTACTACATCACCTAAAATGTCATCAAATTTTTGTAAAATGCCATCGACATCTTGATCCATAGTATCGACTTCTTGGGCCATGTCTTCCATCTCTTCAGCCATGTCATCTGCTTCTTAGTCCAAGCCATCTGTATATCTATCAGAATTTCAGAGGTCATCGCCACTGCCATAAACATCGTTTGTCATGGGATCTGCAGAAGTGTCATCCCAGTTTTTGGCTGTGAGAACTGCTTGATCAACAGGGACATCGACGTCTGTTCCAGTGACAACTGCACAGTCGCCACCTTTGCTGAACCATTACAACACTATCAGTGTCGCTTTTGTGAAAAGACGTTTGCTGGCGACTTAAATGTACCGCAACATGAGAATCATCGGCATACGAAGAGCCCCAATCATATAAAGCATATGTTTGGTAAGTGCGGGGAGTCGATTTTTCAGAAGGATAACCAAAGAGTGCTTATGAATACACGCAATAAGCTTCCTGTGTACAACATAATGTACGGACCTTCGCAGTTGTCTGCGTATACTAACCTTCTTGAATTTACTTTACATAAACGAGCAGTAATAAATCCATACATCTGCCACAACAAAAGTGTCAAGTGGTCAGTGTTAGCCAGATTTCTTAAGTAATTGCATCCACAGTGTGTAATCAAGATGTATACAGGAGTGGAGAAAAGGTTTGGTGTTTACTGGACTGGAATTTTTCCATCCCTCCGCACCAAATTACTGTCTTTGAGAACAACAAGCCTGGCGTGTCTGTGAATGTGAACTCGCTCAGTGCTAGGGAAAATGTAGTGGCAAAATGCGCGATGTAGGGCGTTTAACCTGAACATGTCGGTATCTTGATGGTGAAGGACGAAACTTAGTATATTTCCCATTATTGTTACGTAAATACCTTTTCATGAGCAATAGGTTCGTAGCTATCTTCGCATGGACACAAAGTTAATGTCATCAAACAGTTTCTTTTAGCATTTTCTGATTACCCTCGGAGAGTCAGGACTCCTGGTGAACAGCGCCATGGTAAATAGAAAACGAGGAGTGTAGTTTATAAACTAGTTTCCTCATGTCGCTGTAAATAAAGTTCACACAATTAAAATTATTATTAGAAATAAATGTTTTATTTTGTTTACCAGTATGGAAAATTTTCTGTTTTATATAATATTGAGTTTGTAAGAAATAATGTGATGCAAATAAAATTTGGATGAAAAAAATCTTAAAGAAACGAAAACAATGTGACGAAAATAGAATAAAATAATTACATGTACGCCAACTGTGGGTGTCTCGTCACCATTTATCACTGAGATAATTGTATTTTAGTACCATAGCAAATACTATTATATTGTAGCACCTTGTAAAGATTCTATATATTTTTGTTTTGTGTACAGCAAATACTGCAGAATTCATTGTTTTAAATGAAAACTGTGAAATTTAAGGAAACATGCTCTAACAAATAGAACCACTCAAAATTTTATAAATTATTCGATTGTATTTCTATACTTTTCATCTATATGTTTCAGCAGTATAAAGTAATAAATAGAAAATCATTATCTTAACATTCAGAACATGTATTTTTTAAAATAGAGGATGCATTTATCACAGTTTGTAATACCATCGTTACCTCCTGCTGCTATGTTGTATACTACATTATACACTGAAGAGCCAAAAAAAACTGGTACACCTACCTAATATTGTTTAGGGGCCCCGCGAGCACGCAGAAGTGCCACAAGACGACGTGGCATGGAATCGACTAATGTCTAAAGGTATGCAGGAGGCATTTCACACCATTAATCCTGCAGGGCAGTCCACAAATCCATAGGAGTGCGAGGCGGTGGAGATCTCTTCTGAACAGCACAATGCAAGGCATCCCAGATATGATCAATAATGTTCATGTCTGGTGATTTAGGTGACCAATAGAAGTATCTAAAGTTATAAGAGTGTTCCTGGAGCCACTCGGTAGCAACTCTCGACGTGTGGGGTGTTACATTGTCCTGCTGGAATTGTCCACGTCCGTCGTAATGCACAATAGAAATGAACGTATGCAGGCGATCCGACAGGATGCCTACGTACCTGTCACCTGTCAGAGTCGTATCTATACGTATCAGGGGTCTCATTTCACGCCAACTGCACACGTCCCATACAATGACAGAGCCTCAATCATCTTGAACAGTCCCCTGTTGACATGTAGGGTTCATGGATTCGTGAGGAATTACTCCATATCCGTACACGTCCATCCGCCTGATACAATTGTAAATGAGACTCGTCAGACCAGGCAACATGTTTCCAGTCATCAACAGTTCAATGGCGGTGTTGGCGGGCCCAGGAAAGGCGTAAAGCGTTGTGTAGTGCAGTCAACAACAGTACACGAGTGGGCTTTCGGCTCCGAAAGCCCATGTCAATGATGATCCTTTGAATAGTTCGCAAGCTGGCACTTGTTGATGCCCCAACATTGAAATCTGCGCCAATTTGAGGAATGGTTGCACGTCTGTCACGTTTAATGATTCTCGTCAGTCGTCATGTGTCCTGTTCTTTCACTATCTTTTTCCGACCCCAACGATTTCGAAGATTTGATGTTTTACCGGATTCCTGATATTCACGGCACACTCGTTAAATGGTCTTACGCGAAATTCCAAATTTTATCGCTACCTAGGAGATGCTATTTCCCATATATCGTGCGCCGACTATAACACCACGCTCAAACTCACTTAAATCTTGATAACCTGCCATTGCAGCAGCAGTAACCGATNTCCTGGAGCCACTCGGTAGCAACTCTCGACGTGTGGGGTGTTACATTGTCCTGCTGGAATTGTCCACGTCCGTCGTAATGCACAATAGAAATGAACGTATGCAGGCGATCCGACAGGATGCCTACGTACCTGTCACCTGTCAGAGTCGTATCTATACGTATCAGGGGTCTCATTTCACGCCAACTGCACACGTCCCATACAATGACAGAGCCTCAATCATCTTGAACAGTCCCCTGTTGACATGTAGGGTTCATGGATTCGTGAGGAATTACTCCATATCCGTACACGTCCATCCGCCTGATACAATTGTAAATGAGACTCGTCAGACCAGGCAACATGTTTCCAGTCATCAACAGTTNTACACGTCCATCCGCCTGATACAATTGTAAATGAGACTCGTCAGACCAGGCAACATGTTTCCAGTCATCAACAGTCCAATGGCGGTGTTGGCGGGCCCAGGAAAGGCGTAAAGCGTTGTGTAGTGCAGTCAACAACAGTACACGAGTGGGCTTTCGGCTCCGAAAGCCCATGTCAATGATGATCCTTTGAATAGTTCGCAAGCTGGCACTTGTTGATGCCCCAACATTGAAATCTGCGCCAATTTGAGGAATGGTTGCACGTCTGTCACGTTTAATGATTCTCGTCAGTCGTCATGTGTCCTGTTCTTTCACTATCTTTTTCCGACCCCAACGATTTCGAAGATTTGATGTTTTACCGGATTCCTGATATTCACGGCACAATCGTTAAATGGTCTTACGCGAAATTCCAAATTTTATCGCTACCTAGGAGATGCTATTTCCCATATATCGTGCGCCGACTATAACACAACGTTCAAACTCACTTAAATCTTGATAACCTGCCATTGCAGCAGCAGTAACCGATCTAGTAACTTTGCCAGACGCTTGTTNTCAAACTCACTTAAATCTTGATAACCTGCCATTGCAGCAGCAGTAACCGATCTAGTAACTTTGCCAGACGCTTGTTGTCTTATATAGGCGTTGCCGACTAATCGCGTTACTCTGTTTTTTTCCATACCTCTGGTATTTGCATACGCACGCTATAACAGTTTTTTTGGCTCTCCGGTGTAAGTGATTAGGGAACTTCAAACAAAGTAAACGACAAGATGTGATACAGTCAGTTTGCGCGAAATGTGAACTTGCCAAACTGTGGTGTGAAATGGCACATAATAGGATAATATTAATGTACTCGAAGAACTTAAGGATGGAGGCTAGATATGATAAAACGATGAGGTATTGTCCACAAATTTCAAGTAGCTGTGACATGCAATGTTTAAATGTAAGGGATATTTAAACCAATTAAATACAAATTAATTGCATCTCTTTTTTCTTGTACCATTCTCTGCGGTTTTTTTAGATACACTCCTTAATGCACTGTGTATAGATTATTCGGCTGTGAAGTTGAATTATAATTCTGGGTAAAACGCCACAACGAGGGCTAAACTTCAGTTAAAAGTATTTTGGCGGTTCATTTGATGAGATAATATATCTAGGGAACATTAGATGAATTGATGTCAGAAACATGTTTAAGGTATGTGGGAAGTCATATAAAAAATATGTTTTTTAGGAATGATAGTTNGATGAATTGATGTCAGAAACATGTTTAAGGTATGTGGGAAGTCATATAAAAAATATGTTTTTTAGGAATGATAGTTTTAAGAATAACTGAGAAATGAAAGCCTGACAAATATTTCAGGGATGAATTATGTTCGAATTTCGTAAGGATTGAACATTTGAGAAATATTTCTAAAATGAATATTTGAGGAATGGAGAACTGATGAATGGATATTGAATTAAAATTATATGAATTCTTGAGAAATTCATGAGAGAAAAATATTTGAGGTAGTGAATTTCTGAGAAATATAGAGGACGGTTCACCTAGAGTGGACACACCTAAAATTTCCAGAACGGTTGCAGATCACGAAATATGGTTTTTGCTAAATGGAATTATGCACGGGAACAAGTAATTTGCCTCAAAGTGACTATTCGTACCAGGTGTCCATGGAAATAATTAAACCACATATAATTTTTCCCATAGAAACATACATTTATTTCAACGGCATCAGAAATTACGTGCAAAGAGGAATTCAGTGATATAGCATTTGCAATGGAAAGTAACACAGAAACGCCAAGAAATTATGTGCAATATGATTAAGTTAGGTGGGCCGGTACCATGGGGCAGTNATGGAAAGTAACACAGAAACGCCAAGAAATTATGTGCAATATGATTAAGTTAGGTGGGCCGGTACCATGGGGCAGTGGACCTGTACTCATAGCTGTAAGCAAGCAACACACGCCGTGACCTATCCTGGCAGGACCGCTTCCTAATAGCAGCAAAACACCAGTTCCCGTAATATGTTATGGTAAGTGACACTGCAGTGCATAGCTGTACCTACACAATGAAGTGCACGAATGAGGAAAAACTGGATGCTCTGCTTATTTACTTTGAGTGTGGCAGAAATGTCAAGCAAGCCGTCCAAATGTATGGTTGGACGTATCCTAATCGGACGCCCGTCTTACTGCAAATGATACGAAACAATTTTACATGTTTCTTTTCACGACGTGATAGGAATTCCACAACATGAATGCGACGAAAGACTTCTACAGGCGAGACGCATCAACGCTATGTGTTGGAACGTGTCGATGCAAACCCACACATGGGTATGCGAGAACTTTCCATGTTCGTCGGAATACGTTAAACAAGTGTGTTAAATATAATGCGCCAAAGGAAATTCCATACATGTCACGTGGCTCTTCGTCAGGCATTACATGAGGGTGATTTCCAGCAGCATGTATAGTTTTGTAGGTTTGTTCTGATGTATGTAAGAGATGACAGCAATTTTCTGAAGAACATACTATGTACCAATAAAGTGACCTTCACAAACCATGGGCACGTAAATTTACGAAATATGCACAACTGGGCGACGGAGAATCCGCATTGGGTCCGGCACGTGAACCGTGGAGCGACCGTGTAAAGTGAACGTAGGGTGCGGAATCGTTGGAGAGTACGTCATAAGGTCATACTTAATTCAAGGGACAACGACTGGCTGTACTTTCGCCCATTTCCTCAGAGAGACTTTCCTAGCACTTCTGGAAGACATACTGCTCGACATACTTCTTTATATGTGGTTTCATCATGGTGGTTTTCCTGCTCATTTGGCTTTAGTGGCGAGTAAAGTGTTTAATGAAACGTTTCCAAACCGATGGCTAGGGCGTGTTGGTGTAGTAGGATGGCCAGCTCGATCCCGAACTCACATCTTTCGATTTTTCCTGTGGGGAACATTGAAAGATAAGGTGTACAACACGGTTCCTACTACATCAGAAGACATACAAGAACGCATTGTGGTAGTTTGCAGAGACATTACACCAGAAACACTTCAGGCCACTCATCGCTCGCTACATGTGGGTTTACAGATGTGTATTGCTATCGATGGTAATGATATCAAGCACATGCTGTGAAAATACCTAATGTGAAGCGTTTCAACCATAACTGTTCTCTTTTTTACTATGCAAGCGAATGCGATTGCATTTCTCATTAGGTTGGCTTGTTCTATTTTCGTTGTTCTACAGTACGCACTCGTTACATAGTACAGTTAATGACTAGGAAACAAATCTCCTGAATTATAATTGTTTATGAATAAAATTTAAGGTATTGATATAAGACTTGCACTCCCATTGCCCGTCTTCCCTCTACTGCAGTGCTATTCTTTGTCCAATATCGTATTGCATGCCCCTTGCCCCATTAAGTTAGGAATTACGCTACTATAAGGAAGCGGTCCCGCCAGGATGAGTCACTGCGCATGTTGCTTCCTTTCAGCTGTGGGTGCAGGTGCACTGCCCCATGCTTCCGGCCCACTTAATTTAATCATATTTTCACATTATTTATTGCAGTTTCTGTGTTACTTCCCATTGCATATGCTATTTCACTGAATTCCTTTATGCACGTACATTCAGATGCCGTTGAAATAAATGTATGTTTCCAGCTGAAAAATCATATTTGGTTTAATTATTTCTTTCCATACACGTGTTGCGAATAGTCACTTTGCGGTAAATTACTTGCCCCGTACGTAATTTCATTTAGCGAAAACTTAATTTCGTGATCGGCAACCGCTCCGGAAATTTTGGTGATGTCCATGTTAGGAGGGACATCTTGTATAAGGAATGAAAGTCTTAGAATTATTTCAGAATTTTTTTATGGAATGAGAATGTGAAGAATATTTAATGAATTAATGTCTGATATTTGTTTAGTTTAAGGAATGTCTGAGGAACATTTCAGGAATAAGTGTTAAAGATAAATATGAGAAATGAATATCTAAGGAATGTTTGGGGTCTGAGGTTTGTCTGAGATTTGAAGTCTGACTGAAGGTTGAGTTTCGATATCTGCTTGATGTCTGAGGTCTGCCTGAAAGTTGATGCCTTGCTCAGGTTGGCCTGGAACCTGTCTGAGAACTCATTTGATATTCTGTTTCTGCTGTAACATAATTATCCTTGTCGCTGATTGGCTGTGGGCAATGTCTGAACATCTGCATGTGTTGAATAAGTTGTAGTTATGTGACACCATGTTCTCTGGGAGAATTTTGTCGGGTTCCATCAAAGTTTAAACACATTATCTAAAAAAAAAACGTTTTCAAATAAGAAAACTGTGACATTTTTATTAANGGGTTCCATCAAAGTTTAAACACATTATCTAAAAAAAAAACGTTTTCAAATAAGAAAACTGTGACATTTTTATTAAATTTTTGTTTGATTAATTTTTAAGGACATTGTTATCAAAGGAGACAATTTTACGTTGCTAAAATTATTCTATATGTTAATAGTTTTCCCCCGTTTTTTTATTTATTCATATTTCCTCGAGATCTCAATGCCAATGTCACCCAAGGTTAATTTCACGATCACGCAACGATACATCTAAGGTCATTATAAAGTTCCCCAATCCGGTCAGCATCCGATGCTGTTGACCCACATCTCAGCCCCTCATTATGGACCTTGCGAAAAGAGCATCTAAATTAGCCTTAAGGGGAAAATGTTTAAATAAANGGGTTCCATCAAAGTTTAAACACATTATCTAAAAAAAAAACGTTTTCAAATAAGAAAACTGTGACATTTTTATTACATTTTTGTTTGATTAATTTTTAAGGACATTGTTATCAAAGGAGACAATTTTACGTTGCTAAAATTATTCTAAATGTTAATAGTTTTCCCCCGTTTTTTTATTTATTCATATTTCCTCGAGATCTCAATGCCAATGTCACCCAAGGTTAATTTCACGATCACGCAACGATACATCTAAGGTCATTATAAAGTTCCCCAATCCGGTCAGCATCCGATGCTGTTGACGCACATCTCAGCCCCTCATTATGGACCTTGCGAAAAGAGCATCTAAATTAGCCTTAAGGGGAAAATGTTTAAATAAAATTTGTATTAAGTAGAAAGTTATTTATACGTAGGATGAAAACCTAACGCAAGGAAAAGAGAAGGAACAGAGTGAAGTCAAATGTCCGAGGTTGGAAAATTGACTTGAGTATCAGCGATACCGTTATGAGAATTTCTGATTTTATATGTGCGTGTACGTAACAATTGCAAATATTTCAAGCAGTCCCCAAGGCAGAAGAATGGCGTAGGGACCTGAGTACGGGGCTCTTAAATGCATATAAAATATTTCCCGCAAACTTGTACCAAACCTGGTGTTTACTCTGAGTGGTAAGATAAATATTTTCTTTAGAGTACGCAAATATGAATGAAAGGACGTGAAAAAAAATTCTTGAAGTGAAATCGCTAGTTTGTGATCACAACAGGGAGGAACAGCGAGAGAAGAATAAAACAGGTGAACACATTCTTGTATAATTAGGTCATAGGCAGCAAAAGTATCGTCAAAGGAAATTTGACCTCACAAAGTGGGTGGAAACTTTACACGTAATGACTTCCTATTATCGATAGTAAAATATTTTGAACCAAGTTTAAACTGAGAGAGCCACTGGCGGAATCACTTGGTCATTCTTTCCGAAGGCACTCGAGCAATCAACCGTTGAAACACCGAGGATTACCGAGCACTCATTTACCACATTTACGAGATATAGAGCCTGAACCGTCACACACATATATACCTAAATATACACACACCCTTATACTACAGTCGGGGGCTATTTAAGACAGGCCCGCGGGCCTACAGGTATTTTTGGAAGTGTCACTACTCTTTGCCAATACGTGATTAGGATAATCAACAAAGTGGCTGCATTCTATTATGCATAATTGAAAATAGAATACTTCATTAAGGCTGCACTCGAACTCACATAGCTCACGTTACCAGGTATGGAAAGCATAATCCTGCAAACATAATATGACCAGTTCTGTTCTTATATTTGAATCTAGCTGTTCATGTGTGGGACGGAATTGGAACAGCGTGAGTATATTTCGCATTCCCGCAAATGTTGAACGGTTAACTCTATAATTACTATATATACATAATAAAGATTAATTCCCTCAAAAAAAAAAACACATCCTAGATCCCACTGTTTCAGTAATACGTCGCATTCGTTTTTTTTTTTTCAATCTCAGGATGTTTACACTTTGAACTAATATGGCAATTTCACATTATTACTAAATAATACTTTCTCTGAAAGTTAATCTGACCCGAATCCTTCAAGTGATTCATGGTGTTGCAGTTTCCGTTTTCAGCAATGTATTTTACGAGAATATTGTGTTACTTTAACAGTGCAAAACATTTTCGAAAAGACAACTGCCAATTTTCCTGCAAATTGTTGAATCAGTCATTGCATGATTACTTAAAATGAGCCTTAATTTAGTGAGGCTTTAACTTAGGATTTTACAGCCTTTTTCATTAAATTCACTAGAAAAAAATCGTTAAAGGCTCGTTATTTGTTAACGGGAACCAAAAATAATAATAACTGTAATAACAAGTTCAGCAGTGTTCTGAATATCAAATGTACGTGACGTACGATACTAAACGATAACCTGATAATTAATTAATTATATAACAAATATATTTAAGCTATGAAACAAAATACTGTACAAACTGCAATTCTGAAACAAAATGTTCATGTCACAATGATTATGTATCAGTTTTTTGTAACATCGCAATCAAGCTCACTGGAACACAAATTAATCTCATATTTATTAACTAAAATATAATTAAACTTGATGTTATACACGTCTTATCATTAATCGTTTATTTTGTTGCAAAATTTTAAACTTGTATAGATTCGTAAGTACGACCCTCTGGCCTATATACCATCTAGTTCTGAAGAAAGCGATGTGGAAGAAGAAAAGACTGAAGTGGTCTCACAGCTGGTCCTACAGAATAGGTCACCTGTTATTGAAGATGAAAAGGTTAGCGCTTTGTCAAGTGCGCACTCACAACGTCATAGCGTATGCTGTTTTGTAGTATTTTGAGACCAATGACAGCTCTTGTATAATGTTTTTTTGCGTAGCTTTGCATTTACATCATTTCAACGTGTTTTGTCCAGTTATGTCTTGTCATTCAGTCCTGTCAAGTGTCGTATCGTGTCTTTGCTTTGACGTTTATATTTTATGAATCAAAGACTACTGATTGCTTGTTTTTAGTACTTTCATTGCATTTTAGTGTATAGTAGTGTAAGTTTTTACGTTAACTTTGTTATTTGACAGCATTTTTTTCAGCTTCTTTTTAATCGTGTAAATGTTTTTATAAGTTTCCTGTATCTTTTAGAGTTTTATTTGTCTCTGCTGCCTAAGGTTTCCTGTAGCATTTGCTTCAGTTCGCAATATTCCAGTAATTATTTAATTTTTTTTTTATGTAATGCACTCGTTAGCGTAGTTTTAACTTGAGTAGTGGTATTTGATTAAGATATTTGCAAAAATTTATTTTATATACTTGTGATTTGCATAATATTCTTCAATGTGCCGTTTTTTCTATAAATGAATTTTAAAAAGCAGATATATGAACTTTTAACAGATTCATTTCAGTTATGATATACATGGTTTACTTTTCTGAATATTTTTGGATGTGTAAAAAATTTGCACATTTCATGGTACTTAAAGAGAGAACGTGCCTGCTATTACACTACTATAGAGGATGGCATGGGTATGGTTGTGACATACATGCGGACCTCAAGTAGGGTATTTCTACCGTACTCCAAAGAATCTTTGCAGTAATCAAAAAAATTAAATGATTATAATGGTTTATAAGTCAATGAATCTTGCATTATTCAGTTTTGATATAATATGGCACTTTTAATAAGGACAGAAAAGTCAGTGCAGTTTAAGACTATTTTGCAAGGCCGGTACTATATTTGTCTAGTTCTTAATACCAACCTCCTGTACAAGTTTTTAAACACATATCTGCTCCCATACGTGCAGTATGAATTCTTTAACAGCTTGCCTATATAATTTCTATTGATCGCGGAATCATCATTCTTTGAAATTATATATAGCTCTCATTATGTGAAATATTTTGGTAAAGTTTAGCGATGTCAAAAATCTACCCATAAGGGTTAATATATTTTATCTCAGAAAATAGTTTATTCTGAGTTAAACAGGCACGTTTGTGCTGCATAAGAAATTTGTCCACAAATAAAGACGTTCAAAATAAAAAACATGAAATTTTCCAGAAAAATGTTATCTCTGCATCGCTAGAAACAGTGAGAGCCTATATTGTATAGTGTTTAAACATAATATTATCAGCAAATTTATTGNTATCTCTGCATCGCTAGAAACAGTGAGAGCCTATATTGTATAGTGTTTAAACATAATATTATCAGCAAATTTATTGGTCTGTGTTTTATCAAAATATATATTTTTAGCATTTGCACTACTGGCATATTGTTGATTTACACAGACAAAAATAAAGCAGTAGCGATTAATTTTTCCAGATCTGTCTTGTCTTCAGGTAAAGCTTTCTTTCTTGGCATTTCTGTTCCCCATCCAAAAGATAACATCACTTGGCAATCGCTGAATAGGANTCAGGTAAAGCTTTCTTTCTTGGCATTTCTGTTCCCCATCCAAAAGATAACATCACTTGGCAATCGCTGAATAGGACTATTCTATTTGTGGTCGTTACTTACTTGTGCCAGGTTCCTTGCGTTGTAAGCTTATTTTATATGCTATGCTCAGTTGCTTCTTGGCCACTCCTCACAGCAGACTGAAGAGAAAAACCTGCGGCTGCAAATATCAATTGCAAACGATGTTGTTTTTTTCTTTTAGAATATTGGTTTGTGCTTCGTATTTGTAAAGCAAGTGATAAGAATACAATGGTAAAAGTACACTTAATAGAACTATAATAATTGTTTTAATTAAAATAAAGAGTTAATACATTGTGCATTCCGAATGTTATATGATTAGAGTGGAATAATGTAATGCTGTTGTTGTCTAGCCTGTTGACAAGAAGACCAAGTCACCTGGCGTAAAAGTTCCAGAAATCAAAGCCCCGGAAATAAAAACACCAGATGTGGAAGCTCCGAAAATTGAGGTGAGCCGTGAAAAGTCTCCACTTGGCGATGCGAGGAAAGGTTCGTTAGCTCCTGGCTCTGGACAGTCCAGTCGGCGGGGTTCGCTTATACCACCACCCGATCAAGAACGCCGGCCAAGTCTCATCATTAGTGATGAGGTAAGACATCCTTATGTTACACACTTCATAAATATATTTATTTTATTAAATTATATTTGGTCTCCTTTGCCAAATTATACAGCTACGTGCTACATTATAAATGCAGACAGTGTTATCCACCATATTATGCTCAGTAGAATACTTAATTGTTAGGCTTTGGCATTAGTTCAATCGTTATGTAAAATTATTGTGGTAAGTTCATTAAATAATTCATTAACACGCATTATATTGAAATATTTGGAATTAAGTATTAATAAACGCAATGATGACCATTGTTTCAAACTCAAAAGGAAATCTAGCAACTGCATATAAGTTTACTCATATGTAATTCTTATTTTATTGAAAGCAAATACTGTTAATTTAATTTATAAACGAGGTTAGAAAGATATTGGACTAACCTTTCATACAAATACATTCTTATATTTTCATTACTCTTTGAAACACATGGATATTGTACGAGGGTTGGTCAATAAGTAAGATTCCCGCAGTAGATTATCAAGTAAGTTGACCGAGGTAAAAGTTCCTTACATTCCTGGGAAACTTACATTTCTTACGTTCGTGCACGCGGTTTAGTTGGAGGCACGTACCGACAGTAATGCCAAATTCTCGAAATGAACTGTCTTACGGTAGCACAAATTTCAAAGTGGTTTCCCGTTACATTTCAATCCGTGATTCAGCTATCATAAACTAAATATGTCTCTCCCACCGAAATCCGCAGGGAAGTGGTAGTTGTATANTTCAATCCGTGATTCAGCTATCATAAACTAAATATGTCTCTCCCACCGAAATCCGCAGGGAAGTGGTAGTTGTATGCGATGAGCCTGCAGTAAGAGCACAGCATATGATAGAACGATGCAGAATGTTCGCCAGTGAAATAACCTATGCTAGCAATGAGCATCACAGTGACAGGAGAGCCACAGCAACCACTACTGTCAATACAGCAAGAATTGAAGANCCTATGCTAGCAATGAGCATCACAGTGACAGGAGAGCCACAGCAACCACTACTGTCAATACAGCAAGAATTGAAGAAATAATGTAGGGCGATCGACGAAAGACAATACGAAGCATCGTAACCGACGTACCATTTTCATACTTTACTCACCTCGTAGTAAATGACAATCTCTACTTTCATATAAGTATGCAGTTGGGTATTAAACTTATTTTACACAGCAGTACACATATGTTTACCAAGCTAGGTGGCGCAGTCGTAAAATATTAGACTCACATTCCGGAGGGCTCGAGTTCGATTCCCGGCGCGGACATCCTGATTTCGGTTTCCCATGATATTCCGAAATCTCTGCAGGCGAATGTTGGAATGGTTCATTACTACATTCCATGGCCGATTGCTTCCCCGCTCCTATTTCTCATAGCAANCTGCAGGCGAATGTTGGAATGGTTCATTACTACATTCCATGGCCGATTGCTTCCCCGCTCCTATTTCTCATAGCAACGAGCTCCGTTTCTAATAACTTCGTTGTCGACGAGACGTTAAGCTCTATCTACCTACAAATATGTTCCTTTTTCGACTTTACTAACACATCTGCTGTATTTTATTGGAGAAGAAAACACCAACATGGAAAATATTGTAATCGCTGATGAAACATGGGTGCACAATTACATTTATAACACCAAACAGTCTTCAATATAACGGAAACATGTGGCATCGTCACAGAGAAAGATGTCTAAAGTAGCGCCTTAGGCCAACAAGATCATAGCTACGTTTTTCTGGGATGCACGAGGTCTTCTTCTATATTGAGCTTCTTTGCCGTGGAGATACATATAAATCCGTTAGATAATAAGAACCATTACAACAATTAAGGTCAGCAAATAGAAGGACGAGGCCAGGTCTCAACCGAGAGGTTTTTCACTTTATCCCAGTGATGCTTAATATACACTTCACGGAGAACACAGAAAATTAGAAAGTTTATTTATAAGAACATAATGGAGGATCCTCCTAACCATCCGAATTTCGACCCGTAAAACTCAATTTGTGTTAACCATTAGAGGCGCATCTTGTTGGGAGGCTATTAGGACGATACAAATGTACAAGATGGTACCCGAAATGTGATAATTTAACGAATTCCAGGCTAACATTATTCATACATATACAGTATTAAGCTAACAGCACGTAGCGCAAAGGGAAACCTTACTTATAGATTGGCCATCGTAAAATTATAAATATTTAATATGTTTTACTCTTATCTTAATAATTGATGTGATATAAATTTATATACATAAATATATATTTATATTGAAAGAGAGAGAGAGAGAGAGAGAGGTTTTTTTTTAAATTTTTTGTAGCCCCTAGGTCTCGGAAAACACTAAATATTAAAAATGATACATGTTACAAGCTACATTTTTTCTCCAATGCTAATTATATTTACTAAATTAGTATTATTAAGTGTTTGTTGATAATCTTAAAACATTTTAACATTTTCTGAACTTTAAATTAAGTCACATTTAATGTTCATATCTTCCGCAAATGCAGAGTCAATTTAAAATTCCTTTTGAAACAAATCTCCCTTATACTGACACCACATGAGTCTAATTGAACAACTTAGCTATATTTCAGTCAAAGTGATATTTTAGTTTCATGGTAATATCTACTAATAAAACTTTTATAATATTCCATAAAATCACTTGTTTTGTTACGGCTATGTAAGCTTAAAATGCATGTTCCAGCATACATAAACTTGTTTCTTGAAGGTTCGAGATGCCTGCCACGTGTTGGATTGTTTATGTATACATGTACATATATTGCTAATAATTATGACAATATCATATAAACAGTGTACAGATAAATTTATATGCTATACAAATTTATCTATATTAAAGGTTTTGTCTCATTAACTGATAACGCTTTCAGTAATCAAAGTAATTTTTGTCGAAAAAAATTAGTTTCTGGGATTGGCGTAGATTGAGAAATAAATATAATTTTATATACTCCAACAATAATTTGTTTAATTACGTACGAAATTAGTGCGGAAATTAATTCTTCAGTAAAAGGAGGGATAGCAATTGCAATTTCCTGACCTTCATTTGATGGTTACGACGGAAAATTCTGTTGAGATGTAATTTGCATATCATAGAGAGTAATATATATATATATATGTGTGTGTGTTATATATATACAAAAAATATACATACAATAATGTTATATATGACATTCTTGGTTTTTGCTGAAATTTATTTTTTGCTAACCTTTGGAACCATATGAAAGAACGCTCTGTTTTTGAACAGACGCGTTCATCAATTATTTGAGTAGAGTTAAATTTCAACTTTTTTACTTTACCTTTCTGTATTTTATTAAGTTCCATTGTATGCCAAATCCCTATATTCCAGAAACTGAATCGTAAAAATGGAGCGTTCGGGAATACATTTAATTGAATATTATTTCAGTTTTCCACTTTAACACAAACGCGTATAAGTAATTATACAATGATGCATTTAGTAAGGTTTTTAATGCTTAATAATTTGTGGCGTGTTACACAACGCTTCAATATTTTTAGAAATATGTTAACTTTGTTTAATGTTAGATTTATATTCTCTAATCCGTCCATGTTTAAAATTAGTGAAAACTTTGCTGTACGTCATTTTGTTACATTTGTTTTTTTCCATAACTTAAGAATATTTTATTTATATTCCATCAATTATCAGTTAACCACAAAAATTTAATGAATCTAAGTAATTGCCAGGTTAGCATACTGAAAAGACTGAACGTCTTTATTTTATGATATGGCTTTAAGTTACTACGTTACGTATAAATTAATCTGTACACTTTTATAACATTGTAAATATAACGTTACAGACTCTTTGTTGTATAAAATTTTATTTACGTTTATTATCATAAATATATGTAAAAATGGTGTTTAATATTACTTGTATTTTTGCATGTGATATTTTTGTTTGCTGCTGAAGCGTCATAATCGGTGTGAACTTTTTAAAACCAATTTAGTGCTTATGTGTTTATGTGTCACAAATTTAATATTACTGTGTATGTTTCAGTTGGCAGATGCCTGCGCTGTGTCTTGTACAAAATGATAACTGTTTTTATTTGCAGCTTTCTGCCAAATGTTCAGAAATGTAATTTGTTGCAGTACCTGTTCGTATTGTCTATGTGAGCTTGGTATATACGTATGCTTAACAAGTTCTAAAACTGAAAAACTTTATGTTTCTATGAATAACATTTGAATCCATTTCAATTTTAAACTACAGTCTTGAAAAAATTCCATGGATAAATTGTTGAAATTCAGTCTTGGAACTAACGTGATGTTTAAAAATGTATTAATATGTGTAAAGCTTTTTTTTAAGGAATATATTATTATTTTTATAACTTTCTGATATATCAATATTATTTTTTTTAAAAATGAATCATCCAATTTTTTTTTATTAATTGATATCTTTCTTGTGTTGCGTTTGATGTATTTTAAAAATTAATTTGCTGTTTGACATAAGTCAAATCTTGATAAGATCTTAAATAATAGAATAAGAGCAATTTACACGAGTGTTTGGAAATAAAATTATGATATCAGTTACAAACTGTGGTAGCAAATAATGCGTCTTTTAAGTTGAAAACAATGGTCTAAGGCTATCAGCCCGTAACGCCACGACAGATGGATGTCACCTTCCAAACATGCTACAAGAAACCTCACTCTAATTGGAGAACAAAACAGTAACCCATCCGTATGCCTATTATGAAGTAGTATAAAAACAGCGGAATTTAAAGAAAACGCATTGGAGCATAATAAGAAGTTCTTGTTATTGTCTATGGATTTTTAACGAATGCGTGCGTTGTTAGTAAAAATTAAAACCTTAACACTGTCAACCAAACATCCATGTTACCAGATCACTTATTCACCTACGGAATATGTGACACAACTCGCTGTCTCCCGCAACAGCAGTCAACGACAACCAACTAAATACTTGCAGCTGATCAGCTACAACTACCTAGGGTCTGAAGAGAATAAAACATTATTTACAATGTTAAGAATTTATCCATATATTCATGGCATTAGTAAGAAAATACGGTGTTTATATACGGAAGCGCGATCCGTAAAGACGCAAAACGGAGCTGAGTTCTCTAAATGCAATATTTGGAAAGTTTCCGTATTTCCTTTAGCTTCAGATTTAGGAAACGAATAATTCCGAATATACAAGTAACTTTCTTCACTACTGTAACTATAAATGTATCGTTTTGACAGCATTTACGACACCCAAGCCACTCAGACCTATAATATCAAACACAAAAAATTTGCACCAGGCACCTGTAAGAGTTGGCAACACTTAAAATACTCAAACATTAATAGAAACTGAAACATACGTATGTCACATTACTGTAAATGACATATTTATTCACACCGTGGTCACAAGATTGTCTTATGTTGGTGGTAAGAGCAACGAACCACACGCCTTTCGATTAGTGTTCAAATTTCGCTCCAGAATTAAAAAATTAAACGTTATAAAAATTTTTTTACACAGTGAAACATCATCACAGCGAAAATTTTAGATTTATCCATAATCTGATTATCTTTTTAACAGAAGTACAGAAAAATTTAACTAGCAATTTTACAGGTAAGTTCCGCGAAGTCACGGAAGTTTGTACGAGATTTACGGAGAGTCCGTTATTGAAAAGACAACTCGAAGGAAATTTTACGGACAGTTATGGATAACTTTTACTACTACTTTTCCGCGAACTAAAGGTACAATTTTTAACCGTATATATACTTAATATCAACACAATCGTTACGTGCATCTCAAATGTCTGAATTAGACGACCTTTTCTCGTATAATTAAACCAACAAACGTTAATAGCAGTCGTTATGGTAAGGGCAGAATAAACTCGCTGCATTTTAAATTCCCATTATCATCATATATTTCTTCTCCTGCCTCCGCATTTATAAAATCATAAACTACAGCACTGACAATAGTGTGGAATGTGTGCTAACGGGACTTGGCTTCAAGATAACAATATTCAGACTGCCGGCTCTAAGTGGTTTCACTGGTGTAGGCTGCATATGCCTATTTGATAACATGGGCCTCTATACAGCCTGCCACCTGGGCCACAATTCAGCCTGCTATCTGGGCTTCTATACAGCCTGTCACCTGGGCCTCTATACAACCTGCTAGCTGGACCTTTATACATCCTGCTAGTTGGGCCTTCATACAGCCTACTAGCTAAGCCTTTATACAGCCTGCTAGATGGGCCTATATACAGCCTGCCACCTGGGCCTCTATACAGCCTGCCACCTGGGCCTCTATACAGCCTGCCACCTGGGCCTCTATACAGGCTGCCACCTGGGCCTCTATACAGGCTGCCACCTGGGCATCTATAGCGCCTGCTAGTTGGGCCTCTATACAGCCTGCTAGCTGGGCCTCTATACAGCCTACTAGCTAAGCCTTTATACAGCCTGCTAGATGGGCACCGCCATCGTCTTGTACATTTGGTGTGCACCAGACCAGCTACGCCAAAACGCCTTGACTATTCGCAGTTCCAATATTTTCCTGGCCACACAAAAGCGTTGCAATGTGGAAAAAAGCAGTATACAAGTAGGCGAACTGCTAGTTCCCAGCGAAAAGATAAAATTACGGAAGTCCAAACAAGTGGAGACACGTAACTGCTACAGTCTAACAGAAAAAAATTATGTTGACAAAAGTAACCATCTTCCTAATTTTTCTTTGGATATCAACATTTCAGAAATTACTGCCTAATACCATTGATTTTAAAAAGACAAGAAAGAAACTGAATATTTTTATAACCCTAACATCAGAAACTTAGTTAATGTAAGCAATCAAATAATGTAAGAAATTTTAATGAATTTTGTAAAAGTAACGGTAAATTGAAATAATGTTTTCCACAGGAAGAAAGGGTGATTCATTTTTAAGTGCTTTTCTGTCATTCTGTGTGTACCCACGACAACACAAAAAAATAACAGCAGGTTTGATATTTTACATAATCAAGTGACATGTAGTGGCTTAGCGCGCAATCCTTCATGGGAAAGGTATTTAAAAAAAATAAAAATAAAAATTCTGGAGAAAATGTAATGTATTTATGATTATGCGTTAGTGCAGAATTGTGGTTAGTCTCAAGCTACACCAAATCTCAAAATTAATAGCGTTTTAAGAAAACGTGTAAGTGCTTAGCTCAAAAAAAGTAGTGGCCCATAGATCGTTACATGAACGTGTTTCTCTGTCATGCACATCTCATAAAAAAAATTTTTTTGCGAAGATATCAAACAGTTTTTCATTAAGTAAGGCCCAAGACTTCCGTTAAGCAAGTAAAATTTTTTCAAGATTTGAACTGCTTTATGCATGCAACTAAATGAATATTTTTTGTTAACAGTTTTAATGTACTCAATTCTTATTTATAGCGATAGCATTTTCTGTAACGGGAGGCAATATTTGTGGTTGTGTTAATTCATTGTAGGTTGACTCCAAGGAATTAAATATTATATGTTTTGAGCAGTGAGATGATTTTCTACTCGAAACAGAAACTATAAGTTTAATATGAAAAGAAATTCTACTTTTTTTGAACTCGTGATATATTGCTAATTTGTAAATCTTCCGTATGAATTTACAATATAAAGGCAAATAAAATACTTTATGTGTTTGTTAACAGAAACGTTTATAAAAATTCTTCATTGTGCTGTAGTAATTTTGCTGCTTATTGTTTACAAGATCTTATTACAAACAGCGTTTTAAGCACACCAGAAAGAATGAGTGAAATATTACTTTAATATAATTGTTTCTTGAATAAATTTTTGCAATCATAAATTTTATAAACTAATAATACAAAAATTATTTTCCCAGAAGCTAACTTATTTACTACAAGTCACGTGAAACACTATTTCTAAGAAGTTAGTAGTTAGCACTTTTTGTCAAATTTCAAATAGAATTGAGATAAACGAAGCAATCTGAAGTAATGACCGTCATTGAGTTCATTTAATGTGATATTAACTATCTCGGCAGCCAACTACAGAGCATAAAATAACTGCGTGCATTATAAAATAGTAGCAATACAAATAAGTAATAATGTTAATCCCAAACTGAAGTCAAAATTTAACACGTCCAGTTAAAGCATGGGATTGTTTTCTTATGAATGTAAAAAGTTGCTATGTGAATACTTCAAATAACTTTATCTTTTCTACTCGGATCAGTAATAATGGTTGTTGAGTTGAAGTGCTGACTGTAGAGTGAAGTCCATTTAATTTTTGTGTAAAAATGTTTAACCAAATAAATACATTCAACTCATTTCAGAAGGACATCTGATCATAAACATGATTGTAAGCAGTCATTAGAGACACAGTTTATAAGAAATTTTTTTGTGGTGTTGTGGTATAGATGTAATAACAGCTCTAAAAAGCCTATAATGTTGTCTCTCCTTGAATGCTGGCAGGTATTTCTACTAAAACGCAGGACTTTTTATGGCAGATCAAGCTCGGAAGATGTTTCACTTGAATGATTTCATATTTTTCTTTTCCTAACAATACTAATACTCCTCCTTCAAGCAAAATGTAAATATGTATTTCTGCAATGAACAAGATAATGAATGAAACAGAATCATCTAATTTCCAATTACATGTTCGCTATTGTGTTTCTTTTTCGAAATACCTGGCACACTAACACAAAATAATATTTGTAAATAAATACTTTTATCGAAAATAAACAAAATTTTGCTAGGCCTATCTGTTGCACAGATTAAAAGAAAAACAACACGTCATTTTTGCAAAACATACTAAACTATGTTGATTCCGGTGCACAAAATAGCCACTTTACCTATGTAAGTTCAACACACAGAAGAATATAGAAACATTGTGCTGACTTTCACTTGTCGTAGCTTAATCATATACTTAATGTTTAGAATTTTATTCACATTACGGTATTAAACAGATACCTGCTACATTCCATACATTACCTCAATTTTATCCTAGACCTATGTGGTAGTGCAATTACTCAGAAATGATATGAATTAAATCGATAATTGCTTTAAACAGCAGCACTGGTTCCAGTGAGCGCAAAAAAGCAACGTGTGTTGAAGGTGTTAACAAAACCATTATTAATGTATTTTGGCATAACAGTGTACAAATTTCAGTTAATTTTGTTTCCTGTCCTTTAGATCAACGTCTAATAACCACCATATTTTCACATTTTGGTTCAATTGATTTTCAAAGATGAAGAAGCCCATGTAATTGAACGTAGGTGCAACATGTTTGTAACACAAAAATAAGTAGTAGCTCTAGAAATATAATTCCAAAGATTAAAAATTAGGCATGGCGTGGTCTGGTTACGAACAATATTCTGTCAGCTAAAATTTATACCCTTCGTTTGTGTGCATATTGTGGGTATAATTTACATTTTTGAGTCCTTAATATCACGTATTTTCCAAAAAAAAACTAATTACGACGAAGCTCGTTTTGCATAGGGATTAATCACTTCTTATAATTTGAACATAAAAAAAACTGAGAGATGATTAGTTGCTCATTACGGCCGCTCCTCTTGTATCTATGAGGAAACCACTCGTCAAATTGTTCAAAGACGGCAAAGTTGTAAAAATGTATACCTTATATTAAATACATGTCTGTAATGTATAAAGCTTTGGTTATTGCTACAATCCTGTGCTGATCTTTTAATTCCAGCGCACACAATTAGACTTTACTGACACAAATACAAATTATCTCATTCCAGAATTGTTGAAATCACATTTAATGTAAAACAGTTAACGTTAATAATTTTATGTGTCGCTCTAATAAAGTGGCTGTGAAAATACTGGCTTTTGTTGACTCTGTACCTGCTGTACTGAACCCTCGTGTTTGAGCCTCACCAATTTCTCGCAAGTGTCCTAAGTTTTTACTCGCATTGCAGAAGTTAAAATTCGGGAAACGGGAGATGGGATCGGCAATGCTATCGAGATTGTTGGCAGCTCTATTAATTGAGGGAACTTCGTGACAGAAATATCAAGTAGCGTCGTTGACAACATTTCACTAGCAAGGTGACCCTTGGCGACTTAGCGACATCGCCGTCTCTAACAACAGAGGGCTAGAGCGGGCCAGAGCTGCAAGCGTGTCACGCATCATTCACAAAAAGAGAGTGCTCACGCTCGGAAATAAAGACAAGCCCATCCTCTCGGCACTGCACGCTTAATGACGCAGTGAGCACGTGATAATAGTTATACGTTTCTCACAGTAAAATTGGCACATTTGAAAGCCCTGTTTATGATCTACTTGTAAGTACATTATGTATCCTTTCGCCATGTGTAAAATAAACATTGCCGTGGACCTGAACACTTTATTCATAAGTCAGTAAAGGGAAACTGTAAAATTATTATAAAAGTCAATATTTTGCAATATTTGTAATCCATACACTTATATGGATTTAAAACGTCGCAAAGGAAAATAAATTATTTTAGTATTGACAAATGTTTTCCCAACAATTTAAATTCAACACGGAAACTTGAAACTGCTTTTTCTCAGTTGTTACCAACTTTACTGGGCGCATGCCACTACGTGTGTCCGTTAAAATTCACGCAGGTAGGGACAATGTCATTTTTCAAGGGTTGAGTACAAAACTGCTCACTTTACTATGAACAGCCTTTATGACAGGTACCCAACAATATTACAACCAACAACCGGGCGTAGTCAAATGCAAATACGAAGAGATGAAACATTAAGTGAAAAACTTACACTTACGTTATTATCCCTTTTGAAATACCACGTGCCACGAAGAGTAAAACGCAGTGTGACATATAACTGTGTGTCCGTTACTTGTCCTGAAGTTTTTACACGCACAATTGTGCAGAATTAAAAATTTTCAATGTAAAAAAGAACACGTATTTACATGACCCTAACACATTAGCTGTTTATTCAAATTACTGTATGTAACAGGAACCCCCTACATTCCCTGGACAGAATTAAATATAAATATAACTTAAAAGTACAATTAAGTATCAAGTTACTCGTTTCAACTACCCGTGTATTCGTAATTACAATCCACATTCATAATAGTTGACAGAAACGCATAAAAAAATACATTGATGTATAAACGCAGGTACGCATTTGAGCAAAACTAGTTTCGTTATATTGCCGGAATGACGTGCACTACGTTACACGTAAAACGTAAGAAGAAAAAGTTCACGCAATGCGACAGAGGAGTGGTTATTTAGTGGTTAGACTCTCGCTTCCTGCCACGGCGAACAAGGTCCTATTTGCTATGACGCCGCTCACAAATCTCGCATGCGGGAAACGCGAATGGTTTTTCTTTTTATATTTAAGTTACCACCACCACCGCACGTCTTTACTGCTTCATCTCCACCTCATTTCACCCCTCGTCGCCGCTGAAGAACTCAGCTTTTGATCACCGCCCAAATCTCTGACTCACGTAAGCAAACTATATATACCATAAAGCAGGACGCGCACTTGTTCCGCTCGGATCGATTCGCCTCGGAACGGACCTTTCGGCAAAAATACAAATGCATATTTTTATAAGGAAGGCCACGAATTACAACGGCTCAGCTTTGCTCGGCCGTCTCGGTATTCTGCCGACAGCTGTGATCGGAGACTGCCAGCGTTGCTGTTGAGAATAAAAATTCCGGAGGTCAAATGGGCCTGGAAAGAAAAATCGTTGATGTTATATTGGACAGTAGAAATTATTACCTGCGTATAGGTGTTTGTGTATGCATATATAGGTATGTATGTATGTGTATATGTACACATTTACGTTTTTACATATTTATACATGCATATACATATACAGTATATATATAGGTCGGATGTTAGAAACTCAACGTCTGCACTCCAGACATATTTTCTTTGGACCAATTGTAATACAGAGTCTGTGTACTCTTATATCCGGAATTTTTTAAATATAATTTAATTATGTTCAAAGTTGCGGCGTACCACACCTATATAACAAGGCTGTGCAATCATGTATGTAGGACAAGTTGCATAGGAAATAGGCACGCGACAGTGCGTATGTAATACATTAGTTTTGCGCGCTTACGACCTATGCATCTTGTCCTACATACATGATAGCACAGCATTGTTTTACACGCTCTGTGCGACGAATTTTTGAACATAATTAAATTATATAAAAATACTTTTCCGGATATAAACTTAAAGAGATTTTGTATTATATTGGCCCAAAGAAACTGTGTCTAGAATTTGGGCGTTGAGTTTCCAAACACCCGGTGTGTGTGTAATCATGTGTATATATAATGCAAATAATAGTACTGTGATTTTTCTGTTCAGCACACAGTATAGTAGAAGTGTATTACGTGATGTATCATACTTACTTGTTTGAATAAACAGAGTTGTCCACCTAATGTTGAAACTACCAAAATTTCTGCAACGTTTCCAGATCACGACATGCTGTTTTCGCTAAATGATTGTACGTACGGGCGCACGTAATTTTCTGCATAGTGACTATTCGTAACACCCGTATAGAAAGAGCAATTGAACTGAACCACGTATAATTTGTTAACTGGAAACATAAATTAAGTTCAATGGCATCTAAAAGTACGTGCAAAGTGGAATTCAGTGATATGGCATATACAATGGAAAGAAAAAATGTGCAACTATGATTGATTTAGGTGGGCAGGTAGCATGGGGCAGTGGACCTGTACTCACAGCTTTACTTATAAACAACACACGCCGTTACGCATCCGGGCGGGACCGCTTTGTATAGCAGTGTAGAGCTAACTTTAATGGCTCAAGGGGCATGGAATGCGATATTAGACAATGGAGACCACGGCAGCGGAGGGAAGACGGGCAATGTAAGTGGAAGTCTGATATCTATACATTACATTTTATTCAGACACCAACGTAATTCAGCAGATTTGTTTCCTAGTCGTCAAATATACTGAATAACGAGCGCGTTCTGATGCAGACCAAAATAGAACAAACCAACCTAGGAGAAATACAATCGTATCGGCATGCATAGTACAAAAGAGTACAGTTATGGTTGAAACGCTTCACATTAGGTCTTCTCACAGCGCGTGATCGATGTGTTTACAAACAACAGCAATACACATCTGTAATTGCACATGTAGCGAGCGACGAGCGGCCTGAAGTTTTTCTGGGTGTAATGCCACTGAAAGCTGCCACAATACGTTCCTGCATGTCATCTGGCGTCGCAGAAACCGTACCGTAAACCCTATCTTTCAGTGTTGCCCACATGAAAAACTTTATAGGTTTGAGGTCAGAGGAGCGAGCTGGCTATCCTACAACACCTCCACGCCCTAACCACTGGTTTGGAAACGTTTGATTTATGACTTGCTTCGCCACACGAGGAAAATTCGCAGGACAACCGTCAGGCTAACATCATATATGACGATGTATGTTGAGCTGCATGTCTTCCCGAAATACCAATACAGTCACTGAGGAAATGGGCTTCGGCACAGGCGGTCAATGTCTTTTGAATAAATGCTGGCTCTATGACATAATCTCCAACGATTCCACACAACATGTTAACCCTTCATTGTGGCTGGTGCCACACGTGCTGGACCGAAGATGGTTTCTCAGTTGCCCAGTAGGGCATATTTCGTAAAGTTAACCGCCCATGGTTTGTGAAGGTCGCTTCACCGGTAAATAGTATGTTCTTCAGTAAATTGCTGTAATCCGTTACAGAGATCAGAGCAAACCTTCAAAGGTGTACAAGCTGCTGGAAATCACTTCAATTTAATGTCTAATGAAGAGCCAGGTGATATGGAGGGGACCTCTGTTGGCACATTATCAGTAACACAATGGTTTTTACTTATTCCTATGTACCGGAAACGTTCTCGCTAACCCACATGTATGTTTGCATCTACACATGCCATCACACTGTGTTGCTGCGTCTCGCCCTTAGCTGTCTTTTGTCGCACTCGTGTTGTGGAATTCCAATCACCTCTGACAAGAAACGTGTGAAAATTCGTCGCATTGTTTGCCGTGAGACGGGCGTCCGATTAGAATACCTTTCACCATACATTTGTACGGCTTGCTTGACATATATGTCACACACACCATAAATATGTAGAACGTCCAGTTTTTCCTCATTCGTGAACGTCATTAAGTACACAAATCCACACACTGACACGCCTCTTACTACAACAGATTACGTGTAATGGTGATGTGCTGCTATAGGAAGCGGTCCCACCAGGATGAGTCAAGTCGCGTGTTGTTTATTAACAGTTGTGAGTACAGGTCCACTGCTCCACGCTATCAGCCTACAAAACTCAATCATATTTGTACATTATTTATATTATTTGGCGTTTCTGCGAAACTTTCCATTGCAGATGCTATAACACTAAATTCCTGTTTGCGTGTTTTTTCAGATGTCGTTGAAATAAATGTATGCTTTCAGTTAACAAATCATAAGTTGTTAAATTTCTCTGTCCTTACACGTGTTATGAGTTGTCACTACGCGGAAAATTACTTTTCTCCTATGTACCACCATTTAGCGAAAAAAGAAATTCGTGATCTGTAACCGTTGAAGAAAATTGTGGTGGTATTATGTTAGGTGGACGGCCCTGGAGGCCCTATATACTCTGAAAAGCAAAAAAAAACTTGTTAAGGCGTGTGTATGCAAAAAATAGAGGTATGGAACCAATCAGAGTAACGCGATGCGGTCGGCAGCTAGATCGGTTACTACTGCTACAATGGCAGGTTATCAAGATTTAAGTGAGTTTGAACGTGGTGTTATAGTCGGCGCACAAGTGATGGGACATAGTATCTCCGAGATAGCGATAACATTTTGGTGTTCGCGTACTACCATTTCACGAGTGTACCGTGAACATCGGGAATCCGATAAAACATCACATCTTCGACATCGCTGCGGCCGGAAAAAAATCGTAAAGGAACGGGACAAACGACGACTGACGAGAATCATTAAACGTGACAGACGTGCAACCCTTTCTCACATTAGCGCAGATAGGATTTGTGGAAAGCCCTACAGGATTCATGGTGTGAATTGCCTCCTGCATATCTTCAGATATTAGTCGAGTCCATTCGACGTCATCTTGCGGCTTTTCTGCGTGCTCATGGAGGCCCTACACGATATTAGGCATGGTGCACCAGTTTTTTGGACTCTTCAGTGTAAATATATATTACATCTCGACAAATATGTCTTACTCATACATATACACATACATATACAGCAAACACTTGCAAAGTGATCCTGAACTCCCGGTACAACTTAGTGATATTATTCGCTACAAAAAATAAGATGGAAAGCATAGAACGGCCAATGAACTAATGTGATTATTAAGGATTCTGCCAGGCTGGGTAGAAAATACGTTATTTAATACGGTTGAAGATTTTGTAGTAGCGTATGCTTACAAAAAGAAATTAAGAAAATTTTTATGCTCAAAGACAAGTTTTAAGGTCTCTTATAAACTCCAGCGTTTATATTTTCGTATTTAAAAATTGCCGAAAGATGATCTTCAAAATTACTTTTTACTGCAAAATTTACTATAGAGAATCTTTAAGGTTTTATTCAGACACTCATAATACTTAATTTTTAATAGCGTGCCATTATACACTGAAGAGCCAAAAATCTCGTACACCTGCCTAATATCGTGTAGGGCCCACGCGAGCACACAGAAGTGCCGCAAGACGACGTGGCATGGACTCGACTAATGTCTGAAGGTATGCAGGAGGCATATCACACCATTAATCCTGCAGGGCAGTCTACAAATCCATAGGAGTGCGAGGAGGTGGAGATCTCTTCTGAACAGCACATTGCAAGGCATCCCAGATATGCTCAATAATGTCCATGTCTGGTGAGTTAGGTACCCAATGGAAGTGTCTAAAGTCAGAAGAGTGTTCGTGGAGACACTCTGTAGCAACTTTCGATGTGTGAGGTGTCGCATTATCCTGCTGGAATTGTCCACGTCCGTTGGAATGCACAATGGACATGAATGGGTGCAGGTGATCGGACACGATGCTTACGTGTCTGTCACCTGTCAGAGTCGTATCTAGACATATCAGGGGTCCCATTTCACGCCAACTGCACACTCCCCATACAATGACAGAGCCTCCACCAGCTTGAACTGTCCTCTGTTGACAAGTAGGGTCCATGGATTAATGAGAATTACTCCATTCCCATACACGTCCATCCAACAGATATAATTGGAAACGAGACTCGTCAGACAAGGCAACGTGTTTCCAGTCATCAACAGTCCAATAGCAGTGTTTGGGGACCTAGGCGAGGCGTAAAGTTTTGTGTCGTACAATCAACAACGGTACACGAGTGAGCCTTGGGCTCCGAAAGCCCATATCAATTATGGTCCGTTGAATAGTTTGCACGCTGGCAATTGTTGATACCCCAGCATTGAAATCTGCACCAATTTGAGAAAAGGTTGCATGTCTGTCACGTTTGATGATTCTCGTCATTTGTCCCGTTCGTTTACAATCTTTTTCCGGCCGCCGCGATGTCAAAGATTTTATGTTTTACCGGATTCCCGATATTCCCGGTACACTCGTGAAATGGTCGTACGTGAAAATCGAAATTTTATCGCTACCTCGGAGAAGCTATGTCCCATCTCTCGTGCGCCGACTATAACACCACGTTCAAACTTACTTAAATCTTGATAACCTGCCATTGTAGCGGCAGTAACGGATCTAGCAACTTTGCCAGACGCTTGTTGTCTTATATAGGTGCTGCCGACCGGATTTCGTTAGTCTGATAGGTTCCATACATCTGTTATTTGCATACGCATGCTAAACCAGTTTTTTTGGCTCCCCAGTGTATATACTATCACCGCTTAAAGGCATGTTCAGATGAGTTGAGGACGGAAATACTGCATTCCAGTTGAACTCACTTGCGTAGAGGCGATGTGCCAAGGGGTGAGTGAGCAAGAATTGACTTTAGAGCTCTCGAGTTTCGAGACTTCGAAAACGTAAAATAGCTGCGGGTAGGCGTAACTCTTATGGGAAACACGCACAGGAGATAGATTTGACCGATCCGAAGGCAAGAGCGGGGATCTGCAGATCTGCGGATCCGCCGCCCTCTTGGAATTTCATGTGTTCCCTCAAAATTTTTAGTTTTTTCTTAAAATAGATTATTTTCCCTTTGAAATATGTTATTTTTCCTCGAAATTTCCTTTACTTTCCTCGAAATGTCCCGTTTCTCCAAACATTTGTGAAAAAAGTGCTTGCTCCTTAATGTGGCCGACTGGAAGCCCCGAAAGCTAATTTTCGAACCAATTGAAAGATTTGGGGGCTTGCTTTATAATTGTAGGCCACCACCCCCTCACCAAACCATAGCCAAGCTCACTTCACCACCCCTCCAGGAAGCTAATAATGAAAAATCAAGAAAAACCATAAAAAAACTAAAAAAATCTTAAAAATCGAGTAATATATAACATAAGACGCCCTTCCGTAGCTTACCCCGCCGTCACCATCCCCTTACTACATCACCACCCCAAACCTTCTGGCAATTATTATAAAATCGAAAAAATCGAAAAAAAAATATTTTTAATCGAAGTACATATAAGTAAAACTCACACTCACCCTACCTCCCTAACCAACCACCCACCCCCTCACTGGAATCCACCCAGTCAAAAAAATTCTAAAAATGGAAGAACATATCACGTTAACATCACATTCATATAACCACACGCCGTTCACCCCTTTCACACCACCCAAACATAAATAATCCAGAAAAATTACAAAAATATAAAAAAATTCCTAAAAAAAAAAAAATTAAAATTATTTAAAGACGTTAAAATTATTTCAAGATGTCGGATGTCCGGGGATCGATGACAGGTGTCTCGTCTAAGTTCCCGACACAACCGGTCCTCACCTGGTCGACCAGTGTCAATATAGTATCCTAGTTACCTTGACATTGGTGTGTGACCTTGACCTTGACCCTCTACCTTGATCCCTGACCTTGACTTTGGAGGACCTTGACTTTGAATGACCTTGAAACCAAAAATTTCAATTGATACCAAAAATTTATAAAAACCATTAAAATATTAATAATACTACAAATTAAAAAATATATAGAAAATATTTAAAATTTATTTAAAAAAACTTAAATTCCTGGATGTTCCCACACCTCCATGTCCAGTATACAATTGATCTCACCAGGGTTTGCTAGGCTCGTATTTCGAGGACAGAAAAGTGGCCACCATATTGGTTTAAAGGGCATAGGGTATGTCATATCCAAATTATGCATTTATTATACGATTTTGAAATTTATTTTTAATTCAAATTTAATGAATTTTTTATTTGTACTGAAATTATACTTACAGTATTGCGAAAACATGAAAAAATATATATTACGTTACTATATTTCCAATTTCCTCTCTTGAAGTCGAAGTATTATATAATACCAGAATATGTCAATTATTCACTGTCTCGACTGTTATGTAGTTATCAGTGTGCTACTCAGAATTATTATTTTAATATGTGTATATGTTACTAATCCAAGGTCTTCATACGAGTAGTAACCGACTGCCCAAGTAATGTTATAATCATGGAATGGATCAGCATCAGTAATCACATTTATAAGCATACTTAGCTTTCATTTAGATACCAATAGTGCCAGGACATTATGATTTGGATTGTACCAGGGTCATTAACAGTCCTATCTCCTGTGCTTTTCTTGAACATCAATCCATAAATGTTTCCATAAATCCGCCCCACAATAAGAACCACACACACTAATCTACACCAATTCTCACACCAATCCATACCAATTTATGCCAATCCACACACCAATCCACAAACGAATCCACAACAATCCACACACACTACAATTAGCAACATATGCACCAACATCCGCACCATAATCAGCACCATGCGCACCAATCCCCACAACAATACACACCAATCTAAACACCAATCCACACACCAATCCACACAAAACACACCAATCCACACAAAACACAACAATCCACACCAAACCTTCGATAAATACCAATCCTTCGATCAATCTCAATCCTTAGATCAATCCCAATCCTTCGCCAATCCCAATCCTTCGATCAATCCCAATACTTCGATTAATCCCAATCCTTCGATCAATCCCAATCCTTCGATCAATCCCAATCCTTCGATCAATCCCAATCCTTTGATCGATCCTTCGACTAATTATTCGGTTTATCCCCCCACACATATGTATACAAATTACATTCGTTAGCCAAATGTATCCAAATTTAAACATGTTAACAGAATTAATGTTTTGTATGCAGTTGACTATCCATGCATTTTCATACTAAAGTCTTTAATATCATTCTTTATGCAGATCTTTCCATTAATTGTCGATAGCTCATACCACCAGATTAATGTTGTAAGAGAAAAAAGGATACCATACACAAAAATTAAGAAAAACCAATTATTTTATAATAATAATTTATTATTATTTTGTAATTACAATTTCAGAATAAATCCATTCATCACATCATGCGATATATCCCTGATCCTTCAGTTTACTAATGATTGAAGATATATCGTTTATGTGCATGAGATACCCTCCGTTTTGAAGGTAAATAAAATACCTGATTATATTTACTACTTCATTAGGGTCTTCCGGTAAAAGGAAGCCAGTATTCTCGCATTCTTCTGCTTTCTTCAATTCTCTTGTTGCAGCAAATGTATTGGAGGGGTGTGTCAGTACATTGAGAAAGTCGTCATCATCATCTTCAACACCATCACAGTCTTAATTTTTATTTTCATCAATTCTCTCTTCATGGTCATCTTCACCTCCTCTTTTGTATTTTATAATAAATTTAGTATTTTTTGTAGCAGGAGTTGTATGCTCATCAGCATTTAGTACCAAGGACAGTTTATTTTGAAGTTCGTCGACATCACGAGAAAGTCTTGCAGGTGTACATTCCACTTAAACAGACCATACTACACTCATTCCGGCTGTAGAATTAACTGTCTCGTCATAATCGCCTTTTGAATCGGTACCCCATCGATGCACCAAGAGGTTTTGCCAGCAACACTCGCTGATTATCAGCAGACAAATCCTTGCAGATCTGGGAATGTTCTTTCGATGTATCACCTTGCACAGACTGCATGGGACCAATGTCGCAATGTTTCATCACGTGAAAAGGACTCTTCGTTCCGGTCGTTATCCCATGCCGACGAGCACTTTGATCATAGGTGAAAACTAGATTCGCATAATCGGCACTGGTGACAACCAGTTAGCGATGATGCAGGTCGCGGCTCAATGGCCGTTGACGTCAAAGGCAGGCCTTCGTATTTTCAATTCCTTTTTTTGTGGTACGACGAGAGGGTGCTTCCAAATAGATGTTCACCTCATGGTGTGAGAACATCAACTTAAATTTTTTCTATATAAATGTGGTTCTTTTTACAGTAAAGAGCCTAGCTTGTGCCCACAAAAGTCCTTCCAGCATAAAATTTTTAAGTAATAAAATATGGGAGTACTTATTGAAAACCCACATACTCGTTCGCCCCAGAAGAAAACCTGCAGACAATTATGTAAACATAAATATAGAAATATAAGATTATTTTTAATATTATTTTATACATAATTATGTATAGGTATATAAATATGTAAAAAATTTATTAAAATTAATATTACACATAATTATATATGCATAAATGTGGGAATATAAAATAATTTAAATGTTCTACATTTACATATACATATGCTTACAAGCATATTTAAATAACGATCATGGAGCCACGACCTGCATCATGGCTAACTGGTTGTCGCCAGTGCCGATTCCGCGATCGAGTTTTAAATTATGATGAAAATGCTCGTCAGCATGATAGAACGGCTTGTACAAAGAGTCCTGTTCGCGCAATGAAGCATTACTTCATTGGTCCCCTGCAGCCTGTTCAAGGTTATACCTTAAAAGAACATACCAAGATCTGCAAGGATTCGTGTATTGATAGTCAGAAAGTGTTGTCGGCAATACCTCTTGTTGCATCGATGGGTACAGAATTCGACAGACGATTATGATGGGACAGTTAATTCTAAAGCCTGAATGAGTGTAGTAGATTCAGTTTATGTGGAATGTATACCTGCAAGACTTTCTCGTGATGTCGACGAACTTAAAAATAAACTGTCCTTGGTACTATATGCTGACGAGCATACAACTCCTGCTACAAAAAATATTAATGTTATTATAAAATACAAAACAGGAGGTGAAGATGACCATGAGGAGAGAATTGATGAAAATAAAAATTAAGACTGTGATGGTGCTGAAGATGATGATGACGATTTTCTCAATGTACTGACACACCCCTCCAATACATGTGCTGCAATAAGAGACTTGAAGAAAGCAGAAGACTGCGAGAATACTGGCTTCCTATTACCGGAAGACCCTAATGAAGTAGTAAATATAATCAGGTATTTTATTTACCTTCAAAACGGTGGGTATCTCATGCACATTAATGAGATATCTTCAATCATTAGTAAACTGAAGGATCAGGGATATATCGCATGATGTGATGAATGGATTTATTCTGAAATTGTAATTACAAAATAATAATAAACTATTATAATATAATAATTGGTTTTTCTTAATTTTTGTGTGTGGTATCCCTTTTTCTCTTACAACATTAATCTGGTGGTATGAGCTATCGACAATTAATGGAAAGATCTGCATAAAGAATGATAATAAAGACTTTAGTATGAAAATGCATGGATAGTCAACTGCATACAAAACATTAATTCTGTTAACATGTTTAAATTTGGATACATTTGGCTAACGAATGTAATTTGTATACATATGTGTGGGGGGATAAACCGAATAATTAGTCGAAGGATAGATCAAAAGATTGGGATTGATCGAAGGATTGGGATTGGTCGAAGGATTGTGATTGATCGAAGGATTGGGTTTAATTGAAGGAATTGTGGGGTTTTGTGTGGATCGGTTTGGATTGGTGTGGATTGGTGCGGATTGGTGAGTGGAGTGGTGTCTGGATTGGTGTGGGGATTAGTATGGATTGTTTGTGTGTGGATTGGTATGGGGATTGGTGCATGAGGTGCAAATTATGGTGCAGGTGGTTCTGAGTAAGGTGTGGTTTTTTATAAATGTGATGCTGCTTGTGGTGTTTGTGGTTTGTTGTGGATTCGTGTGTGGTGGATTGGTATGGATTGGTGTGGGGATTGGTGTGGGGATTGGTGTGGATTGGTGGTTGAATTGTTATGGATTCGTGTGTGGATTGTTGTCGATTGGTGTGTGTGTGTGTGTGTGGTGCTTATTATGGTGCGAATTTATGAAAAGATTGATGGGCTGATGTTCAAGAAGGACACAGGAGATAAGACAGTTTATCGCCCTCGTAGATTACAAATCCTAAGTGCCTAGCACTATTGGTATTTCAAATAATGCTAAGCATGCCTATAAAAGGGATGGTAGATGTTGATCCGTAACATTATTATAACATGACTTGGGCAGGTGGTTGTTACTTGTATGAAGGCCTTGGATTGGTAACATATACATATATTAACTTAATAATTCTGAGTAGCATACTTATAACTACATAACAGTCGATACAGTGAATAATTTACATATTCTGGCATTATATAATGCTTAGACTTCGAGAGAGGAGACTGGAAATGTAGTAACTGAATGAGAGTTTTTTGCATGTTTCCGCAATACTGTAAGTATAATTTCAGTACAAATAAAAAAAATAATTTTTAATAAAAAAAATATTTTTTTAAATTTGATAATAAGTACATATTTTCGATTTTACATTTACTATGCTTATTAAACCAATATGGCCACCACTGTTCTGCCCTTGAAAAGCGAGCCTCTCAAACTCTGGTGAGGCCAGTCGTGTACTGTACCTGCATGGAGCTGTGGAAACATCCAGAAATGTAAGATTTTTAAATATTTTTTTATATATTTTTAAAATTATTTCGTATTATTTACAGATTGTAAAAATTGTATAATTAATTTTGGATTTTTGGAATTTTTTGGGTTCAAGGTCATTTAAGGTTACGGATATGGGTTCAAGGGCAATGTCACAGGTCAAGGTCACCTGGATCCAACATAGCTGACGATATGTACACTGGTCAACCTGGCTAACGCCGGTCGTGTCGGGAGCTTAGCCAATCCACCTGGTATCGAACCCTGGACCACCGACTGTCTTTTAATGATTTTTGAATTTTTGAAATTTTTTTTTTAGTTTATAAGAATACTCTTTTTTTTGTGATTTTTCTGGATTTTTCATGTTTGGGCAGTAGGAAAGAGGCGAGGTGAGTGTGGTGGGATGAGTGTGAAGTTAATGTTATATGTTCTTTCGTTTTTAGAATCAATTTAAATTTTTTATCATTCCCGAATATTTATGTCTGGGGGGATTCTGGTGAGGGGGTGGATGGTTGGTTAGGGTGGTTGGGGTTAATATGAGGTTAATGGTATCTGTTCCTCTTTTTTAAAAATGTATTCAATTTTTTTTAATTTTAAAAGAATTGCCAGAAATTGTGGGGTGGAGATGTAGTGAGCGGATGGCGATGGCGGGCTGAGCAACGGAAGGGTGTCCAATGTCATTTAACTTGATTTTAAGATTTTTTTTAGATTTCTATGTTTCTTTTTTATCTTCCATGATTCAGCATTGAGAAGGTGGTGAGGTGAGCTTGGCTAGGGTGGGCCAGGGAGTGGTGGACTACAATTATTAAGTAAGACCCCTCCCCCCTCCCAAATCTTTCCAATGTTTCGAAAATTTACTATAAGGGCTTCCAGTCAGCCACATTGAGGAGTAAGCACTTTTTTCAGAAATGTTTGAAAAACAGGACATTTTTAGGGAAAAAAGGAAAATGTTGAGGGAAAAAGACCAATGTCAAGGGGAAAATGGCCGCTCTTAAAGGGATGACGGGAAACTTTAAAATTAAACCGGAAATTTCAAGATGGCGGCGGTTCCGCAGATCCGCACCTTTCAGCCCTTGCCCTGTGATCGGCCAAATATATCTACAAGGCACCTTTGAAAATTTAGAATTTAGATAAATTACTTTCCAAATGTCAGAGACTTCTTGAGATGACACAAAAAATTTGTGAATAGTATTAGCTTGTATCAGCAATTGGTAAACACCCATGAGAAACACTTTTATTCTTTTATTTCATGGCGTTTCTAAAATTTTGCAAATAACTAACTGAATTTCCAATTTTCAATTTACCAGTCCTCTTGTGTCTTGAGCTATCAAATGACGGACGTGTAGAATATAAGATTGAAAGAAAACGATATCGTACAATCAAGTGCTCGGACGTTGGCCTGTTCCGTTCCGAGCCGACTGGTGCCGAGCTGAACAAGTGCGTGCTCTGCTTAAGTTGGGTGTCTCAGCGAGGAAAAAATCCCGTTGTTTTCCGTACCTTTAATGCATGTCACGTGACTTCTAGCTTGTCGATGCCTTGTTGTTGCGTATATGTAAAACATGACTGTGTAACGCGTGATATCACTCACAAATCGAAATATGAAAAAAATAACATTTAGATGTCTTCTATTATGTTTGCTTTTGATTCTTTTCTATTTAATCGTGTTATGTGTCTTTACCTTTTTCAACATAGCACATGAAACTTATAACTTAGCACATATGCTGTAACAGCACACATTATCATGCTATATTTCAATTTGTCTCACAAGCAGCAACACACTTTTAAATTTTTTTTTTTTTTAACTCTGCATTAACCTCTGGGTGAATTACAGCCCCCATTGTCACTGTCATGTCACATGCTTTGGCTGCTGCTCCCACGCCAAGAAGTTCCCGTTGACTCTGATGTTATGCTACTAATTTTCAAACTCTCAGCGAACTGTTACCACAGGACTAGTCGTTATATCACTACTCTGGAAACATTCTGCTAGGTTGACAACTTTCCACTCGTTAAATCATAGATACAACTAGTTTTAAACAACTCACCGGATGCATGGAACATCATTTTATACACAGAAAAAAGTTTAATGTTCTTGCAACAAAAAAATACTACTGTTAAGTCATTTCATTAAACACTGGTGTTATAGTAAAATTAATAGTGTTGTGAAAAATTTAATAATGTTAACCATTTATGATGTCTTATATTACTATAATGCAAATAGACTGTTAAAGTGTTAATGTTAATAAAGTCTGTAAGTAAAGTTGCCGCAACCAAAAGTTGTATTAAGCTAAAAATAACAGGGAGACCAAAATATTTTGTGTTACTCTGACATTAAAGAAATATTTAACCAACACATGTTTACATTGAATTGGCCTTGTAAAATAGCGGGTCGAAGTGAACAAGATAATCTAGAAAAATGGAACCAATATATAAAAATTTTAAATCATGTTATGAGAACTAAATGTAGTTTAGGCAATCTCTTGAGCTTTTTTAAGCAGTTTAGGTATACCAATTGCGCATATATTTAGAGAATATAAATTATTTCCACGTAATGAAAGAGAAATGCAGTTTTTCGTTATATCCTATGATAGAGCAGTAGGTAAGGCACCAGGCTTATATAAAATGTGGTACGTAAAGTACTCAAGATGCGGGTTCGGTTCTTCTTCCTATAGATTTTTTGTTTTCGTTGGAAATATTTATTTATGTGACGAAATTATTGCCCTTCATTTATTTTACAAAGGAAAGTTTTTTAAATGCAAAGAAAATTCAGGAAAATTTTTTTTACACAAATGTTAACAAAAATTCAACAAAAAATTGGTTTTCCCACAACATAGAGGCCACCTTAATGTTAACAGAACAGTAATGATATAATGTTATTACAAAAGTACTTAATGTTACATTAGCATCAATAGCTTAGCAATATATTATATTAACAGCAAGATTAGTTACTAATGGTTCACAGATAAAAAAAAATACTGTTGTAGTAACATTAATACTGTTGTCACAACATAAGAGTTTTTTCTGTGTAGTTCTTGTCAACACTCGTTCATTCCTCTACGATTCCAAGACAACGAAATATAACAGAAACCTCTCGGAGGTGATGCAGTTTATCTTATAACCCAGCAGCAGCGCCACATCACTGCCAGTTATATGCCACGTTCCTTCAGCCACTAACACTCAGGAGAGACTAGAGAGATAATTAATTGTGATCGGGGAGGACCACGCATTGAGACAAAGCAGTTTCACATGGATACTAACAGTAAACGAGTTTGTGAAAACTATTTTGTACAAATGTATCCTTAAGCAAAATCTTTTTATCTTATGCTTTTAAATCCCAGATTCGCGTCAAAATAACTTACCTAAATAAATATTTTTTTACATGGTTTTATCAAAGTGAAAAAGTTGAAAACCTTTAAATTTGATATTTTAAACCTAGCCGCGCGTTCGTCTACAAGTAACTTTACGGTCATTTCTTCATTTTAGAGAATATTTCCAATCTTAGTCGTCTAGCATTTGTTTTACTTCTTTTAGTTTCTAGTGTGTAAATTTAAAAACTTTTTCACTCCGCACTAGAGCAGTTGCGGTTCATATATTTCCAATCCGAAGCTATGAGAGGTGCACGAATGAACTTAAATTACAATTTCGAGTCGTGAGGTAGAATGATTGTATTCTCGAGAATACGTCCGAGGAAGAGGTAAGTGCATAGTTAAATGTTCAGCAAAGATACCCTAGAGCTTCACCAATTGTTGCGGTGTTGGATTCCTAAGCATTCGGTGCCGTTGTGGCCCAAGGCCTTATATATACGTGGAAAAAATCAAGGGCTGTAGTAATGTACGTATCGCTATCGACGACGAAGGGACTCGCCGATGGCGATGCACCTGAGATAGGCATGTTTATTTTATCTCGGCTTCGTGAAATACACGTGACCTGGCAAACGTGCGGCGGCGGAGAAAAATACCGAACCTCGCGCCCGCTGTAATAGCAAATGCGAGCCACAGGTGTTACTAATGGTCGATGGTCTTACCCCCCACCCCCTCTGCGAAAGGTGTTATAATATCATCGATGAGCACCATATGATGGATACTTTTCTGCCCATGTTCTGGGTTAACTGGAGACTCACTGCAATAAATAAAGGTATTGTAACCCCGTGATATTTGGGGGCCGTGACTTAATACAAACCTAACTGCAACAGTCACCGGGTGAAGTAATCTCGCCCTTCTGTCTTGAAGAAATTAAGTCACCTGCCGGTGTTATAGAACTTGAACGAAAGTCATAAGTGGATGAAAATTAAGAAGACAGCTGTAAAGCGAGTAAAAATGTCGTGCACGTACGGGAAATAAATATGCCTTGAATCCGAGGGACCAACATAAAATATTCTTTTAGGTACAGCTTGTTTTATTTTGTTGTGCTTTGTCAGAGAATGTTACGTGTTCCACCAATCGTATCATTCGCTTGGATGCATTTTCATTAAAACTTAAACCACATTTATCTTAACTCCACTAACAAATATTCAAAACTTAAAAAGTTCTGTTTTCTTTCATGAAAAATGTTAAATGGTTAACGAATGAATTAATACAAAAATAAACACATTCTTCAGTCAAGATACTGTAGGATAAATCCTTAGTTGTTTTCTGTTACGTTTACAAATCATAAAGTTAAACCACACTCTTAAGAAAAACAAAATAATATATTTTTGGAGTTTTGCCACGTTAAACTTTAATGACTGGATAGAAAAGTACCTTATTACACAGACTAGTCCTACATGTGAGGCAACCTCTTATTAACTATTAACGTAATTTTTCTTCTGTAATGTTTGTTTTGATTCTAGGAAAATAGGAAGTTGCGGCCTGGAGAAGTTTTGGAGGAGAGAAAGGTGAGGC
The DNA here is from genome assembly GCA_002778355.1 of Clitarchus hookeri. Lineage (NCBI taxonomy): Eukaryota > Metazoa > Arthropoda > Insecta > Phasmatodea > Phasmatidae > Clitarchus > Clitarchus hookeri. Next base: position 187,019 of record NQII01000808.1, read on the forward strand.
GGGCGATCAACTCTTTGTGCTGTCGAGGCTGCTAAGCCTTTGCATATGCGCAAAATTATTACCTTTCATTTTTTTAAAAACAGGTTTTTTGTTGCGCTTCAGTCACTTCGCTTCCATTCGGTCTTAATGGTCGTTTGTTGACTCGAAGTATTTATTTCAGTTTATTTATATGTTTCAACATTTGCTTACTACCTACGCATTAGAGTTTGCTTTGATTTGATTTATCTTTCGGTCACGTTGATTTTATTATTATTAATGCTGTCGTGTATTTTTTTTATGCTTTTATTAATTACTTTCGTTCCTGCAGGGCCTTATGTTATCTGAATAAGACTTATTGTGTAAGTTCGTAGTTATGTATAATGTTAGTACTGTCATCGTAATGTAGAGTACTGTTTTGTCCGGTCCTTGTACTGTATCCCTGTTCATGTAAGTTTCCAGTTTTCCGCTCTACTTTCTCCTTGATCCGACGTTCGGCAGTATAATCTTCTCCTTAGTTCTCTTAATTAGCTTGATTTCGTTATTTGTCTACAGGTTGGAAAATTGCGGCCTGGTGAGGTATTTGATCCTAAGGTGAGAATTGTGTTTGGTTAGCACAAAGCTGACCTAATTCTTTGGCAGTTTATTTTCTTCAATATGCTTTCACATGCGCACAGTGGTATGGTGTGTGTATATAAATAACAAAATACCAAAGTGCAGCTTATTAAAGCATGAACCGTTTCTACAGGTTGCATATAAATTCGACTAAAAAAAATTGTACAGATACGCAAGGTTATTTCATCAGAATTTCACATCATATTTTATAAAAAAAAAATGCGTGAATTAATCTATTGGAAGTGTTGTATCCTAGTGTTTTCAGATAGGTATTCATAATTTTACTTCCTTTAATAAATAAATTAAAAATAATATGTCTTCTCGGAGTCTGAAACTCATTGTTTTTATTGATATTATTTAGAAGCTGATTTGGTTACACATGCTGTGATGTTCAAATTTATGCGAGAGAAAACTGCCATTGAATCACTGAGAGATGTGTGTTGTTTAATGATCTCCTATCAAACTTTGTATTTTGCACTGAAATCATACATGATAGGATCGCGTGTGGCACTATGAGCGTATGTGAGGAATTCACTTAGTTGACCAAACGTTTCATTCTCTGTTCAATTCGAATAAGCTTAAGAGATTGTGTTCCAGTAAATGTTGAAGTTAATTATATTAATAAAATGTTGTAAAAAACTATCAAGTTTTTCTGTAAGTTAGAGTGACATAAGATTTCGCCCGAAAAAAGAGTGAAAATCATGTATGTACAGATAGTTCTTTGCAAAATATAAGATTCCTGTCCTTTTTTTACTTATTTGTGTCATGTCGTGTGATTTATTTTATCATTTTATTCGTAATTTTTTTGTTGTTTATTCACCTGTTTATTTCTGCTTTGACACGACAGAGAAAAGGCTCTCGCCCTGGAGAACTTCAGACCAAGGATAAGCTTCAGGTTAGAGTTGTCTGGCAGATGTGTATACTCCAATGTTTTAATCTCTCACTGTGTAGTGAGTGTGTAAAATAATCAGCAGACAGTAGCCAGAACACACATCTCTTGTACCTTTATCACAATAGTCTGATTATATTTTCTGAAATTTTTTCTTACAAATGTGAGTAAAAAAGGATTTATGTAACTCACTATTGTGACCAATCATTCATTAAGGACGTTTAGTTTCGCTTCAAAACTTAATACCTATTTTTAAAAAGTTTTGGGAAATGTCGTACGAGCAACGTTAACTTTATTTCAGTGTTAGTCACTGACATGCTTTAAACTAAAACAAATTTCACTTAATGACCACAAAATATGTAATATGGCTATCTTTAATAGATTGAAAAGGAAACTTATGAATCGTTTTATATAATGCAAGAATAATTCATATTATACATAATACTACTGCTTCGTTCTCTCATTAACTAAAAATATAGGTATTTCCTTAACCCCTTCTTCATAAATTTTTATTATATCACAATACATAATAACTGAGTAAAATGTTGTTGTCAGATAAATGAAACTTAATATTTGTAGAGGACAATTATCATTGTAATAAAAAGTCAAATTCGATATTTTTATTTTTAATATATTTAAATAAAATTGCACATTGAAAGTTGCCTACAAAGTGAATGCTCACCTAAAATCTTACAAAGTACGCCTTTAATAAATAGCCGTCTTTTAAATTTAATATTGGGTACAAATTTATGCTTTTCACACTATGCGCTGATTACTCGGTAAGCCTTGGAGAAAATATTGTACTTTATTTCTCAGTAAAGCTCTCTACTACTTTTACCCTAAACATGAATGTCGAGCAATATTTATCATTTGGTCCCATTTTCTGGAACGAGTGTATTCAAATAAATAAGCTTTATTATATTTGCTGCTACGAACAACACATATTTTTGGCGGAGATAAAGATAATTTTTACAAATTTGGTGAAAAAATTCTTGTATTTTAAAATATGTAAAAAAAAATATATGTTCTCGGATTGTTGTCGGGGGCGTATTTTCCTGGATACAAAATAATACATATTTTCAATACAGTGGAAAAGTTTTAAGTGATGATATAAGCTGAATACATACCGAGTGGCCACAGTATTCTTAATTTTTATGTGACATGTTTGCGGCATATAATGATGCAAAAAGACTTGCCTAGTGTGTGATATTCCATTGGACTTTACTACTCATAACTGACAACATACTCATGTTAGTATGCTTCATATGTTTGTAAGTTAGATTTTGTCAAATAAACATAACTATCGCATAAGTTAAGAGTGCGAGTTCACTTACGGCGAGTACATCGATATGGTTGACGTGAGGCGAAACTCTTCGGAACAACGCTGAGGCAAGCAGGATTCATCTCAGCGTTTTTAATATTAACTTAGGCATTTCATTAATATATTCAGGTGTAAAGATATGCAACTAAGAATTGAGGTAGCATCGGAGGAGCAACATCTTACAGAAACACACCACTATGACAGAATCGGTAACGTGCAAAATTTACTCCAATATTTGCAAATAATTCTAAACACTAATGACAATGATTGTATGTAGTAGGTAAGCATAAAAATAAGTGACTTTTGTTTATCAGTCTACTGCGTTTACTTCAATGCATTATGACGCCTGTCATGTTACTAGGGACGTCCCTTTAAAAAGACAGACTATATCACCCGATTTTTCATCAGTATAACCCCGAACAAACTAACTATTAAACCAGTTGCATGGAACATTTAATATCTCAGGAAGTTTACAGGTAATCGTGTACATTTTCTGTAATAAAAATGTACAGAATTATAAAGAAATATTTGAAAAAAAAAATCTTAGATTTAGGACTGCCTAAAAAATATGTCATGCGATCTAACACGGCAGAATTTTGACTACAAAAGTCGCCTAAATACAAATATAAGCCTGAATCCAAAATGAAAAATATTAGTAAAATTAAATTCTTCATCTTTTTACAGGCGGTCAAAAGTAAAATGTTGAAAATAAGAGCCCGCGCGCTTTAGTACAATTTGTCTTCACATATCATAAAACACACAAACGAAGACTGTACTTGAAAACACTTATTAGTTTCTGTATGTTTCACTCCAAATATTAACACAGCCTAAGAGGGCAAGAGATGTGTGATATTCTAGTTTTACTGTTGTTTCCCCGGTAGTTAGCTACATGTTTTTCGTACACTACACAGTCATTTTCTGCAGAAGAAGAAAAACATCTGTGTTTTGTGTATGTTAGGTAGTGGGTTTTGAGTCTCGGAAGCTGCCGACTGGACATTATATATGTTGCCCTCTCATTTTTTGTGAGTTCCTCATATAATTTTATTTTACTTTTTTTCTGTTTAATTGTGGTAACACCGTTTCATTATGTTATATTAATATTTCCGTTTATTATTTTATGTGTCTTTGTTACTAAGGTCTGCATTGATGATCACTAACATTCCAGTTCCCATTTCTGTTTTTCAGCTCGTGTGTGTATTTTATGTTTCTGTGTTTTTCCAGATTGTAAGAGAATGCATTGTTTCTTTAAATATCTTCACTTTTACTCAAATTAAATTGTGTTAATATTATATTCAATTATTTCTTGTGGAATATAAGATATTCGGAACACATTCTAAACAAAGTATTTTTTTTTAAATAAAAAAATTTCATAAAAATTTCATTTTCGTAAAAGAATTATAAAATTATTTTGCAGTGTGGCATCTGAATGAGTTATTAGCTGCAGATGGGATATCCTTTGGATATGCGGAGAATAATAATATTTACAATTTATTTCCCTATATAGAGAAGAAGACCTAGTACTGACGTGAGGAGGCCGAGTGTGGCTGAGTTAGATGACAGAATTGATAAACCATCCACACCACTGAAGCCAGTTGGAGCTCCTGGTCCGCCTGTAATAGTTGATGTCCAGGAGAGCTACACTGCTATAGAAGGTATCAACAACTGAGAATAATTATAATAGATACGGTTTAGTGAGGCGGAATTTTGTTTTAGTACAAAGATAGCGTATCTCTGGCTCTGGTTAAAATTCGTCTATATTGCCCTTTTCTTACAGTGTTGCCAATTTTTAATAGTTTTTTTGCAAGACGTATTTGCTTTTTGGATTCACCTAGTCGTTTGTGTCGCTTGTATTTGCACCAGGATAAATTAAAATCGCTCTTTTTTTCAGAATAAAAGTGGCAATTTAAAATCACATCCGTGATGTGATTTTACACATTGGCCAAATTTTTCGTAAACATGTGATTTTAAGTAATTTTTTTATTTTCTTCGTGGCTTAGAAAGCTGAGATTCCATTAAAAATATTAGCTAATAATAACAATTTTCTTCAAATTTTTTATATATTTATAATTAAAGATGATTCAAAAAAAAATTATAGCATGTACAAATGTCATAATTTTTTTTTACATAGAATCTTATTTAATACATATATTAAAATTATTGCGTTTTTAAATATGTAGATAAGCAACAAAAATAAAGTATTCTGCATTTCAGTTTATCTACATTTATGTACTTAATGCTAATTTTGCGAATGTGGTAAGTTCCAACTCATCAAATCGGGAATGTATCTTTATGGCCATAATTAACATGAATTAAATTTTCACAGCAACATAATTACATTTATTAAATTTAATTGCGTGTAATTCATTTTAAACGACTATAAGATTTGTAATAAAATTGTTATACAATATTTTGGGAAGAAATATTATAAAATTTAAATCTGCAAGTGTAATGGAAATCTGAGGGAAACAATTAGTATTCCGAAAAATTCTAGCCCAAGCAAAAAATTACTATTAAGACTTTCTTTAAATAAACACACATTTATGAATTTGTTTTAATAACCATAAATATGGGTGTTTTTCTGTGTGCTTCATCACAGTGCTGGGAAAATAATATAGAAATTATTGGACAATACATTTTCGTATAGAGATATAAAAGTGACGTTTTTTTTACGCCGTTTGACGGATCTAGTTCATATTTGGCACTCACATATTTTAGAAAACAATTTAAATTATTAGCGCGTAAAAATGGACTCCCGCTCCTCAATAGGCACGAAACCCTTCTTAATCGGGTCATGTATTTCAATCCAACACAGACGGATCTGGACCGAATTTGGCAGGATTACCCTTTCGTATCCAACTTAAAATATTGTGTAGGTTAAAATTGACTCTTGTTCTCCATTGGGCTGGAAACACCTAAAACGAGGTCGGGTATCTCAAGACCCTTATTGGACCCGGAACTCTTTAAACGGGGTCCTGCAGCTATAATTGCCGTCTTATACCTTAGCAACGCTGGCTGGTTCTGCTATGAAATGAGTGTTTTCCAGTTATTAATAATATTTAGTAGTTTAGAAAAGCTCTACAAGTAAAATAAAAGCACCGATCACAATTTGATTCCGTGAACCAAGAAAATAAATGTTTTGGTGTCAGTAAGCTAGGTATTCACGGTGGGACTCTTATGCGAAAACGAATAGATACCAAATTTTTGTGGATGTCAATTCTCATGAATAATTTTACGTTCTATTATGTGACGAAATTTCGATTTACTTCATATATCTTATTTCGTAATCATACTTTGCAAAAAAAAAAATTTAAAAGAAAACACACACACACACACACACACACATCGTTTTATAAACGTTACCTTAAATTAACATTGCGTGTAAAACTCTCCAACATGGTGAAGAGTTTGATAAAAACTATATTCTTTTCAGTATTCGTTAGGTGCGTAGATAATCTATGCTCAGGATTGAATGATATTTTTTTTTTTTGCGTTTATATAGACCTACCTCATACTTACCTACACTAAACATCACTTTTTCGCAAGAGCTCAGAAATTTGCTTTACATAATTTAATCATGTGTTTCTCTAGAAGATTCATGAATATTTTCAGGAGCCACGGTGGCTGAGCGGTGAGACTGCATGCCTCCCACCAAGGAGAACCGGATTAAATCCCAGACCAGGTCACTCCCCGATTTTCGCAATTAGAAATCGTGCAGGATGGTGTCGCTGGCCGGCGGGTATTGTTGGAATATCCCTTTTCCCTCTACTTCGGATTCCTGCGCCGCTCCATTCTCACCTCATTTCACTCTCATCGGCTCTCAAGACCTGGTTTTTGGAGCCGCCCAATTCTCTCAACTCAACTCATGAAAACTCTCCTGACACTTGAAGTACACACAGAGTGCTTATAGTACATCTAGAAGAAATTTAGGCATGACAAGCAACAAAACAGCGTATATTTGTCGGAAAATGAATCTTATTTTGCAAGAAAAATTAAATAGGAATATTTGAATTACATTTACGTGTTTTAAATACAAAAATTTTCGAAAAAAAAAAAAAAAGTACTACATATTTCATAGTTACTGCAGTAACATCTTTTAAGCATATAAATTACGTACAGTTATTACACGTGCATAGCTGATGTAGTCCTGTTCTGGAATAACGTAAAATTTATCAGAGGGAAAAACATTGGTATAAGATCACACTCTGATTAGGTTAAGAAAATACTTATACCAATTGTAACAGAAAAAAAATTATACCGCACAACCCATGAAATAAAATAGCTGTGGAAATGTTTGTGGTTGAGATATAAGTGAAGACAGTGCTGTCTCTGTGTATTGTGAAATGATAATTGACTAATTTATAATGTTAAGTGCGAATTAATTGTAATAGGCTTATAGTACCACCATAATTGAATTTATATACAGGCTATGTTTGAAATTGTGATAAACATTGAAAATACATCAATCTCTAAGCAAAAGAAGGAATAATTATTTGAGATTTATGTTACTATAATTGATTATAAAGAGGCCTATGAACCCCTGAAAATCGATTTCAAAATAATTCTTGCGACGCACGCGTTACAACACAAAAATGCCAATATGTAACAGGTAGCACTAGGAAACGAAACAACTATTTGCCACTTATACAGATTTAAATATTCTGTGTCCTTAACGTTAAACAAATTGTTTAAAATTGTTTCTTGCAGCCTGTATGTAACTTTGTCATTATGTGTCATGACTGGCTGCACCTCTTCGAAAATACTTAGTACCATGCGATATTGGTTACATATATTTTCATATTTGTGTCGATGGGCTGCAACATAAGAAGATCAGCATGTATCGTGCTTATTAAATTAATTGTAAATCCAATGTATTTAAATCGGGTCATCAATGCTTCTTCTTGATAAAGCCATTTAGAGAAGAAACGATTATCCAGGTAAAAGTGAACTCTTCGACTAAAGAATGATGGAGAACCATCATGCGTAAACTACTTTTGAACGAAGAATGCCAAATGATTGTGTAAATATCAAATGATTATTTCATGTTAGCACGTGTGCAGATAATTTTCTCAATTTAAATGGCAAGGTAAAAAAACGTTGCCGAAACGAATTATCTCTTATACTTACACTCTAAACCTTCAGGCTGAATATAAAATATTTATAGGAGTGTAATTCGTATGAAAGTGAATACTCCTATAGTTAATTATTGTAATAGGTAATTAGCTATCCTGTAAGTGTAAACCAGCCTCAGGATAAAAAAAAAAATTGTATGCCAGGCAAACATTCTTACGGAAGCCACGGAAGGTAATTTTGCAGTGCAATGAAGAATGCTNGGCCGAAACGAATTATCTCTTATACTTACACTCTAAACCTTCAGGCTGAATAGAAAATATTTATAGGAGTGTAATTCGTATGAAAGTGAATACTCCTATAGTTAATTATTGTAATAGGTAATTAGCTATCCTGTAAGTGTAAACCAGCCTCAGGATAAAAAAAAAATTGTATGCCAGGCAAACATTCTTACGGAAGCCACGGAAGGTAATTTTGCAGTGCAATGAAGAATGCTTTTTTTTAAATTTCATTTGATATTTTTTTTTTTCAGAACTTTGGAAAATTTGTCATTTTTTAAATATTGTTACAATTTAAAAGATGGTTTATATATTTAATGAAATTACATATAATATAAAATACTTCAAATCTGATAATATTATATACTTTATTGAATTTTTTTCAATTTTAATTACATTTCCTCCCAAACTTTAGCGATTTTTTTTCGATATTTTGCCTTCATGGTTATTCAGGGTTCTATTTCAAGGTCACTCTGGGTCAGCCACAGTCACCCACAACCAAGATGGTTGACACATGATGGCAGTCGTGCTCTGTGACATCAAAATATTCAATCCTTCCCCAGCATCCGAAGTACGAAACTTCGCCTTTACACACCAGCTCTCTTATTATTAAAAGTATTTTGTACAGTCGTTATATTGTATTTAATTGTTTCGTTACAATTCAATGATAACATATATATACTTTTAGACTTATCGACTTATAGTGAAATACAACAAAATATATTAAAAGTTAGTTTACAATTTCAAACCAAAATAAATTTTGTAATCAACTTGGCTAGTAATTTTCTCTCAGGTGTTATAAACTTTAAAGTTTTTTATTTGTGCGCATACAAAGAAACACTACTGAAAAAAGTATTTTCAAAAGGTTTATTTTTTTTATTTTTTTTTTTTATGAAAGAAGGCTTGCATTTTTACCTCCTTCACTGTAATGTCGAATCTAATATTTTAAAAGAAGAAACTAATTATACACATATATTTACAAGCACTCTTAGTAAGGTTCTTGGGTTCTCGATGTTTAAGATAATTTGATTATCCACTTAGAAGATCGATCCATTACCATAAAATTACGTTTAAGTTGTATAGATATTTCTAACCCCCAAATATATTGCAAGGAATCATCATATTCAACTTAAAAGATAGCTTCGGAGAAGTAAAATTAATTATGTGTACTTTCTTATTTGTTGCTAATTGTTTTACTTAAATCTACACCAAGTAATTTTTTTTGTCGACTGATTAAACAATATGTAAAAAAATTTATAATAAATTCTTTAAACTTTAAAATGAATACACATAGAAACTTTTGAGTGACACATGAAAAGATTGGGATACCTACATTTATACATGCAAATATATTTAACATTTCAGTATCATGATATTTTCTTTTCAAACGAAAATAGGCTGTAATTATCGTACATTAAAGGTGCACTGCCTAATGAAAAAAAATTCATTCAACTCAGAAAATGGTTAAAGAATTACACTCATTGCCTTACATTTTAACATAAAAAAAAAACATTGGATTAAAACGAAAGATTATCAGTTTGATGGTAAAGACAATAAAAAGAAGGAACTTCAACATTATTGCAACAGAACAATATTACACTTAACTGATGCACACGAGAAGTGCAGCTTTGGAATCTGGTTGGACCTCTTCATGCCTAATACTTTACGTCGACACCATCGGACACCGAATAAAAAAATACATATGTTGTACTGCAGCATGTTTTCTCATAGTTGTCGCAAATAACACTCTAAATCACAAACACTTAGATTTCAATCTGAAGGATGCCAGCGTCACATCTGGTCCCACACTAATCAAGGAAGTGTTAAAATTTGACGCAATCTCGCCTGGGAAACTACAGGAGTGTGCGGACGTGGTTCAACCACGAAATGAATTATATGGGCTACAGAAAGTCTTCAACGTACTGCTGTGAATTCAATGAACCTCGTGTCACTGCCAGTGAAAAACAAGATACTATATTAAGATTACCCAGAACATCATACTAGCAATAGGAAATGTCTGCTGCTTTAAATTGAAGCTCAGATTGTAGCCCTCACCTCAGATCTTCTAAACACCGGCCATGATGATCATTCATTTCCCAGGAAAATTGTATCTCTTTAGTTAAAACAATATGTAGCAAGTCCCTACAACTATAATTTACGTATTTGTTAAATTCACTAAACATTAATTATTTAATTACAATCATTTAACATTTATAACAATATTATTTATTTCAGGAACCTTTTAACGAGTGTACATCACACATGTATTCAGTTTTTACCTAGATATAATACTGATTGTTAATTTCGAAAAGTTTTTCATACCGAAATTTTTTTAAATAATACCATCCGAAAACTAAGGCATGCATTCGTTGGATTTCGAAATGTGTATATGTGTAGCAAGTCTGTAAAATCTTTTAGTTTACAATAAGATCTTCAGTTATCACAAATGATAGTATCTCATATTAAAAACTCGAAAGTGATATTTATAAAAGTAATAAATACCCTTAAACTAGCTTTGTATTAAAAAATTTATTGATAATTGAAGAATAATTTTACATTGAGAAGGTTCTTCAATCGCCTTATAAGTAGAAAGCGGGTACTTTCAGTCATAAAATGCTCTATGAATGGTTCAACTGCTGATCTGATACAACATTTGTTGCAATGGGAGAGCTTAGTTAAGATGCCAAACTTTAAATGTTTTCAATTTCACTTATTGCTTCTTATTCAAATTGCGGTCATTCAAAATATTTAGTTATTTTCTCAGATGGGAAGGACTCTATAAATTGTTTAGAACCGGATTCGTCTGTATGTGTAGTATCTGACGTGAAAGAATAATATTTTAACAATTTATAGCATCTGCTACAACTAGGTAAAAAATTATCTATTTTGGCATTCAGCCATATTGACACGTTTCAGTGTATATGTTGTTGGCTTGTGTACCATAAACTGAAGTTATATTCTGAGAATTTACCGAATCTATATGACATTTGTATCGTTTGTTTGGCTTCGGAAAGGAAAATATTTGTTTTTCAAAAGTATTCTTTAAAGAAATACAATAAAGATGCACTTCCTTGGAAACTAGTTTGTTCGTATCAGTGCGTGGTACTGGATGCTTCCTCGAATTTGCAGAAATTTATTTAAGTAATTTCTTAACTAACTTCTTTGGAGCAAACTTGTGCTGTGAGTCTTGCCTACGGAGAATTTACTTCTGGTTAGTTAACCACAGCACATAGTAAATAAGGATACAGAGGTAAAACAGCGACTTAATACGCGAACTCCAGCGCACACAGCCCAGTAAAATGGCGTACTGGTCAGAAATATGACGCAACGCCGTTGCCCAATCAGCGCCTAGTAGTTGCAGCCGGCAGCCTAGCCAATAGGGAGTATTTTGTAGCACGCCTTAGCTAGTCAGAAACAAGGCCCGTTCCAGAGCGTCACGCAGTCAATCAGCGAATTGGTACGTCCACATAAAGGTAACCGCTATTTCCTTTCACTTCTGTGTACATATCTTTTCTGTGACCATACCTTGGTCTTGTCGGAAGGCAGTCGTAGAATGACTCGGGAGAGCAGGCGGACGGGCAAAGATGCCGGCTGCTCGACCTGTAGGAGAGACCTTCCTACTTCATCCAGCCGGAAGAATTGATGCCATTTAGTGAGACGGAGAGGTGCGTGAAAGGAACGGTGCGGAAAACTAGAAAAATCCGAGAAAACCCACTGGGCACCAGCAACGTATGCCACGTTTCTCATCTGCGAAAATCCTGAAGAAACTCCACCAGAAATCGAACCCCTATACAACGGTGGGAGATAACCAGGTTTTGATATGTCTCTTGCTTTCTAATGAGGAGTTATAAACACCATGTTGGTAAATTGTCGATGTGCCACAGCATCCAGTGCAAAGCAAAAATAAATAAATAAAACATTTGATTTGAATTTAATTACTTCTTTCCTGACATTCTTGAATTTTGATTAATCTCTGTGCCTAAAGTACAATCCTGTTTCTGAGAAAATTTTTTAGCTTGCAATTATTGTTTTATAGCGGGTCTCGTGGCGTAGTAAGTTAGGCTGCCAGAAAACAGTGTATGTTAGCCTTGGTTGGAATTCCTGATATGTGTGGGTATAAACGGCAGTTTTGAGTGTAAATTCAGGATTTCTGTTGTATAAAAGCCGTCCTATGGTTGGCATACCAACATGAAGTGTGGAAGTTAGTAAGCCTGAAATAAAGAAAGCTATTTTCATTTATTCGTCACTGAATAGCATTATCTACAAACTCAGTAGTTACTACGTCTGTCAGTGACACAAAGATATTTCTTACAATCAATATTTTACATACTAGCATAATAATATAATTTTTTTATGTATGTATATATATTATAGCAAGCAGAAAAAATGTTTTATTTCTATTTATTGAAACATTTCTTATCTTTTATTCCAGATTCTGTTGGCTACATAGTGGTCCAAGTTGAGGGTAACTCTGCTCCTACTTTCAAGTTCTACAAGGTTAGTATTTAGGGCTATAAAACTATATATATTGAAGTAAAATATAAATACCAGGCAGTAAACAATTATATGAATTAATATCGCTAATAAATTACCTAACTTATATTTTATGTCAGTTCTGAAAATTCTTAAAGAAGTGATCTGTAAGTGCCGATGGTTTTTCCGGTACTACTTACTTTACTTAACTTCGTTATTGTATGGAAAATAATACAACATACTATTCGAAAAATATAATGTTAGCAATACAAATAGTTTGTTAATCTTACGTAAGCATGTGAACAATAGCTGTTACCACTAATTTGGTAAGACTGTTATTTAATGTCTCGTGCTTGTATCAAATCTACGTGATTACTTAAATTGTTTTATTAATTGCCTAAAATGTAACCACGTAAGTGCTTGAGCATTGTGAATTGCGTTGAATGGGAATTCATAGACATGATACATCATTCGAACTGCTGTATTCGTTACCTTATTCATCATTACGCATCGTTATACACACAGGGAAGGAACAGTTTACGTTAATAAAGTGAATATAAGAGTGACACAAAATCAAGTATATTGAAAATAAATGTAATTAATTAGTTGATAACATGTTTATCGTTCCCGTTTTTGAAATAGGAGGGTAATTGGGGCATACCTTAGATAATAAACTACTTAACCTAACATTTATAAACGATATACAGATCCATGGTTTACTCGAAATCTGAAATTGAAGCCTCTTTATCTGATGCTGCCTTAGCGACGTAGGTATCGAAGCTCACCAAAAACATATCCGGTGAAAACCAACGAAGAACATTTTATGTCATACTCATAGCCCTAATTCCTGCTGGGTTGGTGCGACGTGTAGTGTCGTGGTATTGAAGTTATGTTCTCTAGAGGAGCGCCATATCCACAAATGAAATAGGCGGTCTCCTGCCACCTGAGATTGGCATGTTCAGGTTGCTCAATTTCCTAACATTGTTTGGTGTGGGTCCTCGCTACATGAACTTGAAACTTCGTGTGGAAGATAAGATAAATATAAATTATGGTATTAGTCTACTTTTGCATATGTACGTTTATTTGCGCTGTAGTATCGTTCTCTATGTGGCAGCAGTAGGTCGGACTGGACAAACAGTTGGTAGTAGGAAATGAGATACNTGCGCTGTAGTATCGTTCTCTATGTGGCAGCAGTAGGTCGGACTGGACAAACAGTTGGTAGTAGGAAATGAGATACAGACACAGATAAAAAGGTTTTGTTGAATAGAAAAACAAAGTTGTTTGGCGCAATCAATAAATTATTTATATTTGTGCCATTAAATATTTCGTTGTTGAAAACACATATTTTATTATTCTTATTTGGTTGCCGCCAAAAAATAATTTGGCTGTCGCAACTAAAGATTTGTTAGGATTTACGAATATTAAACAGTTTTGGTTGAAATAAAAATAAAATTGGAAGGCTGACCATGATTCAAACCCAGATCGTTAGCGCCAGAGAGCTATGTCTTAGCAATATCAGCTGAAGTGACTGCTAATGAAACACGAATGTTTTTAAATGCATACAATAGGAATATGGAAAACGTAAGCAAATAAATATTTCGAATTTTACAGCTTAACCTTTAAGTTTCCTGTTGAACTTATTTTATTAGGATGTTTATACTGTTATTAAGAATCAATAAATTCTTTAACGCTGTAACTATCCTAGTTGTCACAAAAATACAAACTCTCGAGCTGTATTTTCAAACGAAGGTAATCAAATGAGTGGCCAAACGAATCAATACAGTTGATTAAACTAAATATTTTCTTGTCATTCTTATTTCTTTTGACCAAACTCACCAGGTTTTTTCAATTCAAGCGTGTATTTTGTTAGATGAACAAAATTCATTTTGTAATAATATTCAAGTTTTGTTTACTCAACAAAATATTTATTTCGTGCAACTAAATATATTTTTGGTACTTTACAAACAAAGACTTTGTTGTCTAGAACAAACCTTTCTCTCAGTGCAGTCCCTAGAAAATTCTTAGTTATCAAAATGAAATAATTCCCAAGAAAATCAAAACTACCATTGGAAAAGCCACATCGCAAAAATGTTGTAGAAATATATTTGACAATAATAACGTCTTACAACTAAGCCAACAAACTTTTCATTCCCTTGAACTATGTTGCAAATATATAAAAGCTGCTGCGGTGGTTTAGTAGTGAGACTACGTGCCTCCTAGCTGGAACAGTTTCGCCACCGCCAAAATGATTTGTGTGTGTTTTACACGAAAACGGTGGGTCCTGGGCAGTTGCGACAAGAAGATAATTTGTGATGATTAGGTCATACTGCTCAACAAACCACCATCAAACGTCCATTACCTATTCCTGCCGTTAAAAAGGTTATAAGCAATAAGAGTGTGGCCACCTTTGATATTTTCATTTCGGTGGGTTATTAGTCACAATTTAATCTTAGGTTGAAGATCCCGATAACATAGAACTATACTCGGCAAATTTTAATTTAATTTCATCTCGTTCCTGGTATTTAGACAAATATTCAAATAAAAAATTCTATTTTCAAGGACTTAATCTTTCTCAATATTCAGTTTAGGTAGAATGTGTACCATATATTTCCAACTAGATTTTGCATAAGAGATCACCTTATGATGTTTACCTGTCGAATTCAGCCCCAGCATATATATTTTTTTATATGTTTATATATTTTCAAACACAAGTCTCCGACAGTATGGTGTAAATTTCTTACCAGTAGTTGTACAATTTAATTACTAAGTACATAATATATATTATTCTATATTTCCAGTTGTTACGAATAGGACTAATACTTTAAAATAGTTTTGGGACACATTCCGTATTTACTTTACCTCTATTTTTACCATTACATGTGGCATTCATTACCACGTATATTCTTACCTCAGCGACCCAAACACAATTTTAAAAAATCCTCTAATGAGGGCACAACATTTCAGTAACAATTTGGTCATTTTGTTGTCCCGTATTGCCTGTCTCATTTTGCTTAAAAAGTTCCATTGCTTTGAACGTATTATATAACATGTTTTTAATCGAAATGAAATTATAAAAATGTAAAGGATTAATTTCTGTAGGTACCGTATGTTACACATCTGATGAATGCAAATATAAGGGTATATGATTTAGTGAACAGCACATATTCCTTAAAGAATCAATTTCTCTATGCAAAGTTCACATAAAACCCATACATTATTACATGTTGTACCTAACAAAAGAATATTGAAAAATCTATAGCGTTTGTAAAATATAACTTACACTTTGTGGTATAATGAATATGCAATTTTCTTTGTTTTAGGGAATGACAGAAATTATTGAAGGTGGTCGTTTTAAGTTCCTAACAGATGGTGAAACGAGTACCATTACACTGTGTATGAGGAAAGTAAAACCAAATGACGAAGGAAAATACAAAATTGTGATCAGCAATGAACATGGAGAAGATTCTGCAGAAACACAGTTGTATGTCTCTGGTAAGTATATACATAAATATAAATTACATACAAGATAAGAGCAATGTAAAAATTGGATTAGTCCAAATATTTAAGATAAACGCTAAGGGATGAATATTATTAAGAGCGAACAGGTGTATATTTATGTTAATGGTTTACACTCTTAGAACGACAATAAATCTTCACTCCCTATAACTTAAAAATATTTTACAGAATCTGTTNTATAAATTACATACAAGATAAGAGCAATGTAAAAATTGGATTAGTCCAAATATTTAAGATAAACGCTAAGGGATGAATATTATTAAGAGCGAACAGGTGTATATTTATGTTAATGGTTTACACTCTTAGAAAGACAATAAATCTTCACTCCCTATAACTTAAAAATATTTTACAGAATCTGTTTTTTTTTGCTGCTGCTGCATTTGATATAAATTACGTACGTGGGTTGCCGTTTTGGTGTTTTTGAACAGTTTCTCGAGTGAATGCACTGCAATGCAAGTATGCAATATAAAAACAGTGTTATCTTTTATGGTGTTTAGTTCGAATTAAAAAAATAATGCCCCCTGAAAATATTTAAATGCAGTCATATTTTTTAAATGTTGTAAATAGTACAAAACAATATTTTGCAGCACAGCAGAAGAGTGAAAATTAAGATATATCTGTTTTGCTACTGAATTACAAACATGAATGTATTGTTTTTTTTACTTTTTGTATATGGTAGTATTTATGTTAAGCAAGCCTGGAATTATAGGATGCAGGATATAGGTGTCCTTTGCACTGACCATCTTATGTAGAGGGTGACCTTGAACTTTTGCCACCATAAAAATCTGTCATCTTACACGTTAGAAATTCCTTTAAAATAAAATATAAATTTATTTGCCTTTTTAAAACAAAACAAAAAAAACTACACATAAAAACGTAGAAATTTCTCGTTTATTATTTTCCCTTGCTCCCTCATAATACTCGACAGTCAGATATCTAGGTTTTTTTTAATACACTACTAAATGAAGTATTTACAGATCTTAATATACATTAATAACTGTAGAACACTAGTGAAAACAGATGCCTCAGGCCTCCCATATTTATAAGCCGTAAGAATCCGGTAATTAAATAAGCATTATTGTGACATAAATTCAAATATAGCATTTTGGCATTTATTGGTTATGTTAAATTATTTAGTTTAAATTTGCTTGTAAAGTTTGCTGTTTATAGTGATAGAATTATCGTCTCATTTTGCATATGCTAAATATATTTATTATAGGTTTGATATCATCCACCCCGTAAATTATAAAAAACATTTCCATAAATTTACTAACTATAGTAAGTATCCCATCATGTGTCGCCTCAGTCTTTGCAACATCTCTCGTATATAAAAAATCTGGTAATGCCACATATCACAAAGGTTTTGATGTAACTGTCATTGAATTATTTTTATTTTATGATGCATATCTCACTGCGTATTGCCTCAGTCTATCCAAATCAGCATGTACANTGTCATTGAATTATTTTTATTTTATGATGCATATCTCACTGCGTATTGCCTCAGTCTATCCAAATCAGCATGTACATTTTAATAATACGCTGCTTACAGAATCGGTACCTCCTAAACCAAACATCTTATTTTTCTTCTCTTTCCGTTTTATGTTTGGCAAACTGTTACAGGGTCCATATTTTCAACGGTCTTCTTAAACTTATTTTCGCTATTGGTTTATATGGTCTTTTCTTGAGATTCTTTCTTCGTACATTGTTTGTACATATTGTGATAATTTTCTTACATTATCTCAATTTTTTTTGTCCATGCAAAGTATTCTTATTTCTTCTGTGATATCCACGTTTCGTATTCTATCTCTTCGCGTGCGACTTATAATTGATCTTAAATCGTTCATTTCTGCATCCTGTAAGGTATNACGTTTCGTATTCTATCTCTTCGCGTGCGACTTATAATTGATCTTAAATCGTTCATTTCTGCATCCTGTAAGGTATAGGACATACATTTCGTCCCTCCGTCTAATTTCGTTCCCTTAGAGATTTCCAGTTTCTACAGTTGGCACTAGTGTTGTAACATCTGTCGCTCACGCAGATACATTTTATTGTTTACTTGTGAGAATTGGTTGTGNACAGTTGGCACTAGTGTTGTAACATCTGTCGCTCACGCAGATACATTTTATTGTTTACTTGTGAGAATTGGTTGTGTGCTGGACGTGCATTTTCGTCTAGGAAGAGGGTTAAGTTTTTATGCTGTGTTATGTTCGTGACGCTTGCTATTTTCAATATCCTGTTATTCATATATTAATCACTGTATGTGTGTTAAATATAATGCTGTATGTAATTCGTATTATCTAGTTTCTGATGTTATATTGAATTGGGGTTAATTGCTAACGTGGGTTACTGTAGCGGCCATGAAAATACATCGAGGAATGTTCGTTATTTCGTCCCTCTTATAGTTCCTATTTTCGTCCCGGGGACAAAATTTGGAACTATATAATATAACTAGCTGACCCGGCGGACTTCGTACCGCCTAACAGTCAATGAATTTCGTGTTAACTTTTAGTTTAGCTTTATTTANGCGGACTTCGTACCGCCTAACAGTCAATGAATTTCGTGTTAACTTTTAGTTTAGCTTTATTTAGGATTTTATTAAGACAAAAAAAATTAATACTCAAAATTTATTAAGTTCGATAGTTTATTAGGATAATATATAAAGAAAATAAAAAATCAATAAAAATACAAAAATCAGATATTTCAATGACGTGTCAGCTGTATTTTGCTACATGGGTTATACTGGCGTTAATTTTCTTCAGTGAAGCACCTTGTGATATACGACATTTTTCGTTTTGTTATCAGGCGCAAGAACAAATAAAGCCGATGGTTTGCCGACGCGTGAACATGCCATGTATAATTGACCATGAGAAAAGACATGCATTTTCTAGATTCAGACCACAAACACTCAAGGATTGGCCTTGAGATTTGTTAATCGTCATGGCGAATGCAAGACGAATCGGAAATTGAAGTCGTTTAAACTCAAAAGGCATATCGGTTGGGATCATAGGAATCCTCGGAATGAGAACTTCCTCATCTTTGAATTTTCCTTTGAGTATCGTCGCGTGAATTACATTGGTCAGTAGTTTTCTTATCACCAAACGCGTTCCATTGCATAGTTTTGGTTGGTTTAGATTTTGAAGCATTATTACTACCCAGCCAACCTTCAGTTGTAAATTGTGCGGTGGTTAGCCAGGCACATCCAAGAAGTTTAAAAATTCAGTTGGGTAGTTGGTGGCTTCGTCTTCGTTTATTACACAGTCAATAGGTTTAAATGAATGCAGATTACCAACGATTTGATTCTGAAGTACTATATTTAAGTCATCCACATCTTTGTTCTTAGCTGCCAAAATTGCTCTCTCACTCAACCATTCGTTATTTTTGTGATTAGCAATGATGTTAGGGAACACTTTCTTGATGAGCTCGTCTTTCGATGAGATGAAATTGCAAAAATTCGGAGGAAATGAAATCAATCCGCTCGATTCGTCGACAGGAACACGGCCATTACCGATAGTCAGCAATTGCTTGGAGAAATCTCCAGCAGATGGATCGTTCAGCAATGCAACTCTCATGTTTGCTGCCAGCTGAAGTTTCTTCACATAGCGCCACAGATTTGATGATTTGAGGCAAGCGTTTATTTCATCGGCAGCAGTCGATCTTGGAATGACTGGCAGTGTTTGGCGGAAGTCGCCAGACAGTAAAATCATTGCGCCTCCAAAACATCTCGAGTCATTGCGCAGATCTTTCAATGTTCGGTCAAGTGCTTCTAATGCGCGTTTGTGCGCCATTGTGCATTCGTCCCAGATGATGATTTTAGATGCTACTAAAAACCTTGGCCATTGCGGAGTGTTTCGCAATGTTACATGTCGGTTGTTCAGTAGTTTGACGGTTTAACGGCAGTTTAAACGCTCAATGAGCCGTACGGCATCCTTCTAACAATGTGGCCGCTATTCCAGAAGAAGCAACTGCTACNTTTAAACGCTCAATGAGCCGTACGGCATCCTTCTAACAATGTGGCCGCTATTCCAGAAGAAGCAACTGCTACCGCGATGTCGGATCTCGCTCGAACAGTGGCCAAAATCAATGACATGAGGAATGTCTTCCCAGTTCCACCGGGGGCATCCAGGAAAAATAAGCCACCATTTCCCTCATCAATTGCCTTGATTAATGTATCATACACTTCCTTCTGTTGGGGGTTCAACAGGGGCACATTCATTTGAACTGATTGGTCTAATTCATGTCGATCATATTCACGTTCTCATTCTAATTCTCGATTAAATGTGTCGTTCATTCCTCGATCTGGCGCTGGCATTCCTAATGTGAATAACAAACTGTCGCACATGAGGTAACCCATGTCTTCGATCAAGAGCAAAGCCTGGTTATGCATCTCATCATTCACCTCAAGATCGGGATTTCTTGAACTAACACGAATTCTATGTAAAATGTCTCTGACATGTCATCTTTGTATTTGTTCAACAGGTNCTGACATGTCATCTTTGTATTTGTTCAACAGGTCATGTGGATTCGATGGGAAGCATGTCGAAATGACGATAGCAATTAATGTGCGTATCTGACTTGGAGTTGCAGAAATATTTGATTCAGCGATTGTCGTGTCCCAATGAGTATCGTTTTCAAGCAAATTGAGCTCTTGACATGCAGCACGAAATGTNTCGTGTCCCAATGAGTATCGTTTTCAAGCAAATTGAGCTCTTGACATGCAGCACGAAATGTTGGGCACACTATACAATTAACAGTTCGTAGTGATTCAAATGATGTTGGCTCTCGAACATTCACCAGCAACAACCGCAAATAGAAGCATTCATCAAAGAAGCCTACTTGACACATTTATGCTGGTTCTGCATCAGTAGAACGCACATCCGGATGACCAGGAACCGTATCGTCTTGCTTCCGACGTTGAAATTTCTTCGATGAAGCGTTCCAAGTGTAATAAACACCGTAGAGGCTCATTTCGTTGCTTCGTGCAAAAGGATCGCTTTGGCAAATCTCAAAGAATCTGGTTAATGTTCTCGCTGGAGGTGCTTCAGCACATTGAGAAACATTCAACGCGGTGAAATAAACTCTTTGGCCATTCTCCAGATGCACCGCCAAATGTACAACAGTGGGATGATGTTCGTGAATAGGGAACGAGATTATACCCTAAATCGCATCATTGCAGTTCACATATCGACCATCTTGATAGCGCGTAATTTCATCGTTGGTATTGGAGGTTTGGATGCCAAAAACCGCCATATCGCTGCCTTTCGTGACATATTTGCAGATGTATTTGATGGACTTCACCGAATTGCAATACTCAACGTTGCAATGTGTCTTGAATGTTTTGGAAAGAAGTGTCGAATATGGAACAATCCAACTGTTGTCGACCACGAAATCGTTTCCTTTCACTTTCCTTGTGATAGTTCGACCGTTATCATCGGGTGATCGACGCCGATACTGTGGATACCAATCGTTGCCAGTGATGGCCTCCGCCGTCAATTTTCGTGGATAATGTTTGGAACACTTGCCGTTTACCATGCACGGTGATTGGGGGTTGATGGCGCCAGACGGTCCATGAATCATATTCGTAATTACAACATCATGTAGGTCTGGATCGGTTTNACACTTGCCGTTTACCATGCACGGTGATTGGGGGTTGATGGCGCCAGACGGTCCATGAATCATATTCGTAATTACATCATGTAGGTCTGGATCGGTTTCGGGATCAGGAATCTCGGCAAATATGATATCATCTATTTGATCTGGTCGAATTCTTTCAACTAACCAAATGAGAATGTGTGCATGTGGCAAGCTTCTTTTTTGCCATTCGATTGAATACATCCAGCATCGAGTATTCCCAAAGACGCGTTGCTAAACAATGTAGTTCATTAGCGACTGGATTTTTTGCTTGATGNCTCTTTTTTGCCATTCGATTGAATACATCCAGCATCGAGTATTCCCAAAGACGCGTTGCTTAACAATGTAGTTCATTAGCGACTGGATTTTTTGCTTGAAGACACGTGCAGTGTTGTCGTGCCAATCACTTGATGTTTGTCTGGGAAGCAGCATTTCAACAATTTCTATCCATTTCGGATTACACGTAAAGGTAATAAATAGATCTGGCCGACCGTAATGACGAACATATGTCATTGCATCTTGCGCATATTCATGCATATGATGCGGGCTACCTGTGTACGTCGCCAGTAGAATAGTCAATCGACCAAGATTAGTTGCATCTCCTTCGGTGCTTATTGCATCGCGTAAATTGATATACTCCTCTGAACGCAGTTTGGCTTGGTTCAACCTAATGAAAGTTAGGACCTCTGTTTCGATTTTGACGTACATTAGCTGCGTTATAACGACATCGTTAGCTGCTTTAGCGTCGTTTAAGTTGTCAGCATTTTGACGAATCATAAAACGATATGCGTAATAATTCATCGAGCTAACCTTCTTGGTAGTTTCCTGACC
Organism: Clitarchus hookeri; assembly: GCA_002778355.1. Classification (NCBI taxonomy): domain Eukaryota; kingdom Metazoa; phylum Arthropoda; class Insecta; order Phasmatodea; family Phasmatidae; genus Clitarchus; species Clitarchus hookeri. Next base: position 209,613 of record NQII01000808.1, read on the forward strand.
TGTAATAAAAACAGTTAAATTAGTATCTTTGAAGAAAAGCTCATGTCCGTATTCCCTGAAGGGGTGGACAGAACCATGTGATTACTAAATCCCCTAAGCTCCTTTTAGCATATTTAAAAGGGGTTAAGATAAATTATTTAAGATTGTTTGCCAGCCCTTTTTGAAATGAAACTATGATATTGATACTCACCATTCAATGGATTTATCATCTTGATATTAAAGTGATATCCATCGTCTCCTTGCCAAAACATCAGCGGGTATTGCAACGTGTCATATGAACGGTGTGTTTCATATATTGTTTGCAGTTGCCCAGTATCGCGACGTGTAAGCACAATATCGCGTGTTTCAAAGTTTTCACCAACAATAAGGATTGCAACTTCATCTATTGTTGGAGCGTTAAATGTGCGTTCGTGTGTTCCAGCTGGTCGTTTATCCGCTCTGATCACGACTTTGTAGTCATCATTTGGCATGCGCTCCAACGCCGTCTTGAACAGCCTGACCAATGCATGATGTTCATGAAGTATTTGCTGCAAATCTTGAATAATTGCTCTTTTCATTGCTGTGTTGATCTCTTGACGCCGATCAAGTTGCTCCTCCATATTGCCCATGAAGTATATTTGTAAGAATTTATACTGTGCATGAAGTTCTCCAACGTTACTAGGTTAACGATGGTGAATCTGGCCTTGAATCTGTAAAGTCGAAAGTGAAGTCAGTAAAACTGATTTATAATCACAATTTTTTTTCATGTNTGAATCTGGCCTTGAATCTGTAAAGTCGAAAGTGAAGTCAGTAAAACTGATTTATAATCACAATTTTTTTTCATGCTAGCATGCCTTATTTATTTTAGAGCCAATACTTTAACAATTTTTGTTATCTTAAATCTCATATTTTAAAGAAAATGAACATTTACTCTCTTCAACATAAATTACCTTGAATGTCGGATTAAATTCGTATTCTTGGATAATGTCTGCCCCAAATGAAGTCATTTGAAAACAGCAATCGTATTTTTGTCAGTTCGCTAAAAAATTTCGTGTTTCTGGTGTTTCGCCATGAAGCAATGAATGCAATGGCTCAGGTGGCGGAGTCAATAATGACAATTTCACTTTGCCATTAAGGCAGCACAATCCAGGCGTTTCTCCAGCAAACTTCAGTGCGCCACAATGCTCTAAAACAACGTCCATTGGTTCAATGTGAACGAAAGCATGCGTGTTGTAATCAATTATGGAATCGCATAAAAACGCTGCTCGATTCAAATCAACATTTGAAGTATTTCTTCTTGCGCGTCCGAGATTGTCACGTTGTTGATCTGTGCGATTAGCTCTACGATTTCGCATTGCCAACCGAGCCGTTTCACGGGCTGCCTCTCTTAGCTCTTCTGTTTGAGAAGCACGAAGTCGGCCCATACTAACGTGGCGCTCTGCTCTTCCGATTTCTCGTTCTTCTAAGTTAATTGATTCGCAATGTTTCGAAGCATAATTGAATTACGGCTTTGCTGGTTAAGATTAGATCTTCTGGGTCACGGTATTGTTAGTAATAATACTCGCACCAGATTTATTCACTCACACAAAACAAACAAATCGTCCGGTAATCTTTAACAGTTTCTATGACAAAAAACAAACAAATCGTACTGTCACCTTTGACAGGTGTTGGTTGATGTCATGTCAAAAATACCTGACCAATGCATGATGTTCATGAAGTACTTGCTACAGATCTTGAATAATTGCTCTTTTTATTGCTGTGTTGATCTCTTGACGCCGATCAAGTTGTTCCTCCATATTGCCCATGAAGTATATTTGTAAAAATTTATACTGTGCATCTTCAAGAGGTTGCAATGATCCAATTCGATGGTGAATCTGGCCTTGAATCTGTAAAGTCGAAAGCGAAGTTAGTATAACTGATTTATAATCAAAAAGTTTTTTCATGTTAGCATTCCTTATTTATTTTAGAGGTAATACTTGAACTTCAGTTAATGTCATGTCAAAAATGTCATCCATATAAAATGTATGAGAAAATTAATTTACGTTATAATTATTTTTTCCGTGAACTTTTACGATCTTTAAATAGCCTATATGTTATTCCGGGCGCAGACAAACCCAAAAAAATCTAAAATCATTGAAATCGGTCAAGCCGTTCTCGAGTTATAAATGGTGTAACTAACCCAACTTTGTTTTATATATATAGATTCGTATTATTTCCTGTTGGCGAAACGCAAAGAGCGGAATAAAGAATATTTGAAGAAGGCCATTACGGCAGTGAGGAAAAAGGGCAAATTATTTATAAACGTGCAAGCAAATCCTTTAATATCCCTCAAGCAACTTTTAAAGACTATTTGAAAAGGACGAATGGCTTAGAGTTAAGGCATTGGTAGACAATAAAATAGGTAGAAGACAGATTTTACCACAACCTATAGAAAACGAATTAGTAGAAAATTGTATGCAAATGAAAATATGTTAAACTGAGGATGATGAATGGTGGAGTAACACAAGACTTTCCTAAACGCCCCCCCCCCCTTTTGTCTTTCATAGTAGAATGGAGTAATGCAAAACTTTCCTGGACGTACCTCCAATTCATGACAAGGATCTTGGGTCAGCTCCAAACCCGTCAGGGCAGTTCCAGTAATTAAGTCATCAACATCAACTAGGAGAGGCTTCGCCCTTCTAGTGAGCGGCTCCCCCCACAAAAACAAAATGCTGCGAACATCTATGCAAAAATTGAACAAGGTGTCACCTTCGTTCCCCAAGAAAAAACAAAGACAACCAGGAGAAGACCCCCTGACTCAAGTGACAGTGAGTGCAGTTACGTGTCTACTGATAACGAAGACAGCATTGATGATGCTGAATGAATTATCCATGGAATAATTTAATCATCTGATTAGCAAGAAGAGAATTGGATTGGTTGCACGAAATGCTACTTTTTATGTTCATAAAGCATGTAGCACATCTACAAAGAGAGCTAAATTCATATGTGACAATTGCTTAGAAGGTTGAACATAATGTGCAAATATTATTCATGAAAGCCTTTCAAATGTTTACTTATTCCAAGAGAGGTTGGACGTGTCCTAATAAACAAAAATGTTTTATTTGATTGTTCTTTCTAGGATTTTATTTGAAGAGGGGAGGGGGCGGCGGACATTACATACACATTTATATATTTAGTTTTGCCAATGTTTCCCGTTATTTTTTATATTATACAAAACATACTATTGTGATTTTTTGTAACTTTCCCTTTGGCACAGTACATGTTCAGGAATATATAGACCATTTTCTAATTTAGTCCACAAAATTTCATACCATCTAGGATGCAAAATCTTCTCAGGGGAATACATTTGGCCCCCCTACCTTATTCTGTCCTCTCGGGTTCTGATTGTCATCGCCCATGGTTCGTTTCCGCACAGTAATACTGTGTATGCTATANCCTTATTCTGTCCTCTCGGGTTCTGATTGTCATCGCCCATGGTTCGTTTCCGCACAGTAATACTGTGTATGCTATAGTTTCACACAACTGGAGTTGAGTGTCTTACCTTGACTGTTTTTTTAAACCTCTGCTGATTGTGCCACATATATTTTATAAATCGTGCATATCTTGAAGATAGCATATTTTTTATAATTGTTAATATATGACTTTCTAAATGATTTAATTTATTGACCTACTGAAGTGATTAAGTGAGGTAGAAAACCTTTTCTTTCCATAACCTTCCACAGCTTTCGCCTGTCCATATTTACTTTTTATTTAAAACCTACAAATGCGATAAATGCTGGGTGGTTCAGATCTCTCTGTTTTGTTCTATTAGGTGGCGTAAAGCGACTGTTTTAAATCGTCCTTCATGAAGTGCCACATATATATCCTCGAGTACGTGTACTGAAAAGAGCTGTTATTTTGTTGTTCAGAATTCGTGCATTTAGTTTATATTATGTATGAAGCAAGCCGATTCCTCTACTGCTATCGCATATGAATTTCCTCTTTTAAAGATTGGTATAAATTTTGCATTTCTCCAGCTATGTGGAATCGTCTTGGTTCCTGGTTCTCCAGCATACGTTGTAAATTTATATAAGTTGTAACTTTCAAAACAATCCCTCGTTCTTTAAATGGTCAGTGTTTATGCCATCCATCCTTAGGACTTCAGAGACTTTTGCAATTTGAATACTTCTGTAACTTCACTCATACTAATATCATTCAATAATTTCACCTCTTTTTTATTTTCGTTATTTTCATGTGTATATAGATCTTCGTAAAACAACAGTCGTCTGTAAAGTTACAAACATTGTTATTCTCAATTACATTCATCTAAACCACTGTCATTATAACCTATCAAGTGCCTTCATTGCTATACACCCAACTGTTTATTTATCGTGTAAATCGTATTATTTGCGGCGTATGTATCTGTTCCATGATTCTTGATGTGCTTTCTTAACCAATCGAGTTTAACAATTTCTTTTCTTTTTTATTTTTCCCAGTTATCTTGGGTAGGTACTCCTTAATATTGCTACAAACACCTTATTTTCCTCGGAATGTTTTATCAGTTTATGGAGACCATGGAAGTGATACCTTATGACAAATGGGTTAGAAGATATAAAAATCGAGTTAGTAAGTGATGTATTGACAATTTTAGTTACAAAATGTGGAACAATGTTTTATGTTATCGAGATCTTCAACCTTGAATATGCCTTTGTAAATACCTCCCACATTACTGAAAATAATAGAGGTAGCTATCCTCTTATTATAGACAACATTTTTTACCATCATGTATTATAGACGTTTGATGCCGATTTGTTGAGAAATACGACCTAAGAAAAATAGCCCTCTTGTTGCAACCATCCACAACAAAACATTTTCGTTTGACAGGTTCACAACGGATTTCAGCGCCAGCGATACAATACCTGGCAATACTGACGCCAGGAACAAATAGAAAACCACAGTTTCAGTAATGTAATCTGATGTTTGCAGTGTTAACGTTGTCCCCACGTATTGTTTGAAACGCCTCGTAGGATTCTCTGCATATATGGCAGAACAGCGTACTTCATAGATGCCCAGATTGTACAACATACGAGGATTATTTTTAACTTTACATATGGCAGCAAAATTTCGCCGAGTGAGATACTCCACAGCGGTTATACAATTATCTGGCAAACGTGTATTTACACAAAACCGCACAGAAAAAAATGATCGCGGACAAGTCAGGAGAACTGGGCGGCCACTTAATTGGACCTTCACGGCCAATCCATCTACCCGAAAAGGGGGTGTCAAGTTACTGTCACACGTTCCGGATGTACATNTAATTGGACCTTCACGGCCAATCCATCTACCCGAAAAGGGGGTGTCAAGTTACTGTCACACGTTCCGGATGTACATTAGTTTGATGGGGTGCCATCATGCTGATACCACATTGTCTGATGTACGGCAAAACTCACATCTAGCAACTTTGGAAACGTTTCTCGCAAGAAAAAACNTGCTGATACCACATTGTCTGATGTACGGCAAAACTCACATCTAGCAACTTTGGAAACGTTTCTCGCAAGAAAAAACTGTATATCTGTGAAGTCAAGTTTACGGGGAACCAGGATAAGACCATTATACCAACTCAAATGTTGACAGAGAACCTCTGTTGTCAACACTCCATTACTGTGGCATGCTGATTCGTATAATTCCATGTAGGAATGTTGCTGTAAAGTACACCATCATGGCTGAAGTAGCTCTCNGAGAACCTCTGTTGTCAACACTCCATTACTGTGGCATGCTGATTCGTATAATTCCATGTAGGAATGTTGCTGTAAAGTACACCATCATGGCTGAAGTAGCTCTCGTACACGTATAAAACACTACGTGAAAAGTAGACTTCAGTCACGGTTTGCAGGAGCACTGCAAAAAATCGGCTCGAGGTGGAAAATCTTGTTGGGTCAAAACTTGAACACTCTGTACCCGCCATGGATACAGACACTTTTCATGCAAAACGTCCTAATTCAAAGTGTGGGCTGCTTGAATTGCTCTACCGACAAGGTTGGTATAAGTTAATGGGTCTTCGGTCAATCTACATAACACATCCTCCTTGAAATTTAACGTGCATCTTGATCATGATTGGCTTCTGCCATAAGGAATTAGTTCTGAACGGAACAGGTAAGATAAATTACGACCTGGGCGGACTAAAGACTTAAATTTACAACAATAGTTTTGAGTGAGCAGCAGTTTAAAAGTTGGTCATGAAATATCGCTAATGCTATTTGTTATTCCAAACATCATATGTATGCAATAAATACAAAAAAAACTGTGCACAGGGAATAAAGCAAAAAGTGAGGATGTTAAATATGCATATATATTAATAACAGCTTAAGTGAGATTAGGTCGTTAGACCACCTAGGTCCTCAATTATGGCGTGTTCATAATCTGGTCGTGATAGACAAGTCCTGCGATACTATAAGACATTTCCAAGTTTAAACTGTACAGAGTAATTTAAGGATGACAAACACTGGTAATTTTCTCAGGTCACAAAAATTTTAATTAGTAAACACGGATTATGAAAATAAATTAAAAAGTGTAGTGTAATATACAAATTTTATAATCTGTATGGATTTTTAAGCTGTCGAAATATATTTATTTTTTATGGTAAATAATGTCTAAGATTTAAACACAAATTTTCTTTAAGGTCGAGCATTATTTTTTATTACAAATTCCCGTCCTCTGTAAAACACCCCCAATATCACAAATGTTATAAATTTTAAATTTGTGACAGAGACAACAGTCTAACTTGTTGCATTAATATCTTCTTGCATATGTTGCGAATATAGATTTATGTTTGTATTTACGAGCTTCCTACTGGTGTAAAATCGAATTCACTATGGGTTATAACATTTGTAGCAGCAAGTACATCATCAAACAGGATAAAATTTTGATTAAAAAAACACGCCGCAATCTTTTTCAGATGCTAGTGGAATGGATTTCCGGGCAATGCTGAAGAAGCGGAAGTACGAGAAATGGGCCAGGGAGCAGGCTGACCCTAACTGGGGTGATCTGAAAGAAACCGAGAAACAAGTTCCTACATTGAAGAAAGTTGAAAAGGTATGGCAATTTCCTTAACGGTATTTTGCTTATGTGCTGATATTCTTAAGCCTCTCATTGCGTAACAACGTTCTGTAACACTGCATGAAGATAAAGGCTNTTTTGCTTATGTGCTGATATTCTTAAGCCTCTCATTGCGTAACAACGTTCTGTAACACTGCATGAAGATAAAGGCCAATTAAATACGAGTACCACTAAAATAAACAAGAGATATATTTATATCCCTTCGAATAATGTTTAGACAATATTGAAAACTAGTCAAGATTGACTGGCATGGGAGGCTTATTTTAATAGTAAATTGTTTCGTTTCGAAGTGATTTCACTTATTATTATGTTCAAAGATGTGATTAGTAAGCTAAGTATGTCGANTTTTGCTTATGTGCTGATATTCTTAAGCCTCTCATTGCGTAACAACGTTCTGTAACACTGCATGAAGATAAAGGCTAATTAAATACGAGTACCACTAAAATAAACAAGAGATATATTTATATCCCTTCGAATAATGTTTAGACAATATTGAAAACTAGTCAAGATTGACTGGCATGGGAGGCTTATTTTAAAAGTAAATTGTTTCGTTTCGAAGTGATTTCACTTATTATTATGTTCAAAGATGTGATTAGTAAGCTAAGTATGTCGANAGTAAATTGTTTCGTTTCGAAGTGATTTCACTTATTATTATGTTCAAAGATGTGATTAGTAAGCTAAGTATGTCGAATAACATGTTGCTATGAATATTTAAATTTCAAATAACATGTTATTGACTAAATTAAATTATTCTTTACTCTATCGGCTCTGTGAATCATAATTAATGCCAGTGAACGCATACCTAATATTTATTTAATGATATAGGCAGAATTACTGAATGTGCAAGAGAATTTTCTGGGTTGTGAATAGTACCTCTCAAAAATAAATAAAAATAACATTATGCATATCCCTAAGCGCGATCGTCGCTTCGGTCTAGGCCTTCCTCGAGTTCTGCTGGATTTGTTAGCAGTTGACCTACTTTCATATACACCTTTGGAATGTAGCTGTAGCATTACTTGTATACCAACAGTGACGCATAACGTTAGGAGTGCATTCATTACACACCTTACATCTGGATGCACTTCTGCATACGCGGTAATTTTGATTTCTAATTTCAAAATTTCCATTGGCGCCAGCTATCTGCTGTATACCAATTTCCAGTCTCGAGCTAAGAATTAAAATATCTGCAACCTTTATTTCGTAAAGTATCGCCTAGATATGACCCCATAGTTGATAAATACTTACGAGAATGTGACCAAAGGAACCTGAAGAATTGGCGAGTGCCCTTTTTGGGTTTTCATCCAGAGTTGTAGCCACTATACCGCAGTGTGCTTGTGCACTGTGATGTATGAATAACCAACGGCATACCGAAATTTGCCGAATTTTATTGCCAGGTTTAATTAAGAAAAATAATACAGTTTTTAAGAGCCCGGAGCATGCACAGAGAGATCGTCTCTTAATCATAACGGCAATGAAGACTCCCGACTCTTTGCTGTGATGTCACTCACAGCTATTAAAATCGAAGGACTCTGTGGAGCCCCCATCTTTACTTACGAGTAATATGTGCCCTCTTTACCTTTAATAAAGAAAAAAAAATTAATAATATTCCNGGAGCCCCCATCTTTACTTACGAGTAATATGTGCCCTCTTTACCTTTAATAAAGAAAAAAAAATTAATAATATTCCACTGCCCATTAAATTCATGATACCGACCACCTATTTTATTATTTTCATTTTTATATTTAACTAAACGCGATAAAATGAAGCCCCTTAACTCTTCTCAGCGTAAGGTATGGGAAAAATATTTCCAAAGCTACATACTTCTGCTGCAAATATATCTATCTTACAGTAGAACAGTTTATTCAGCTAAAGCCTTTCCATTTTTAACGAGTGTATATTTATCTAAATTAAAAATGTTATTTTTATGTGTTATTGATTATTGAAACTCTTTTATTCGGGATTATTTCAATTTTTGTTATTTTAGCCTATTTAGCACCATGTGTACAAAAAAAGAATGCTATAATAATCCATATATCTTACAGAAATATTATTAGTTTTAAAGTGACTAATATAACAATAACTTAATTTGTGTCTTGAAAATATTTAATCGAGTGAGTGAAGGCAAGAGATCTTTCCGACTGCGCTTATATACTGAGGTGACAAAAGTCATGGGATAGCAATATGCAACTATACAGATAGCAGTAGTATCGCGTGTAAAATGTATAAATAGGCAGTGCATTGGTTGGGCTTTCATTTGTAGTCAAGTGATTCATGTAAAAGTGTTTCTGACGTGATTATGGCTGCACGACGGGAATTAACAGACTTTGAACGCGGAATGGTAGTTGGAGCTAGACGCATGGGATATTCCATTTCGGAAATGGTTAGGGAATTAAACATTCCGAGAGACACAGTGTCAATAGTGTGCCAAAAATACCTAATTTCAGGCATAACCTCCCGCCATGGACAAGGCAGTGTTCGACCGCCGTCACTTAATGACCGAGACTAACGACATGTGCGCAGACACGCAACACTGCGTGAAATAACTGCAGGAATTAATGTGGGACATACGACGGACGTGTCCGTTTGGACAGTGCGGCGAACTTTGGCTGTACTACTGGGCTATGCCAGCAGAAGACCGACTCGAGTGCCTTTACTAAAAGCATGACATCGCCTGCAGCGCATTTCCTGGGCTCGCGACCCCATCGGTTGGATCCTAGACGACTGGAAAGCCGTGACTTGGTCAGATGAGTCCCGATTTCAGTTGGTAAGAGCTGATGATAGGGTTAGAGTGTGGCGCAGATCCCACGAATCCATGGACCCAAGTTGTCAACAAGGAACTTTGCAAGCTGGTGGTGGCTCCATAATGGTGTGGGCTGTTTTTACATTTAATGGACTGGGTCCTCTGATCCAAATAAACCGATCATTGACTGGAAGGGGTTATGTTCAGCTACTTAGAGACAACTTGCAGCCATTCATGGACTTCATGCACCCAAACAACGATGGAATTTTNGGGGTTATGTTCAGCTACTTAGAGACAACTTGCAGCCATTCATGGACTTCATGCACCCAAACAACGATGGAATTTTTATGGATGACAATGCACCATGTCACCGGGCCACAAATGTTTGCGATTGGTTTGAAGAACATTCTGGACAATTGCAGCGAATGATTTGGCCACCAAGATCGCCCGACATGAATCCCATCCAACATTTATGGGACATAATCGAGAAGTCAGTTCATGCAGAAACTCCTGCACCGGCAACACATTCGCAGTTATGGACGGCTATAGAGGCAGCATGGCTCAATATTTCTGCTGGGGACTTCCAACGACTTGTTGAGTCCATACCACGTCGAGTTGCGGCACTTCGCCGGGCAAAAGGAGGTCCGACACGATATTAGGAGGTATCCCATGACATATTTGCGGCGACGGTGAAGAATGCCTGAAAGAAGGAAATAGTGGGAAGTTGCATTCAGGCAGAGTGAAAACCACCCAGGAGTCCATGCATACTACATTTTAGGACCGAACTTCATTAAATGTGTGGCCCAGCAGCGAACATGGGACCAGTNCCAGGAGTCCATGCATACTACATTTTAGGACCGAACTTCATTAAATGTGTGGCCCAGCAGCGAACATGGGACCAGTTGATGAAATATTTGTGAGAGATAATTTCTTATTGAACCAGAAAAAATGTCAATTTACCGCAGTGTACTTTTTATAGAGATGTTTGGGGAGGGAAAATTTCATAAGGGCGTGCCAGCGAAACAAAATTTAAAGTAGCGATTTATATAAACTGTTGGTTCCAACCCTGAAATATTCAGTCATGATCAGACATGAAAAATACTAAATTTTTTAGTTATTAGCGTACAAAAAACCTAACAAAAGATCCCTTTCAGTCTACTGGGATTGTTCGGCACTTCCATGACGCAAAATGTTCGTGGAAATTATATGAACGCGAAACACATAGTTTCTGTTCACTACTTTCGATTCGTGTCTCCATATGTCTCCAAAGCTTAGTGAATGTTGTTAGAGATTTCGTAATCGGCCCAGTGGATATTCGCGCGCGTTCTAGAGAAAAGGTGGAGATTTCATTCCAGGTAATAAACAGCTTCGTGACGCATATAGCTTGGATGGCCTATTGCAGCGGGATCTTAGTAACAAACAAGCAATAACAATAGTTGAACGAAAATGCCAAATATTTACAGACCAGGCCAAGACTCCTGGGATCTCGCCGTAAAAGTGGAATATTGTACGAAGAACGAGAAAAGACTAACTTTTAGGAAAACGTGGGAGAAGACAGAAATATAATGTCGATAGCTGACTTACTGTCTTTTGGTGCAGATGAGTGCACTTGCGTACGATAGAACAAATAAGATCAAGATAGCACGGAAAAAATATACACATGTACTAGTACTTAGTCATACTGTTTAGCCATTGAAATGATAACCGATAGAAACAATGTTTAGATAAATGAGTGCCCAAATGATATTGTTATGAATGTGTTAACTCGGACAAGCCAAGAAAACTGCAGCAAAGCGTAGGTATACAAGCCAGGGATATAATACAAAACTCTTTGCAGCAATCATAGTTTGTATGAAATAGCAGCGAAGAACCAGCAGATATCCCCTCCCGGTTCTCTACCAGTTGTTATATGTATTTTGTATTTTAGACTTGGGAAGTTTAAGGTTATATTTTGCTACCGGGTGTGTGTGAACTTGCGAATACGGAATGCGGTATACGATTCTATGGCACAATGTAAGGCGAAAATACCTTTATGTGTGATTGCTTTAGAGGCAGAGTTTCTGAGACAAACTACGTGCAAAATGATGAAAGAACTATAATGATATTGCACACAGACACTCGCTTTACAAACCTTTGCTGACATTCGCAAAAGGTGTTCAAAGTTGGCTCCGCGCATTGCTATGAATTTTTCGGCGCGTGTAATGCATGCGCCCTGCACACGGCCCAGCATGTGGACGTCAATTGTGGTGGTAGCAGCATATATCAGCGCGAAGATGTCCTCAGGCGACTGAAGCGGGTTGTCTGACTTATACAACATAGACTTTAGATGAGGCCAACAAAAAAAAGTCCATGAGGAGAGAGGTCTGGTGACCGTGGTGGCCATGCCTACTGGTTCCTGACATGCGATGTCGGTTTCCTCAGAAACTAAGCCTCAAATGCAATTTCACCTAAAGGTATTTTCACATTACATTTTGCCATATAATCATCTGCCGCATTCTGCATTCGCAAGTTCCCATCTCACTGGTATATTATACTATGTAAATTAATGGTATTTAAACTGAAGTTATATTAACAGGGTTATATTAACAGGGTTATATTAACAGGGATTTAATATAAAAAGCCCAAGAGTGCAGTTAATGTAAACTTGTGGCGAAGGAGTAATAAGACATTGTTGTGCCACTCAAGTACAGTCATGACTAACCTGTATGTATCGTTGCCGTAGGCTGAATATTGTGACGGGAAGTGACGATTGGCATGCCAGTCTGCATCTGTTCTTTATGGCATGGGTCCGCAGACAGACTTTGCTCAAAGTGTTCCCAAGCGTTATATAGTTTCTGTTAGCGTAATTGTCCCGAATACTGTACCGCCGGGAAAGGAGGTCCGCTGGCGCTTCACTGCTATGTTTTATAAACAGTAATTTTTGTTGCAACATGTTTTAGATTATTTCCCTGGCCTGGATACCGACGCGTCGCTGCGGTTTTCTTGGCTTTTCCGCGTTTACTGAATCATAACACAATGTATAGAAGGAAATACTGGAAGTAAAAAATAAACTGATGTTCGAGTTCTAGATACCAGAGATGTTGTAACATCTGCGGTTTTACAAAAATATAAGTAAACAATTTGGCATCAGTAATGTCCACGTTATTATTTAAAANGGTTCTAGATACCAGAGATGTTGTAACATCTGCGGTTTTACAAAAATATAAGTAAACAATTTGGCATCAGTAATGTCCACGTTATTATTTAAAATGTGCATATTCTTGCTATATCACTTATAATTTATTTTACATAGTTTCAAGCATTTTCTGATTCACCTATTTTTTTTTGTTATTAGCTAACCAGCTCTGTCTGTTGAGTTTTATTTGATTTATTTTCATTTTCCAACGACTTCCCTTGGAAGCGAAAATACTACCTGCATTAGTTGTTTTTCATCTTTATTCCATCAGTTGTTATTAATTAAGTGACAATTGCGTACCATCCACTTATAAATATTTCTTCTTCATTTTGAATGTGACCGATAGAACAATGAGTAAAACCGGTTAAAGATANGCTTTTCCGCGTTTACTGAATCATAACACAATGTATAGAAGGAAATACTGGAAGTAAAAAATAAACTGATGTTCGAGTTCTAGATACCAGAGATGTTGTAACATCTGCGGTTTTACAAAAATATAAGTAAACAATTTGGCATCAGTAATGTCCACGTTATTATTTAAAATGTGCATATTCTTGCTATATCACTTATAATTTATTTTACATAGATTCAAGCATTTTCTGATTCACCTATTTTTTTTTGTTATTAGCTAACCAGCTCTGTCTGTTGAGTTTTATTTGATTTATTTTCATTTTCCAACGACTTCCCTTGGAAGCGAAAATACTACCTGCATTAGTTGTTTTTCATCTTTATTCCATCAGTTGTTATTAATTAAGTGACAATTGCATACCATCCACTTATAAATATTTCTTCTTCATTTTGAATGTGACCGATAGAACAATGAGTAAAACCGGTTAAAGATANTACCATCCACTTATAAATATTTCTTCTTCATTTTGAATGTGACCGATAGAACAATGAGTAAAACCGGTTAAAGATATCAATGAATAGGATTGCTTACATATTTTTCAGTGTAGCTGCCGATGTCACAGGGCGTGTTTCAGTGCTCTAGGTTAAATCTTAGAACAGTATGATTTACTTGTCATTTTGTTGCATGAGTTACAACTTGTCCGTACAGCGGCTTCATGGTGAGTAAATGGGCCGTGAAAGCAACTTAAGAATGGACAGCGCTTCTCTGGTTTCAAACATTTCGAGTATGTGACCAGAGTCTCCACGGTGAGGAAACTAGAGGACACATGTTAAGAATATATAAAGACGCTTCGAAGGCTTGCAGAAGAAAATCCGTGCATCAGCTTCAGGCAAATAACACAACTGTCCAACGTTTCATATTCAACTATTTCTGATTTTCCAAAGGAAATAGGTAAATTGGGAAAATTTACAGTTGGGTATCACATGAACTGACGGAGAATCACAAACAGCAGCAATGTGCAAATGCTAAATCTGTTCGTTAGTCACCGTGACTAAGAAATACAACCTGTATGATGATAGCAAGCGAAATTGAGGTTTTTTTTCGGTGAGACCCTCAGGCCCTTAAAAACACCAAGTTTTATTCCACACAACGTTTTGCCACTCTTGTGGTGGGAAGCACTAGATGTTGTCCATTTCATAGGACTGCCTGCAATGGGGGTACATGGTATAAATTGCGTTATAGAAATGTTAAGAGGGGTGGGGGAGTTTGAAAGGTTGTATGCAAAAAGATTCTTTTTGGAACAGAGCGACGAGTTAATAGGTTGGGATAATAAAGTAAGAAATCGTTGGTGGTCATAAAATTGGGAAATGACAACATTTATTTATTCTGATATTATCTGAATGAAAATAATTGTACAAATATTGATCTACACAAATTATTAAGATTTATTTTACGAAAATATTACGCTTTGACTGATATTCCTTTGCGCGTTTTCTTTAATTTATTAACTTACTGTAATTTTTTTTCGTTAAGTGAGAGTAATACTAAGCTAATAAACGCAAGTATAGAATTCTGCAAAGTTGCCTGGTTTCCAGATGTAAAATAAAATATGCACATTAGCCAGGCAGCATTATGTTAGTTTGGCTATCAGAATGTCACTAGTAACAGTAAGGTATATTCCGTTTAGTGCCAATTACGAATTCAGGGAGCAGGAAACCAGCAAAAGTTGTATATCGTTTTAGAAATATATCTTTAATTTCACTATTTTCACCTACAATCGTCTCAAAAACATTTATATCTGTTAATGATAACTACAGCTGATATATTTGTAGATTTTATATTCCAATGACCGTGAAAATAATTTTTTATTTTATTTAGTGAGAATAAATATTAATTTGAAAAACCATGTATTGCTTACCTGTAACTGTCCTAAGTTATATTGGGTGTGGAATATTTACCTTTACTTAGTACTTACACTAACTGATTAAATTGGGAATTAGGACATCCGTCAATTATCATTCCATTATTCTACTGATTCTTTTTATTTTTATATATTCTAAAAGTCTAAATAATTATTTTTGATGTCACACTTCAGTTTACAAAATCTTGATATTATCGTGCCCCTATTGCAGTACTTATAGATTTATATAAAAAAAAAATAATTTAAACTTATGGATATGAATATTTATATTTTCAAAATTATAGTCTAAATTGGTATAAAAAATGTGTTTTTCAACCTCCGGTATTCGACTGTTTTTAATACTCTGAAATTAAGTATTTTAGCTAATCTATTGAAAATAATGATAAGAGACAACAATTGAATTATTTACGCCATAAGTTTTTTGTGGAAGAACGTCCTAACCCATACAAATATAGCATGTATAAAGATACGGTCCTAAGTTTCCATATTAACAAACACATTGCGGAGTTACACATTCATGGTAACATGGGTGTGTGTTGATTTTAGTATTATTTGTGTTATAGAGTAGTGAGAAACTGCCATCGCGGAGACTTTCCTTGGCTGAAATTATTCCTGATTGGCCAGTGCTCCACCACTTTACGAAGAAGGAGGTTGGACTGGTTCAGCTCATTCTCTCTTGTCAATCTGTCCTCTTTCTTGCTGTTCTGTCTTTCATATTCTATGTCGTTGCCTTGCTGGCTGTTGTCTTCTTGAATGTATTTATGTCGTACTCTACTTACAGCAACAATTCGATGTTGTAATAACTGAATGCTTATATTGTAATGTTACTGGTTACATTCTGGCTCTATTATTATTCTCTCTATATGTATAATTTATAGCACTTATATTACCTAATAATATGTTATTTATATGCTTATGATAAGATAAAAAAAATTTCTATATGAAAAATAAGGTCGGATCCTACTCCAACTGATATTTTCGTTTTTGCCGTCGACATTAAGATCAGAAAATAAATNTATGAAAAATAAGGTCGGATCCTACTCCAACTGATATTTTCGTTTTTGCCGTCGACATTAAGATCAGAAAATAAATTTTTTTTTATTTTTGGAGTTAGAATTAATGAGATTAACAGGGCATGATAACTACTGCATAGTATTTAATAATNAAATTTTTTTTTATTTTTGGAGTTAGAATTAATGAGATTAACAGGGCATGATAACTACTGCATAGTATTTAATAATAATAAGTTTGCACTCGTGTCACACATTGCATGGAAATAAATCCCTTCATGCAACTGTAAATTCTGTATGCAATTTTTAACTGTATGTTAAAATACATTCCTCCCATGTGATGTTCTTTGACGCCACACGAAAGATTTCTTGTTATAATTAAATCNACTGTATGTTAAAATACATTCCTCCCATGTGATGTTCTTTGACGCCACACGAAAGATTTCTTGTTATAATTAAATAAATTTATTTGTTAGGATTTAACTGATTTTTATATTATTTATATTTTTTGATGTTGTTTTGCTCGTATTCTATTTCAAATTTTTAATTATCTCAGATTTATGGCCGTTTTCTGAAAATAAATCCANGATGTTGTTTTGCTCGTATTCTATTTCAAATTTTTAATTATCTCAGATTTATGGCCGTTTTCTGAAAATAAATCCATTGAAATTTAATTCGTTCAAAACGTTTAAGATATGAAAATTGTAAATATGTTTTTATTCTACTTTTATTTTGAAGTTTCTTTCGGACTTGTGAAAACAGCTAAATACCTTCCCGCTATGTTAGCATATAAAACTGCGCAATTATGAATAACAGGGAACGTCCATATAATTTCAAAAAGTCATCATTGAACTGCTCCAACATTGAAGCTATGATTTCTTGATAAATAGTGTGATGTTGACGTCATAGACACTGGTGCGGAAATAATACTTTTGTTTCCGGGTAAGTTAATGAGTAAACGAGAGCTTCCAAGATGATTCCTCATACAGCCCGTCAGAAGTGACCTCCTTGTCTTAATAATTTAATTCTTGTTTAACAGTAATCCGAAATTTTTTTCACATTTTCACTGTTTGACTCCGAGACGTTAAAATTGATCAAACCGACGTAACAACAGTTAAAGATCAAAGTAAATTTAATTATATCATTGGATAAAATAAAAACCTACAAAATTACGAACATTTCAATATAACAGAAATTTGGACCCTAAAAGTTTTATCAGCGGATCTCAGCCAGCTAATTGCTGAAACAATACTTCATAGTAAATGGAATATTAGTAGGTCAATAACATGCGACATCTGTATAATGTGAAGAAAAGTATATATACGAGAGAATTAAAGTTGTAATAAATGAATGTTTTTCATGATTTTTAATAGCTAAAGTGACATATAAGGTAAACTACATATATATATATATATATATATATATATATATATATATATATCACCAAGTTTATAGTCTAAGTTACAAAGAGTACACACAATTTTTCTTTGTTGCATGTTAACTATTCTAAAATTTAAAAAAAATTGACAAATTTACACTCGGAATGAGGTTAAAGGCAATTTTATAAACAAATCATTGTAATCCGTGATTTTAATAGATTTTATTAGATAGAACAGCTGACGTTCAAAGAATATCACTATTGCCTTAATCCGTCTTACTGGCATGCAAATAGTATGTGTTTACAAACTATAAATTTAAGAATTAAATAAAAAAACTTCAAAATCCCTACTCACAAATAATATCCCAGGAAAATGCTTCTAACATATAGGTGTGTTTACGAAAATCAGAATGACTGATAATTAAAAAAATCATTTTAATATTACTACAAAAGCAATTTCATCAATGATTTTTATTATTAATTATTCGAGACGCTGCAATGACGTAAAATATTTATTATTAATAAAAAAAAATTCTTAAATGTAAATTTACAGTCGACACCAATGTTTGGAATTTAGCATGGATATTATTTTATAAATTAAAAAAAAAAATCAACCTTAAACTCATACCTACATAACATTTTTACTGCCTTCATGAAGCCCTACGTTAACTTAACAACTATTTACCTAGATTCATCAATTGTTTTATTAGATTCCATCTTTCGAGAGAATAAATTTGAACATATTTAACTAATTCAACATTAATTACCGGGTTGCTAAAATACTGTTCAACAATGAAAAAAGAATAGAATATGAAAACAAAAATTATGAAAAATTTTAAGGAGAATGTGCTAATTTATTAAGTGGCTGTAAACCAAAAAATTTTTAGACGGCTCTACGGACGTGAATACTGGATTTTAAAATTATAATTATTTTGTTATAAATTCGTACTTTTTGTAGCTATGCTTTGCTTCAAATTTCTGCACTGATATTGTGAAAGCCTTCTTTCTGTTTCTGTCAATTTATTGAAATATTCTTCAATTTCTCTGTCACTTTTGATTTATCTCCGAGCCTTTGTTAAATGTTTCTTGATATTTTCAGATTCAAGCAACCAAAATTTCTGCTGGAAGATAAAAGGTTTCATCAGTCTCCAAACAAATGAAATCAAATCACCATAAATGTTCTAATAATGTATCTTTTTCTGTTCATTTAGAAACAGGAATCATTCCTGAAACCATTAGTGGACAAATACGCCAAAGAAGGAAAAGACAAGAAAGTGGTTTTTGAAGCAGTTTTCACGAAATCTAACTCGAAACCAAAATGGCTTCTTCGAAAAGACGTAAGTACGATAACAACAATAAATGTGTCAATAAATGTATTATTTGAAAATGTGTCTTGTTTACTGCATAAACTGTATTTCAAAAACTTAAAATAGATTGCATTTTAGAATAATTATACAGCGGAATGGAAAAATTGACAAGGTCGTTCGTATAACTCACATAAAACTTAAATGTTTGCTATAAGAAGAAACGAAAACTATGGATTGTTGTCATTGTATCACCGTTTTTTAATTCTTTGCATTATGCGTAAAACCTATAAAAGAACCGTGCTGGAGAGGGGTCAACGTGACTCTGAATGAAAAGAAGGTTGTAGATTAGAGCCCAACTTAAGTGTTAAAGTATTTCTTTTTTTCTTTTAGTAAAAATACACCAAGATAAATTTTTCGCAAATTTGCTACATTAGTACATCCGAGAGTTAGTAAGCCTTTTGTAAGTCCAGCCATTCAGAGCCACGACGATCTTGAACTGGTGCCGGTATTCCACCTAGGTTTCTGTCCATCGTAAGGGGCGGGCTTAATTGTGACGCCTTTACCAATTCCTGACTGAGGCGTACCCACACTTCAGAACTGCTAGGACACTCCTGCAACGGCTGAATGTGCGGCAAACTCTACTTTCTCCTCGCTGCCCACATTCATCGACTCGGTTATGGTCAACCTCAGCTCTTCCTCAGCCACTGGTCCAGAGTATCTTCTTTCCTGCTGCTGTATGAATTCTTACAGTTCCTTCTTGAGTGTGATCACCTCCCGTTCTACCTTACACTCAACACTGTACATCCTTTCATTAACACTATCCATTCTTTCACTCACACTGAAATTTTATTGTCTACAGATTGTATTTTATGATTCACTAACTCGATCATATTTGAATATTTACCTTATTAATGCTATCTAGAACACTATTTATTTTAGTATTAGAAGAGTGCAATGTAAAAAGGGTGAACAACAATTAGTTGCCTTTTTTCAACAAATTAATTTAAAATTTTGAAACTATACCACTTTTCATTAAGTACATATAATAAATTAATGTATCAATTTTTTTATTACAACACAACACATATTTCACCATTAATGAGTAAGGATGTGATACTCTTGAAAAGAATTGGTATTATCCAGACTATTTAATCAGCATTGATATAAACATTAAATAACAAACTGGTGGAATTTCAATCATCCAAGCAAAAAAGAAAGAAAAAGAAAGAAGTACGTCAGTAATCTTGCAATGAAAAAAAGTGACAAACTGTAATTTCATTCATACTTCAGAACTCTTGTTGTCAGGCAGTTTTTTTACTATCCTTTTGCATCTACTCCTCAAGACAGCTTGAGGTATTGAAAATACTTCTGTTANTTGTCAGGCAGTTTTTTTACTATCCTTTTGCATCTACTCCTCAAGACAGCTTGAGGTATTGAAAATACTTCTGTTCTTCTCATTAAAATTGGTAACACACCTGAAACAAAATTATCGAAGTAGTTATCACTATTTGTCAGCTGTTTGAAAAAGTTATAACTATATGTCAGTTATTATTCTTACCTTGATAAAGCTTCCCAGGCTGTAAAACTATCCACAATGTACCTGAGTATCTTTACTTGTCTATGTTATCCATTCTTAAGAACCATGGCAGCAGTTTCCCAAATGTCATTGTNATGTACCTGAGTATCTTTACTTGTCTATGTTATCCATTCTTAAGAACCATGGCAGCAGTTTCCCAAATGTCATTGTATGTGGATCTGTGCTCCACAAGACGAGACACTCAAATACTGCTACGCAATGGTCTGGTAATTCTGCTGGATATTTCTGGTTTATGAGTGCCATGTTACGGCCACATTATAAATCACGAACGCGAACTGGAAATGTCACTTTAATATGATCCAGTCTCCAAGCAGCAATCACAACAAAATCATTAAAAACTGGACAACAGTATAGTTTTAGTTTTGTCCGTCACATTAGTCACAAAAAAAACTAAACGTTCTTAAGGGAACCAAAATATTAAAAATAAAGTGATTAAGGAAGGAAGTCTTCTCATCAGTAACTTTACTCCCTTCTGTTTTTCGATAGCAGTAGAAAAATTAACGACCTGTAGACAAAATGAGGATGTTGAATTAATGTAATGACAGTTGCCGCCGGAAGTACACATAATTCGTTGTGAGGTTAGGTAAAGGTAGGATTACCTGAAAAAAGAAGGCAAACACTTCGTGCTTTTCACTCGTCATGCTTTCCTTTATTACTCTTCGCTTAGTTAATAAAATACTTTGGCTTTACGCTTACGAACTTCATTTACCGCTTGTACTGTCCGCATCTGCTTCTCAACTTTGTGATTTCCATCGTCTGCTAACGAAGAATCGGATAAATTCTGTTGATGTGCAACAAAGGAAAGAGCACTAGTGTAAAACAACATTAAATTACGGAAGAAATTATAACTAGTGGTGATTGGGACATCATCTTGCTCGTGACCTCGCTTGCAACTGTGTGTAGTGGTTTATGTTACGTATGTTTGTGTTTGCTTGTCAGCGTAGGTGTGCTTATACAGACCCCCCACCAGCTGCTGCAGTCATCGAACGATGATTGTTGCCTTGGAATGGGCTGTGGTGAAGGTCCATAAATACATATAGCTGTGTCACGAGATCAATGTTTCGGTANGATTGTTGCCTTGGAATGGGCTGTGGTGAAGGTCCATAAATACATATAGCTGTGTCACGAGATCAATGTTTCGGTGTGCACAGCACTGTGGTTGCTATGTTAATCACAGGGTCGCCACCGAGCCAGAGGCTGTGCGGTGAATGTTTTGTCTTGCTATGTAATCACATAGTGCTTCGCTAATATTTTGGTACATGAGTGTATTGGTTGTGATGATATTTGGCAGTAATACGCGTTTCTCGATGTTAAAAACTTTCACGTGTATGGTTGTAGGCCTGCTTTCAATAGTCGGTTATATTTAGCGCGGCTTACGGGCCAATATGCTCTTTATGCGCTTTTATTTCTGTGTCTCGTCGGGGTTGTAATAACCGAGACTATACATTTTCAGGTTGGTGTTAATAAAACAGNGATTGTTGCCTTGGAATGGGCTGTGGTGAAGGTCCATAAATACATATAGCTGTGTCACGAGATCAATGTTTCGGTACATAAGTGTGCACATCACTGTGGTTGCTATGTTAATCACAGGGTCGCCACCGAGCCAGAGGCTGTGCGGTGAATGTTTTGTCTTGCTATGTAATCACATAGTGCTTCGCTAATATTTTGGTACATGAGTGTATTGGTTGTGATGATATTTGACAGTAATACGCGTTTCTCGATGTTAAAAACTTTCACGTGTATGGTTGTAGGCCTGCTTTCAATAGTCGGTTATATTTAGCGCAGCTTACGGGCCAATATGCTCTTTAGGCGCTTTTATTTCTGTGTCTCGTCGGGGTTGTAATAACCGAGACTATACATTTTCAGGTTGGTGTTAATAAAACAGNGCGCTTTTATTTCTGTGTCTCGTCGGGGTTGTAATAACCGAGACTATACATTTTCAGGTTGGTGTTAATAAAACAGTCTGTGTAAAATGTTTCCGCGAGTTTGACGAAGTACTCGTCCAATCTCTCAGTTTTGAGCTCGTTGTGTAAGTCTCTTATGTTGCAGTATCTAGGCGCGTCTGTGGCTATTCGGATGCATTTATTTTGCACGATCTGCAGTTTCTAATTGTGTGTTTTTGCTGAATGGGCCCATGTGGGCACTGCCTAAGTTACGACAGGACATTAAAGAATACTATATAACGATACTGATGTATTTCGCGTTATAGCAATTCGTCTATTTAATATAGGATAGAGGGCACATAGTCTGGCATATGTACTTGCGCATTTGGCATCAATATGTGCCTTTCAGGTTAGCTTTCTGTCCATGTGCACGCCTATTTTTTTCACAACATATTTGTGCGGTAAAGGTTCGCTAAAAAGTGTGCTTTTCGGTCGATTTGCAAATTGCAGGCGTGCTCTGCGTGTAAAAACTATCGCTTCGATTTTTCCAACATTAATTTTTTTCCGCCATTTCGTGCACGATTCCTGAAAAGCTGTAATAGCGTTTTATAGCATTCCAGTTGTTAAGTCGAGGTCATGTAAGCGACTGAATATAGAAGTTTCATCAGCATAGCAACCGAATTGCACCAGTCGATGTATAAATGGCAAGTCGGGGACAGAATTCAGGAGTCGGTGTCAAATGCCACCAGCCAACTCCTTTGACGTCAAAGGTGGAGGTAGCACTCGGCGACCCCGGGCTGGGGCGGCCATGTTACTGACGAAATTACCGGTTTTACCCAAACATCTCCACAGAAATGGATGATTTTGCCCCAAAATCACTTTTTTTAACCAACAATTTCCAAAAATAATGGGAAAATTTCACGATCGAGGCCTTAAATGAACAAAACGGACTTATAGCTCCTCAATGCGAGAGCCAAAATGTCATGAGAGCAGTATGCGGATGGAGGTCTGTATAGCTATACCTCTGCATTAAGCACACGAATAGCTGTTTGACAAGCTGTTTTCTGACAAAGATTTGAGCCAGACATCTAGACGCTGGAAACCGCGTCATTCCATATTTCGTACGAAACATTTCTGATAAAGATATCTTCNTTGAGCCAGACATCTAGACGCTGGAAACCGCGTCATTCCATATTTCGTACGAAACATTTCTGATAAAGATATCTTCATTAACTGTAGACCTGTTACAAAATAATACGTCGCAACATTGAAAAAACACACGATTTAAAAATAGCAAGAGTACTTTAATTCATATTTAAGATAGAGGTATTAACTCACGATAAATTCAAAATGAATTAATATATAAAATCATTCACCTAAGAGCACTAAACTCTTGTGAACTATGACAATTAAAATATTATATTTTAGCCTACTTATAGTAAGATACCTACATATTTACTAAAATGTTGTATTTTTTTTAGGAACTTTTCCCTGGAAGTAAATACAAATTCAAAAATGAAAATGACACCTATTACCTAATCATTAATAATCCGAAAGTTGAAGACAGTGGAAAATACACTATTGAAATTGGAGGTGTATCATCAACTGCATTCCTGAATGTAGAAGGTATGTTTACCATTAATATTTTAAGTTACGGTAAATTAGTTGTATGTCCAAAATAATTTTTATAGTATTAACAGATATTTGTTCAAATTTAGAACAAATTATTAGTAGGGTTTCAAAAACACATATTAATGTTTTTATTAAAAAGGCATGTTGAACCGAATATAAGACAATGTTTCAAGGATGTTATGGGTACTAAATTAACAATTTTAGCGCTACCCATGTGCGGAGGTTCCTTTTTTAGTTAAGATCAGCTTCTAACATATCTAAGGTAGAGTCCAGTAAACGAGATTTCATGGGAAAGCACTGCCCAATGACTGTCAGCGATTCACAAAAATCTATTTAGTGTCAGTGTCCAGTTTATGAAATACTCGAATTAAAGGGAAATTTTCAGGGTTTATTAATGGAGCACTTCAAAACAAGTCCAGTAAAAGAATTTATATTTCGTTTTATATTTATGACTAGCGAACAGGCCCGGCTTCGCCCGGGTACAATTGAGTTTTACAGTGATACACTTATAAATAAATTGGGAAAAGACAATTCATTTTTGTGAAAACAGAATTATAAAATTATACTATGTTGGCCTAGGGTTTTAACTGACTAAGGCAACCCTAAAGGAAGGAGATAATTTTTACCCTATAGCCAAGAAGTAGGGTATTATTTTTGGAGTGTATCTGTGCAACTGTCGCATAGTTACAACGTTTCCGCTTTCCAGCGTCGATGTATTAAAATCAAAACGTGAGTTTCATAAAGTTGTAGCTTACAATTAAGTGTACCTAGGTACTACTTTTTGCGCTTGGCTGAGGGATCTTAATCGATCACCAAAGTTAACCAACATTTCCAGCAGCACACATTTGGATGGGTGACGGTTTAGTGGCATAACATCTGAGCGCTTCCGGGCTTTGGAGGGCACGTTAAACATTCGGTCACGGTTGTTATCGATTAATAGCAGTCGTTAAGCCAATTCAGAGGTCCTTGGTTGGCCTAATAAACTCTGACACCAGAGGAAAAAAATATTTCGGTCACGTTCCCAGCCGTTGCAGAGTTAGGTTTTGATGTTATTCCCCAGGAACCGTACAATTTTGCAGGATAAAAAGTATTCTATGTCCTATTACAGGACCTAAAGTACTGATGCTAGGCTGTGTACGCCCCACAGTTGGGAGCCAATTTAAATTGACGCGATGCCATCACTGTGGAAGACAGTGTGGGTTATAGTGTCGTTGTTAATGCCCCCAGGCACAGACTACAATGTGCTTGGAGGTTGAGGGTATTGTAATAATGAATCCTTTTACTGTTTCATTTTGAAGGACGAATATATTGTCTCGGATATATTCACAAATAAACAACATCAACACTTGCGAGGCGTGGTACTGTGATAATTTGGTTACTCGGATTGACTGCTAACGACTTCGTGATGGAGGGGGGCTTCTCTTGATGGCATACTGAATACTTAACTCTTGCTGGAATGATGTCAGCTGTGGTGGGTCAGCTCCGGCGATGGGCGGCCTTTGGCAAAGGCCCGCAGTTGCTGCCGTCTCACTGTGGTGATGTTCTACTGACGTGGCCAGGGGTTCGAACCCCTCACCTAACTCTCTGCTCGGCGATCTTCGACTGACTGCTCTCTCGAACTAACGTCTCTGGTGGTAATAATTCCCGGACTGACATCTCTGTGCTGTACTAATGAACTGAAGCCCACTACTCTCGAAAGGGGGTTTTTATGCTTGCCAGCCTCCAGTCTTAATTGTCGGCACATGTCGCCTTGTGGGTGGGAGGAGGTGATGGGGGTGGAACACAGAACAATGCCTTTCAAAACATGTGTCCTGGTTTCTGAAGGTTTCGAGGGGGGTGGGGAAGTAGTACCTCGCCCCTAGTTTACTCTCGTCAGCTACTTCTTCGGGGCGTTTCCACCTTGTCCTGTGGTTAGCTAAAGGGGGGGGGGTGTTCTCGGCACCAATATCCAGCTTGTCAGCTATTCCTTCCGTGGTGCGTATATTTTGAGTTTAGGCGAAATACATATGATTATTTGCTGATATCTCGAGAAACCCCTGCGCTCCACAGATCTCCCGTGCAGGCTAGAGGCCTAGGGGGGTGGGTGGGTGAAGGGGAATGGACGACGCCTCAGCGACACGTGTACTGCAATCCACCACCTGCCTCGTGCCACGTGTCGCCTGGAAGGCGCCCGCAAAGTGGGACAGCGATGCTCCTATTCCCAAAAGACGTCACTCGTCAGTACCTATAGGGCCTATACCAAATTTCATCAAAATTTGTTTACCCGTTATGGAGCTGAGTGGTAACAAACACACACACACACAGTTTTTGCATTTATAACATTCGTAGGATAGTAGGATTGGCGAACTAAGCNACACACACACACACAGTTTTTGCATTTATAACATTCGTAGGATAGTAGGATTGGCGAACTAAGCACAGATAATAATTTTGCATTCCTCCTGGCAGTTTTAAAATTTCAAGTGGTCGAACCAGGCATCGCCATATATGGGAGAGTCCCCATAATTTTGCCATTTTCAACTTAAAGAGTATTTAGCGATAACATAATAGCATATATATTACATTACATATTATTTTTATCTTACATCAAACCATTCTACAATGGCTTTGTTGATCAAGGTTGATTATCAGCCGCTAGAGTGAAAGTATCGAAGCGCTTCTGGTATGGTTGCAAATGGTTCATTCTGGGGGAAATCGCACTCACATTTTACCTTTGGTATCCTAAATTAGACCACCTGATTTAAATAGAAAAATAGTAATTACGTTAGCACACTGAAATATTTGTTATGCATTATCGTAAAAAATATATTGGCAACGTTTTCTTATCTTATGTAACATTAAGTTTCCTTTTAGACTACAGTAATTATGTATTTACTTATTAATACCAAAAAAAGACATTTAGTGAATTTTTTCTTCTAAATTATTTATAAAAATAACACATTAAATGAAATTTGTTCTTCAAAAATTAAACATGACAACGCACAAAACAAATTTTGTCCTTCAAAAATTATTCATGACAAAGAACACATAATATTATTCATGGAAAAACACAAATTAAACAATTATGTCCTTAAAAATGTATAGGTATATGACAATACAGCAAACATATTCTGTCTTTCGATAATGATTCATGATAAATAACATATAAAATGAGTTTTATCCTTCAAAAGTTATGCATGGCAAAACACACATTAAACCAATTATATCCTAAAAAAAAATATAAGTACATGACAATACATCAAACAACTTTTGTCCTTCATAACTGGTTTATGATAAACAATACATTAAATGAGTTTTATCCCTAAAAAATTATTCCTAACAAAAAACGCCTAAATGCCTTTTGCCCTTAATATAAGAAACTTTAAGCACATTTGGATGCATGTCACATGTCAGCTGCTTCTAACATGTCCTTGAAATAAGCATTAAATATTTTACTTGCAATTAATGCACACAAATGTATTTTGCCCTAGACGAATCTTTGCGCATATTTAATGAACCCAGACCCTGCAGTTGGTATACTGGATCATGTCTCTTTTCCTGTTTGTATCACAGGTGAAACAGTACCAGTCGTCGAATTTTAAGAATCTAGTCGTAGACGCAAAGGTGATTGGCAAAATTTCAGCAATGGGTGCGTGTTTCTGTGCAGGCCTGACAGGTGGTGGTGTTGATGTTGATGATTGAGCGAAATAAAGCAAATTAGAGCGTGGCAAATCCTTACTGCATGAAGGTGCGTCAGAAATTTCGGACATAGGCCTAGACCTCTCTCTCACGTAGCCCTCTCCAGTAATGTGCGTCATGAGTGACGATGCAGAAGTAAAATGATGTTCTTTGAAAATATTTCCGTCTACTTGCCACACTCCTGAGCTTTTGAAGCAAGGCACTGCAGTTTTAATAGTTGCTGCCCTGCAGTATGCTTCACCCACTAGCTGAGCTACTTGGAACTGAGTTATTTTATCCCCCGGATGTTTTTGCATTCACTTGTCCGCTGCTTGATTGTAATATATATTCAATGGTTTAAAGAAACCCACATCCAAGGGCTGTAAGCGGTTTGTAGTATAAGCTGGCAGTTGAATCATTACGATTCCGTTGTCTCTTGCCAGTTCAAGTGCTTCTAATATTTTGTTGTGTGTGCTGTAGCAATCCAAAAATAACAACACTTTTTTTCGATTTCAGGTTTTACAAATTCACTAGACAAAAAATTCACTAGNCTGTAGCAATCCAAAAATAACAACACTTTTTTTCGATTTCAGGTTTTACAAATTCACTAGACAAAAAATTCACTAGACAAAAAATTCACTATTTATGTAACCGGTTTCGGAGATTTCAAAAATGCTTCCAGGTGGTGCGCCNAAATTCACTAGACAAAAAATTCACTATTTATGTAACCGGTTTCGGAGATTTCAAAAATGCTTCCAGGTGGTGCGCCGGCTTTTAGTTCTTGCGAGAACCGCTTCCTTTCGAAAATGAACATTGGTAGTACATGCATCACTGCAGCACTAAACACAGCGAGCCAATGTCGTATTCAAGCCTCTTTCGCCACTAATTAATGCTCCTACTTGTTTTCTACCTTTGAGGGTATTCAATTTGCCTGGCTTCTGAACAGTGAAGAAACCTGGCTCATCGTAGTTGAAGATCGATGTGGTATGAACGCCATACTTTGTACAGGCATGTTCTAGCAAATCGTAACAATTCAGCACACTTTCCTTATTAAAGCCCTTAACACTTTGAAGTAATTTACCTCGGGTTGACGAAGTACAAGTTCTGGATGCCTGGCCATGAGAGAATATTACCACTTTTTCCCTGTTGTATGCTTTTCGGTGTTAAAATGGTGGGGAAACCCATTTTCCCCCCATATATATTTAGAAAGCAAGATTCTTAAATTTTTTGGGACCGACACCAAACATGCATTCCTCCAGCGTTAGAAAATGTGAAACAAGATTATATTCAATTTCTTCCGGCATAGACGCGCTGCGTCCCTTCTATTTTTTCGCACCGGTTCCGTGGATGTTTGTGTCTTCCGCGTGGCATTTTGATGTATCCTTCGGTACAGAGAAGATACGAGCAGCCTCATTTAATCCAATTCCACCCATTTGGTAAGCAAAAAGGGCTCTCTTCATATCAGCAAAACCCCACTTCCCATACGAGCCTCTCGCCTTTTTATCCATTCTGAAAAAAGGCACCAGTAGTCTAGATTTTTAAAATCCTACGTGAATTTAAGTAAATAGAAATTTTATTTCGACATCTAGATATTTTTATAGGAACAAATCACTAATAATATTTGGTACAACTGCCACTAAAATCAAAACAATTAGCGCAGCTCCAAGCACTCTCCCAAACTGGACCACGTCTCCCTAATTGGACCGGTGGTTCAATTAGGGAGAATCTTACGGATCCGATATTAGAGAACTTCGCCATTTTGTCGCGAACATTTATAACATCCGAACAAAGCAACGTACGAAATTACGCACTATCTGCCTTCTTAGACATAGCATGAAGGTTTCCTTAGCCAATAACAGAAGCAGTATTAACATACATGTTTTATTATCACAATCTTACGACTGGTGACTTAAAATTACATCACAGCTGACCGAAAACTTTCCCTCGCGATAGTTTGGCTCACAACGACTCTTTCACACGCACTGCGTGGCCAAAGAGGGAGCATATGACCTACTTAACACAGCTATTCAGTCGACTGCTGCACATGCGCAGTCCCGTTTTCCAGGCCCGGTACAATAGAGGAGCCGATTCAATTTCGAGGACTCTCCCCTACGAACATAAGTGCGATTTAATTCCCAACGAGTGAAAGTCATATTCGACGAGACCCTAAGCTGATGGTGCAACACTTACACACAAACTTACAAGTAACCATTTATGAGCCATGTTAAAATAACCTTCCCCTATATCCCCAACCAATATCATAAACCTACTCTTTCCACCTCTACGCAAACCTCTTTCCACCAAGGCGAACCAGGTATGATCGCCGACATGGCCGCGCCCGCATCGACTCTCAAGACCCCGATATTATGAGACGCCCAAACCTCTCCTCTCCACTTCACTTACTAACCCCTTTATTCCTCTCCGCAATCAAGCTATATCATTCATTCAAACCATGGCAAAGGAAATATTATTTATTGCGCACATGCAACATATCAGTCAGCTCAGCTGTCACCATGCATAACTAAGGTAGCAATGAACAGTTACCATATTCAGGTATGCCAATTGAGTTATTTAATTTGATCTGATTTTCAAAATTTTATTTTTCAAATTTCCGTTAGGAAAATTGTATTAAAAATACAGAAACTAGAAAACGAAAATAGTCAAGGTTTAAATAGATATTATTGCTATATCTTACAACATAATATTTCCAGAATCTTGTATTTTAATTTTATTGTGCGCTAATGTGTCAAGTAATTCATGGATACGGCTGCACCACAAGAATTTGTGATCAAAACTGTGTAGAAAAAACTCTTTGGTTTAAATGCATAAGACCCTTCGTTTACGAGAGAAACGACACGAAATGTGCAAAACCATTGTAGCAAACATGTGGTATTCCAATTAGATCAAGGTGAAGTGATTTGGCAATGCTGCAACTTATGGGCCGGTCGTAAGGCACACAGCAAAGGAGCGAGCCGAGCTCCGTTGTGCCAAAGAGGCCGTGGAGTTCACATGCAGTGAGTACTGGGACATGGCTATGGCTCTGGGTGCATACGGCAGCCAAGCTCCGTGCTTAGAAAACGTGCGGAAAAGTGCATTGCTATGGGCAGAGCAAACTTCTAACACTTGTTATGATGTTTGGACGTTTTGTATGCTGATGCTGTATGCTGTGTTTAATGTGAAATAAAGTCATTTTATCTAATTAAATGTCGTTTTTCTCGTCAATTAATGCATTAAGCGTTTTTACCAAGGAATATTTTATGCATAGTTTTTATCACAGTTTCGTGTGCTGCAGTCTGTATCCGCGAATCACCTGACATTCTGTGTTATATAAACACAAATAATGAAATTTGTGTTTTGTGGATAATGGACCAGATAACTTGCAGGATGAGTCAGTAAAAGGATATGAAATAATTTTTCATGAAAAATTTATAGGAATCACAAAGCTTTTAAATCTTATTTGCTACTAACAAAACAAGAAGTTACCGATATAACTAATGAGCCTACTTTCCTCTACATCTATGATTATAATTGTGATGACATTCTTAAACTTATATCGTAGATAAACCTTGACGTCTCGTATACACGATGATAGCATTAGAGGTGCAACCTAGTGAGACAATTACAAATACACACATTAAAATACACGACCACTTTTACGTCCTTTTGGGGTTTTGAAACCAATGAAAGGCCGAAAATCGTTTTGGTGTACACATTATTTTGAGTTGGGTACTGAACGGTATTCCTGCCAAATTAGTTCCAGTTTCATTTAACGGTGTAGAATTAAGATACACGTCTTCCTTTTAGGGATTTTAGTAGTTTCGGATGCAATTTGGGGTGGGGGAGGGAGCATTTTGACTTTTACAGATATTAAATTGGGTACTGCAGGACATCACTGCCAAATTTCATCTATCTTCATCAAACGGTGTTGAATTGTATAAAGAAAAAACATACATATGGTTACACATATACATACAAACTTAGGCTTTTATATATATCGCTATATTTATCTAACAAAGTCATCATATAAAGCAATATTTTATAGAATTTAAAGTTTTCAAACAAAAATTGATGCATTTTTTTTCNTCTAACAAAGTCATCATATAAAGCAATATTTTATAGAATTTAAAGTTTTCAAACAAAAATTGATGCATTTTTTTTTCGAATAATAACATATAGATATCAAAAAATCATTACATATGCAAAATAACTGTTTAACAATGTACACATTTTTTTTATTTACAATTTGATAGTACTGTTAAACTCACCCCTTTCTGAACTTTAAAAGAATATAATTTTCCTGATAGCCCCTGTCAAAAAATGGTATTTAAAACAACTATTTTATTCACGATGTATAAAACTCATTATTATAGAACTGTATATAATATAATTGTTTTAATTTTAAAGCAATTATTTCTAATTTTTTTTTTTTGTTTTTATGCCTAATTTTCTGCCAAAGGTAAGCAGTTTTTAGATAGTAAATTGTAGGCTGTATCNTTTTTTTTTTTTGTTTTTATGCCTAATTTTCTGCCAAAGGTAAGCAGTTTTTAGATAGTAAATTGTAGGCTGTATCAACTGTATCTGTTTTACAGTTATGAGCATTCACATATCTGGAAATGAAATTTTTTTTCTTAAATTTATTTATTGGGAATCCCTTAACTGCGAGACCTTTCTACAGGCATTAACACAATCTGAATGTTAATTCAGAACGGAAAAAAACATGAGCAGATCAGCGCTTCTTACACTCTGTGTCTAAAAGCCCTATTAACCGACCTCTTTCAAACTCGGTCAATGATTCTTACAGTTGTCTCTTCTATCTTTTCCTGGAAAATATCGTACCTATCACACACGTCACATGCACTTATCTGAGGACTGTTTACATAAGTTATACTTGAAGAGTTACGGCAGTGCTGTCGTTCACTATAGGTATATGTGTACACCAGTGGACAAAGGTTCAGTAGTTTTCATATAATCAACCAATAATTGCGACATTTGCAGCTTTCACGGATACTGGAAGCTTTTTATGAAATGTGCAAAATTTCATGGCTTCAAAAGCAGTTAAAATAGGATTATTATAAGAAATAAGCAGGACTGCAAACCCTAGAAAAGACTACAAACTACTTCTACATTAAAGCTGACACTGACACAGTTCAATAATGGTAAACCATATGAACATTATGAAGACTACAAATTAATACTGGGCCTTCTGTAGCATTACACGCATACTAAATTTTGGTCGGAACAGCATGAAAAATTCTTGAGATTGATTAGTTATGATCCATATTAAGGTAGTTATGCCTTTGAAATTGGGTGAGTCTGTGATAAATGATGTTAATAAGATGATCAATATTTTTGTTATTGCGAACAAATGAAGTTTTGAAGCAATTTGTTATATAGTTATAGTGTTATGGTATATTGACATACGGGATTCGTGTAGTTCCTAAAATTTAAAATGTTAGCTTAGTTTTACATGTGTAAATTTCTGACTAAATGATTGTTGAAAGAATATGTTAATAAGGGCGTTAAGTTTTCACATTGTGTGCTATCTGGTTACCGAATTTTGTTAAAGTTGATCTGGGACTTCTTTAGAAATGATGTCCCTGAAATTTTGTATTGCCGCAATTATAAAAATTACTGCCAAATTGTCTAAATTTTACCAGAATTTGTTCCTTTCATTGCAATTCGAAAGTATCAAATTTTATTGAAAAAATGCTCAATTCATGAGTTACAACATAATAAAATTTATATTTTGGGTGCTGCTGTCCCCCAGAATTGTGGATGTAAAAGACTATTTGTTACTGAATTACTTTGTCTCACGGGTAATAACAGGAAATAAAATGTTGTATAAACTGGGTAAATGGTTTCGGAGGTTTGTAATCTGGCCGTTTTTTGGAACATGTTGACTACCGCATAAATACAATTTTGTTAAAATTACCTTTCTAAATAGAAATTATAATAACGTAACTAAAATGCAATTTGCATTATTGGCGATTACAAAAATTGAACGTAATTAGGGATACTGATATTTAGAATAATAGCTTAGCTTAAAAAATGTTATACCGTATACGAAACAAATACTATTCGTAATTAAAATATGTACTAACGTATAATATTATTTTGCAGAACCTGCACCTGTGTACTCATTTTTGAAGCCCTTAAATAAGAAAACAGATGGCTTCACCAATCATGAAACATTCATGGAATGCACTGTCAGCAACAGTATGGCTATTATTGGATGGTACAAAGGGAATACAAAAATTGAGGTAAGTTGAAAATTTGACTTCTCTTTTGTAGTGAAAACTCTTATAAATTAATGATGTATAGGACTATATCCGAAACTCCAGGNTAATGATGTATAGGACTATATCCGAAACTCCAGGTAGAAAACATAAAAATTTAAATGAATAAACGTGATTTCCAGGGGAGAGAGACACCGTTGAAAATTGGGAATTAAAATAAATTATTTGCAAAATGTCATAAACCATGTAAAATGAAAAAATTAATTCGTTAAAAGGACAATCCTGAATTTATGTATATCATATGTGAACATTTGAGGTGTGATAACATAGCCGCCCATCATTAGGAATTTAGAATAGTCATGGTATTAACCAAGGAAAGTGTTTTGTCCGTGGGCGTTTGTAGATCGTTGGCGTGAAACTCTCAGGCGAACGGTTCTCGAGAAGAAAGCAACGCTTGAATGGGTGCTGTGAGTTGCATGCCAGGTATGTGACCTGTTTTGCGTGACTGGTCTTTATAACTGCTCATTGGCTGCTATGTACTTAGGCATGTCGTGTTGACAGGAAGGCATGCCATGTTGACAGGACGGTACGTAGCTAAATTAATGAAAGTAGAAAGTAATTAACGGTACAGCGGTTCGTTAAGGATATTTTGTGGACCCGTGCGCCGCTCTTTATGACACGGCTTCAACGACATCACCAGTTCCCCAGAACTGTCGTCATGCCGTCGATACTCTTCCATGGTCATTCCAATCTCCAGACTTGTCACCGAGTAAGAATGTATGGAGCCAGCTGGAGTCGAGGGGTATGGGCGGCTCTTAACATCGGGGTATTTAGAGCCGGTATGGTTTGGGTGAAGCGAGGTGAGCATGGAGTTGAGTTGGGAGCCGATGTGAGCATGGAGTAGCTTTGGAATGCAAGGACGGAGGAAACGGCAGATAATCAATAAAACACCCCGACCAGCGGTATAGTCCGGCACGATTCCCGCGTGCAAAAATCCGGGAGCGGCCCCGCCGGTACTCGAAAACGGTTCACATTGGTGGAAGGCGAGTAGTCTGACCACTACATCACCGCCCGGCCTCATGGAGCCAGCTGGGTCAGCAACTTCAGACATTAACTGGTCTGCAGAATCTGGAGCGACGGTCACAGCAACTATGGAACTGCATTCTACAGAATAGCACTAAACGTTTTAACATTTCAGTTAGAAATAGAATGCCGAAATTCTGTTCACTATTTTTATTCCACTCTTTCGTTTTCTTCAGCTAATTAAAAAACTTTTATTTTTATCTTCTTTAAAACCAAATTTTATTACTTTTTACTCGTTTTTCATTCTCGATAATATCTTGAAGCAATAAACTAAACTATACACCTATATATTATTCCTTATTAAATCATAGCTCTGCTCATTTTCCCACACTTTTCCATCATTGACGATGGTGGTAGTATTTATTCAGTTTCACCTCTTTTCTAACATGCTTCCTGATTGGCTGTCGTCTGACCTCGCCACATACATCCTCCGACCAGCAATGGCGAGACGAGAGCCAACCAGGATATTTTCCTTTGACCTCATGTGATTTATAGCATGCAATACTTCCTACCCTCTAGGGAGCAAATGAACACTACGTTATACCCTCTAATAACAAATGAAATATAACCTACAAATGATCTCTATATCAACAAACTGGTAAGAGAACCAAAATTTACACTGTTTACATCAGATAATAAAGCTTAATTTGGAAATGCATACTAAATGCATCCTAAACACAACTAAATAATCTCTAACCATAGATAAATATGATACCAGGAAAACCGCAATAGCATATTAAACC